>VFFE01007246.1:68260-164485 GCA_008921705.1 Burhinus oedicnemus
ACCCAGGGAACTACAGGCCAGTTAGTCTCACCTCTGTCCCTGGGAAGGTTATGGAGCAACTTGTTCTGGATGTCATCTCCAAACAAGTTGAAGAACAGGAAGTTATTGGAAGTGCTCAGCATGGATTTACCAAGGGTAAATCATGCTTGACCAATCTGATAGCCTTCTATGATGTTATAACTGGTTGGCTGGATGAGGGGAGAGCAGTAGATGTCATCTACCTTGACTTCAGCAAGGCTTTTGACACTGTCTCCCATAACGTCCGCATTAGGAAGCTGAGGAAGTGTGGGCTAGACGAGGAGACAGCGAGGTGGATTGAGAGCTGGCTGTGTGACAGAACTCAGAGGGTTGTGATTAATGGAGCAGTGTCAAGTTGGAGGCCTGTAAGCAGTGGTGTCCCCCAGGGGTTAATACTCAATCCAATCTTGTTCAATATATTCAACAATGACCTGGATGAGGGGACAAGGTGTATCCTCAGCAAGTTCGCTGATGATACCAAACTGGGAGGGGTGGCTGACACTCCAGAGGGCCGCGCTGCCATCCAGCGTGACCTGGACAGGCTGGAGTGCTGGGCAGAGAAGAACCTAATGAGGTTCAACAAGAGCAAGTGTAGGGTCCTGCACCTGGGGAGGAAGAATGCTAGGCACCATTATAGGTTAGGGGTGGACCTCCTGGAAAGCAGTTCTGAGGAGAAGAGTCTTGGGGTCCTGGTAGATAGTAAATTATCCATGAGCCAGCAATGTGCCCTTGTTGCCAGGAAGGCCAATGGAATCCTGGGCTGCATAGGGAAGAGTGTGGCCAGTAGGTCGAGGGAGGTCATTCTCCCCCTCCACTCGGCACTGGTGAGGCCACAACTGGAATACTGTGTCCAGTTCTGGGCTCCCAGATCAAGCGCAACAGGGAACTGCTGGAGAGAGTCCAGCATAGGACAACAAAGATGACTGGGGGATTGGAGCACCTCCCTCATGAGGAAAGGCTGAGAGAACTGGGACTCTTTAGCCTGGAGAAGAGAAGGCTTGAGGGGAGACCTTATTCTTGCTTCTAAGTATCTAAAGGGTGGGTTGAAGGAGGATGGAGGCAGACTCTTTTCAGTGGTTCCCAGTGACAAGATGAGGGGCAACAGGCACAAGTTGGAACATAGGAAATTCCATTCAAACATAAGAAAAAACTTCTTTACGGTGAGTGTGACAGAGCAGTGGAACAGGCTGCCCAGGGAGGTTGTGGAGTCCCCTCCTCTGGAGATTTTCAAGACCCGCCTGGATGCAGTCCTGTGTAATGTGCTCTAGGCATTCCTGCATCAGCAGGGGAGTTGGACTAGATGATCTCTAGAGGTCCCTTCCAACTCTGAAAATTCCGTGATTCCGTGATTAAAGTCCTCTGATCTTTTTACCCTAGTTACAAAACTGTGTGTACTGATCCATTGATGAATTTTAATTCCAACAAGGTTATTCTTGTTTGAAGATATTTCCTTCCTGCCTTTCTTGATCCATGAAGTTTTTGCTGGATTCATTTCACTGTTCTTCATCTCTTCCACAATTTCAGCAAGTTAATTGCAAAAGAAAGGATCTTAGAAATAGCAGGAGGAAGGAGTTCCAGTCAGCAAATACACCTCACAAAATCTTGTTATCTCTTCAAATTATTTTTGTACTTCTGTAATGTGTCATTCTTATGATTTTTTTCATTGCAGGCACTGTTTCTTGCAGGTCATTCAGCTGTCTTGTAGCTGATTTCTAAATTCAGTAATGAAAATAGCTACAGGATACTAATTTTTGCTGCAGAAAGGTTGCACTGTGTATGCATAGCACATCATTGTCTTGATCAGCTGCACAACTGTATAGATGGCTTGTTGCCATTTGGAGTCCAGCTAGGCTACAGAGTTGGTAAATGCAGGTATGAAGCCAGATTTATAGATTTTATTTTCTTTACTGGGGAGATTGTATTTTTTATTTTCATACTTGACAGAACTGTCTAATTGCCATCAATAAAACTTGTTGTATTATCCCTTTTAAAAAATAACTTGATTGTAAATTGAAGTACAACATCAATGAAACAGACAGATATATCATGAATTAAATTTAAAAAATAAATACCTTAAAGAAGGTAGCGACTAAGGGTAGGTTAAAAACAAAACTGCAGATTGATATACTTCTTAGTTTTTGAGAGACGGATACAATATTTACTGAAAGGTAACGCATCTCTAGAAGCTCTATCTGAATATACATCTGCTCATACCATTTATATGTAACCCCTAAATAGTAATACTTAGTAATAATAATCAGGACAATAGGGAATCTGCCCAATGGCTCTGCAGTGCATGCTGAAATTTTATTAGTTGCAGTGAATTAATGTGCACTATATGTTAAATGCATAAGATTAATGCCAGATAATTCTTATCAATGAGATTGGGTTTTTCATTTCTTTGGGCAAATTATGAAGGACACACTTGGAGCTTGTTGGATCCTCTCAGGAATGCTTTGGAGGTAGAATGCAAGTAGTTAAACCTCATTATTTCTTGTTTAATATAGCCTTTTAAACAGCAAAACTTTTCCCTCCTTTCTTGTTCAATAGGTTTCATGCCAGAGCCCATTGTTGGTCCAAAGGATCCACGCAACATCTTTGGTCATCAAAACATTCTAGATGATAAGTTAGGCTGAGAGTTTTTTATGGTTTTATGAGTGCAATAAAAATGTTGCAGAAAATGACAAATATAAGTGGGATACAGGTTGTAAAAGAGTAGTGGATATATCTTTGAAAATCAGTCCCTGTAGTGAAAAGGATTGCTTTGGTGACAAACTGTTTGCATATTTCTATATACTTCAACAGGATTTTTCTTACACGTAAGATCAGTTTCGGCAGTTTACTCATGTAGTTCTTAGAGAGAGGAAGCAATAAAGGATTCAAAAGGTATTTACTAAATATTCCTCTGCGACAAGAATAATTTATGGCTTGTTCGCACACCGTTTTTCAGGGGCAGCTGTGTCAGCTGAAGACGTTACCATCTCACGCACTGCCAGCTGCTTGTTACTACCTCCTGCCAGAGGTTGCCATGCCCTCAGTTCTGTCTGGGCTCTGCTCCCCTTGTTCTTCCTTACCCCATTGCAGTCAGAATAAGACAGCAGCAGTTCACTACTTAAGCTGCCTATTGTAGCCCATATGGCAGCTTTTAGTCTTGAAAATACTGCGCAATGTGACTTGAAGGTAATCACAGGCCTTAAACTGTGAGGAGGTGCTTCACAGTGCTAATCAGTTGTGATGGGCAAATGAAACCGGTTCACATAAGACCTTAGGGGTTCCTTTGAGCCTGATTTTCTGCAATCATGCCATTCTGAGATGCAATGAAATAGAAAAGGCTTTGAGAGTTAGGTTGGTAAATACAGTGCCTAAAGAAATATTGCTGATGACTTTAAGAAAAAAAGTTATTAGCACTGTACTAAATGAATTGTGTCTATTTTTCTGTCTGTGAATAACCTGAAAATAAAGCAGGATTTTCTACGATGATTGAAAAAGGCTGTAAATAATCATGTACGTTTTTCAAGCTTTACTGTTGCAGGTAATATGCAAGTGGGGTGTGTGCATGTGCATGAATGGGTACTGTGTTTGTGTGTCAGTTGCCGCAATTACAGAATCACAGAACCACAGAATGGTAGGGGTTGGAAGGGACCTTCGGAGATCATCTAGCCCAACCCCCCTGCCAAAGCAGGTTCACCTAGAGCAGGTTGGACAGGATTGTATGCAATTCTGTGAAATAATGTTAATGTTTATCTACAGTTAGAAGTGCAGTGACAATAAAGGTAAAAATGTGCTCAAGTAATATATAGCTGAAAATTATGAAACAATGTCTTACTGCTGGAAAAATAGATGCTTTTATGTAAGCAAGGGACTTTTTTTTTTCTCCTTTTCATTTATATGTAGCATTCTGAACTATCCATGTTTTTTATTTAGAAATTTATATACTCTCCTTTTTTAAGAGATAAAAATGCACAAACTAAGCTAGGGAACACTAAGGCTTGATTAACTGGAATGAATTAATTAATATTAATTGAGAAATTCCATTAATTTGGAATGTGAAACTGAAAATTAATCTACATAATTTTCAGATGACAGCAAAAACCTTTGCAAGCACTCTGAGTAATGGGACTAGAACTTGAACTGATTCTGACAAATGGAGAAATGATCCAAAATCAACACAAAGAAAGAACTTCAGTAAAGAAAAGTACAAAGAACTACACCCAGGAAAATCAGATGCATAAATATAAACAAAGAATAACTAGAGAATCAGGGTGTTCCAGACAAAGATGTGGATATTAGAGTGAAGAAGGGTCAAGCACAGAATACCAGTGTAGCTGGGACAAGCATCTTTTTGGAATGCATTGGAGGATAAAGGACATGAAAAAAATCATCCTGCTCTTCTCAGTAGTGTGGAGACCTCAGTCAGAGCATTGCAGCCCTGCATGGCAGAGGCTATTCTGAAATATTCCATCATGAACACACAGAAAGTCATGCAGGGTCTATAAAATAAGCTCTTTCTCTCAATTGTCTTTTAGGAAAGATTGTCTCTTTTGAATTCCACTCTACAGGAAAGATAGGCAAATTAGCACCCTTGTTTACTTATCTTAAATTTTGCCATTAAGAAGGTTTGGAAAGCAAAGATGAAAAGCTGAAATAATTGCTTAATCTCCAGAATACAAGACTGAAGAAAAAAATGAAAACATTCTTTCAATATTTAAGAGGCTATTATAAAAAAGAATAATTTATTGTACTCTGCCCAATAAGGTAAGGCAATAACTATGGGATTTTTTGAAAAAAAAAAAAAAAAAAAATTCAGGATACAAACTCCCTTTTACTTAAAAGGGCAGAGAAGTATGGAAATGAACTAACTGGGGAGGCTGAAGAATTTTCTTTATGGTTTCTATTGCATATTGAAAAGTACCTACCTTAGGCGATCCTAAACCACCTTTGAACAGGAGCTAGGCTAAATGATCTTTTGAGTTTCTTCATAGTCTTCTATTTCTTTTTTTCTTTTTCTTTTTTTTTTTTTTTAAATTCATGAACCTGATAATGATACAAAAGATTAAGAGATTTAAATATTTTAAAGATTCCTGTAGGGCCACAAAGATTACCAAAATTTTAATGAGTTTACATGACTACAACTTCAGAATTGCCCAGGGTTTATTTTAGATCATTACAGACAGAACTACTCTTTAGCCTCAGAAACAAAAATTATAAGTGAGGTTCTCAAGTGGAACTTTTAGTGATTTTTGCCTTGAGTGGGGCCTAGAAGAGCAAAGAAAATGAAATGAAAAGAAAAGAAAGGGTAGGCAAACTCTTTACAAATTCAAACAGAAAGGTAACAGAATTCAAACACAGTTAAAGTCTATGTGTGTTATACAAGCCGTTATAAAATGGATTTAATAGTTTGGATGTAAGCATCTGTTAAATAAATCCAGTAGTAAGTCCAAAGGAATGCCAAAATAATGTATGTATTTCATGAAAGGCATGATATATGTATTATGTACTATAATGCTCTGGAATTATAGTACAAACCACACGTTGTCAGGGGAAAAAAAAAACAGACGTTCCATGCTTGCTGTAAACAAGCCTTTGACCCAAATATAATGGTAAACCTGGTGCTGCTGCAAGATGCATACTGTTAAACTAATTCCTTGCAGAGTTTATGCTTTGCTCAGACAAAGTGCATGGGTCTCTAGCTGTTTGTCAGCAACAAGGTTTAAGTAGTAAAGGAAGTATTTTTCAGCCAATATGTTTAAAAAACCTGAATTTAAGTCTCATGGGAAAAGACTTAGTAGAGTGGGTTTACAAGGAAGTAAGAATAAAACAACAGAATTATGGGGAATCTTTCCAGTGCTTTTTTTTCCCAGTTCTTTTTCTCCCCTTCCTACCCCAAAATATATAATGGAAACAGAATTACCAAAAGCTATATTTATTCGTGAAGTTATTAGGCCCCAGTTATTGTTTGCATGGTTGTATCTATGGCTTCATACAACCACCTCAGAAAGTGCTGATTTTTCTTTTCTCTTGCAGAATTACTCTTTTATTTTTGTTGTTTTGCAACAAAAGCTAACATTGGCATATCTAAATGAAGTGTAAGATTTTCTGAAGCAAAAAGCATATGAAGGCAGAGGAGGGCAGAACACAAAGCTTCTATAAAGATGACTGGAGGGGAAAATTCTGTGCAAGGCTCCAAAACAGAGGACTTTCTTTCTACAGAACCCCCATCCCACTCTGCCATTCAGCTGCAGGTGTATATCGTGTGACCTGGTAGAAAGCATACGTGTGAAGGGCTTGGTGATGGCCATATATTTACAATTCATTCATCCCAAGGTGCACTAGCACATGAATTATCAATAGTGTTAAAAACAGCGGTTATGATGTAAATGTCTGACAGCATTTCTTTTATAAACAGATTTTAAAACTCAGCTATACAAATTCACTTCAGACTGAAATCTAGCACAAAGATGTAAAGCTCCACTTTTGCCTTCCAGACCATGGCCAGACAACAGAGGGAACTTGACCAATTAATTAAACTGAACCCATCTGCTGGGTCTTCTCATGCGCCATTGGCAACAACACGAGAAAAAGAGATGTGCTCCTGTGGGTGGAGCACCCTAGATCAGCTGCAAGCTTTTAGGTTCAATACAACTGGATTTTTATTTGCCATCCTATTCTTAGTGCCTGTAATTAATAAGAGTAAGATCATATACTCTTCTGAGAAAAAAAAATAAATAGTGTCAGGGATTGGTTTTACTTTTTTAAAAAGAACCCCAGAAATAATTTTTTTTTTTATTCTGAGATATGTAGCTTAACAGAACAGAAATACACCAGTAATCCTAGTCAATAAAACACCTGTCAACTTCTTAAATTTATAAGAATTACCTGTATTCAGATAAAATTCTGTCTTTTATGTCTTTTAGAACTTTATATTGAGATTACCAAACTGAGCTAGCATGAAAGTACTTTTTTTTTTTTCTCAGTGAGGACTCAATTTCAATCAATGCAACTGTATAAGACTTTAGTTACCTGAGAAGTTAATTTATTATCCTTTGATGACTAAAAAGCACAAATGAGATTTTTAAGGGGCTGGGGGAAGCCTATAAATGATAATTACTTAATTTATTAATGAAAGGCATCCAACTTTAGGATAGATTGTGGTAACGTATGGCAGATCCACTACTGAAAAACAGTTTCTAGACAAAAAATAGGAAAATTAACATACTCAGAGTAACTTATAGCAAGCTGTAAATGAAGGATAAGTCCTACAAGCATTCCACATTCTTTCACAAATTGACTTGCAATATTTATTGATCCATAAATACTGTGAGCTACTTTTAAATCAAAAAGCATCACCTGGATCTCCTTGCATTTTTGCCTGTGACAGCAGAGGCAGATAGTATCTTTCTGTATTGCTCCTTTATCTTTTCATTCAACTCTTCCCTATCACCAAATATTAGAGTTTTCATGATAGGATTCAAAATTTCAGCTTTCCAGAAATAGGTTTATCACTACCAGTAATTTTAACACAATCACAATTTTCCACTTTCTTAAAACTGATGTGTTTGATAATTAGGAAGATTATGAATAAATACTGGCATTTGTATCAGTGTGTGAAGTGGATCAGATGAGTGTGTAAACATATACAAAGACATGTCTTTGTATACTAATAATGCTATAATATTAATGGCAATAAATAATATAAATAATATTAAAAACTTTATTCACAGATTTTTGAGGAATGAGTTTGTGCTGATATCTATCTAGTTCCTCATAATCAGAAGTCTGAAATCTCTATAGAAATATAAAAAAATCAAGACCAAAATATGCACGCAGTTATAGTCATTGCAAAAAATACTACAGGTGCCATTGACTAAGCCACTGAATCTCGCCATACTTAACAGTTCCAGAGTCCACCTGTCTCAGCTGAAGCTGAATACTGTTTAAAAGGTGTTAGGGGGAAATTTCCGTAGTTGTTCACTTTGAGGTTTCTGGAATGTTTTTTGTCGGATGAAAAAGAGTAGAGAACTGTTAGAGACTCCGTTCAGGGCTACAAGTATTTCTGGTGTGAAATGTTGGTGTTATATTCCTCTTCAGATTTCATCTTTTAAATCTATATATCTCAAAGGTTGACAGGGTTTTATGCAATGACAGTGTACATAAAGAACAATCTAGCAGACGTATATATGGTACCAATGTGCAATGTCAACCAATGTGTAATTGGGGAAAATTTCTAGTTATGACACCCTGGCTGATGAATTAATTATTTGGTGTGTATATTGAATTTCTTCTCAGTTAGCCTGAGGATTCTTGTGGTTGGGGCATGTTTTGCAAGAGTATGAATGAGGGTCACAAACCTTTTTCAGTCTTGTTCACAAGAACTACTAGAAAGGAATGGATTTTTATCTGACCAATTCTCAGACACATCTGCATGAAAGGTCTCCAACCCATCTGTGTTTTTATGTCCCTGAATTTAATGTTAAAACAGTAAGTTCCAGATTTGAAAAAGGTAACATTCATGAAGGAAGGTTATTCTGCTGTGACAGAGTTCATATAAACCTACTATTTGTCCCACTGTAATGATCCAATGTTCTAATCTCTTGAAACAATCTGCCTCCAGAAATATGTAAACTAATTTCAGTTCTTTCAAACCCTGATCCTAACCCCGAAACTGTGATTTCTCTTACACCTAACAAGGCCATAAAATATTGATCATAAGTGACATAAATCATTTCAGTGACTCAAATGGACATTAAAAATAAAGGTTATAACTATCTTCAAAAACAAAAAAGAGCCTCAGGTATTCTGTCAGTTTCATGATGACACTGACGTTTTTTCTCAACTTGCTGGAATACATCTCTTCATTGAAATACATTGTTTTAGGAAAAATGACATATGGTGCTACTTCATATATTTTACTCTGTCATCTACATATACAACAGCTTTATTTGTAAAGTTGTTTAAGAAAAAAAAAATGAAGGCAATTCTCTCCTTAGCGTACATTTCTAATCTATCTTTCAAACACAAAAAAATATTCATAGATTGCATTAAATTTCACTGAAGATGTAGGAATAGATTAAGCAAAGGTAATTCAATAAAAATATGACATTCATACTAATAGAACAAGACAACTGAGACAGCAAAAGACAACCAGCGTTACAATGAGAACAACTCCAATGCACAGAAAAAACCTTATATGCATGTGATGGAAGCCCAAGTGGTACAGGAGTACAGGGGTTGAACAGGTCAGCAGTGACCAAAATAATTCAGAAAAATAGAATTCTGCCCACATACACAAACCTGAAAACTGTCAACATAACTATAGTATTTCTGCCAAAGCTGAACTATCCACATAATCCAGGAATAAAACGATATGCAAACTAGGTAAGAAAACAGTTATTCCTACTTCCACCTCTAGTCATCTTGACGCTGGAGGTGGTTGAGAACCACTATCAGGCCCCTTTGCTGAAAATCCCTCACCAGGTTGATCCAGAGATATTATTTTATCAGCTACTGGGCAGTTCCACACAGAAGAAGATATTTTTCAAGAAAATAAAGGTCCCAAGAATGGTTATGTAAACAGATTAAATAATCCTAAAATTCACTTGGATGTAAATAAGACATGAAATATTCAGAGTAACTGGAGAAATCCAGTAATATGTTTTTAACAAACTCAGTAGGTGACTCATTGTACACTTCTTGGTGTTTCCAATTGCTCTTATTTTTCACACGTTTTAATCAAGAAACAAATCTATCTTTCTTCTTCACTCTCTTCTGTCTTTGTTCCAAAATACTCTTTTTCTATCATCTAGTGCATAAATTAGGGCATTTTTTAATCTTTTTTTTTTTTTTTCCTAGTCAGAGAATTGTGTAACATTTTATTAGTGCTTGTTGAATTAAACTCTGTGTTCTTATCCTTCTGGTAGAATACCAAGAGGTTATCCTTAAAAAAAAGAAGAAATTATTAAAGCTTAATACTCATACTGTTGCAGTGTCATAAATAGAAAGCTTTGACTATGACAGTGGAAGAAAGAGGAGACATTAATAAAACCTAAACTTAGTGTCATGCCTTGCAAATAATTTTTCAACAGTGAACATAAAATAAATAGCATAAAGCTTAGAACTGGGAAAAAGAATGAATGATAAACAGAATGTTTTTTCAGAGGTTCCCTTAAAATGCTATTTGCCATTTTAGGAAGGTCACTATCCAGTTATAAGAAAAGCACTTTTCAGTCACAAGGAGGAGCGTGGCTGATAAAATCATCACTTCTAAATGAGTTTGCATAGCCTCCAACACAGATTAGCTCCCTTAATTTTAAGTCTCCCCCATAATCAGGAAATATCATGACATCAAATTTCCTTTTATATAGCTTTTACTTTCATTTTATTTTGATATCATAAATACATGATAAAACAGTATTACAAAGAACAAATTTTAATGCCATCACATCTGGGGGATAACTCACCTTTGTACTATTGGCTGCCATGGAAAGTCTGTTCCTATGCTGGCTTTAGAAGACTTTTTTTATGAGTGTTTTATGATGTTTCTGTTTATACAGTATTTTTACAACTGTTGCAAATAGACGCAAATGCTATAAATTACAGGAAAAATCATCCCCAGCTCCCTCCAGGCTTAATATGAAACAGTAACAAAAAGGGGAAATGTGCAAGTGCCACTAAAGCCTGTTTGATGAATTCCACGTGTAGATTCAAGTTCAGAACTCAATTTATTAGAAAAATATGAAACTCCATGCTCCTCCTTGATATCTTTTTTAAAAAAACAAACAAAGCACAACCGTACTTATGAACACATCTTCAGTAATTAATTTGGATCACAATTTTCTTGGAGACTTTGATACTAACAAAATTCCATGATAAGTGGGGATTTAAAAAATCTGCTTTTCTTTGGTCCACAATACCTGAAAATTCTTACTGTGAAGTATCACAGTTTATGATGGAGCAATGAACAGTACTCTTGAGGAATGGAGAGGCCTAGACCTCATGCAGGTAGAAACACACATTTCATATTCACTAACTGTACTTAATACATTTAAGTCCAGGTAAGTGTTTATATGTTTCATAAATAATTGAAAAGGTAAATAGAGAATAAGCAGTGAATGTTGCTGAATTAGATTGTTCTGAGGGAAATAGAGGACAACGTATCAAAGGATATTGAAATGCTGATCTCAGGTGAGCGTTGACCAGAAACTGCCCAGAAAGCAAGAAGAGATGCCTTTATAGGAGAAAAATTCAATATTTCAAGTAATTCAATCTCAGTTCCATTAAAACTAATAATAACTCACTGTTCATACTGCCTAAAAAAAGCAGATCTTTACAATATGTTTGTAACATTAATTTATTTTTTTCAAAGTTACTATATTAGCACAATTTTCCTCCTTGTGCTCTTCAATTACTTTTACACTGTGTTTGATGAAACAGCTCTCCAGAAATGCAAGGTTTTTTTCTAAGATGCAAACCTGTGTTGTTATCAAGCTGAGCTGAACAGCCTAGCTGTGATCCATAGCGCAATTCCAAATCAGAAAGTGCTTCCTATTTCAGGTACGGCCACTAGATGAACACAAATCTTTAAAATACATTTTTCTGTAGCATGTTTTCTGTCCCAAAGATTCAGTATCTATTAGCATGAAGGTAGTAATACCTTCAGCCAAGTATAATTTGTCCCAAAATTATTCAGTCTCAAGTCCTGTTTCCAGAAATTGTTTTTACCACTTAAATTTGAAGCATCTCATGCACATCCATCCTCTGTTTTTACTAGCCACTAGAATTAGATCACTGCAGCTGTGAGCCGGGAATCAGACATGAAATTATATTCATGTCTCTTTAGTGATCTTATAAGTTTCCATATAATGAGCTCTACTACCGTCCCAAGAGAAGCATGTGATCAAATAGATGAGATTGTCCATACTAGAAATCTGAGTTTAAGGAGTGTTACAGAATGGGATGTGAGTTTAAAAGTCATTGACTAGCATAGCCACAACTACATCAAAAAGCACTCACCATGCATTCTCACTCATGTCAGAGCAGTCAGCTTTAGTGCATCCTTTACTCCCTCCAGCCGCAACCTTCTTTTGTTTAATCTCTAACCATGGAGGATCTAATTTTACAAAACAGATGCCTATGTTCAATTCATCAATTTGCTAGAAAATTCAGCTATAAACCTGCAGATAAGTAATAGAAAGTTGACTATCATCAAGCTTACCAATAGATCACATGTATGTGTACTTGTTGATCAATCCATGACTTCTATAAACGAAGCCAGTTGGAAAGTGTCATTTACTGCTTATTGAGGTTGTATTTTATTAATTTTGGACCATTTCTGGCCTTTGACTCCTTTTACTTATTGGCCTTCCATAGGCATCTCTAATTCCTGTTTCATTGTGATAACATAAAGCCTCTAGAAGATTGCTTGTTGCAAATTCTTTATTGCTGTTCTATGAATCTGACTTAGGTATTCATATAGTTTGTGCAAAGAGGACGCCTTCAGAAAAAACATTCTTAGCCCTTGCAGAGAAGGTGTGTCCCATCACTCAAAACTTTAAAATTCTTACCAAGAAAATGCTCTAATAATTCAGGAGAGTCACAATGAACTGTTCATTCAAAAGTCTGGCACACAGTGGGTCCTGAATGCAAAGAATGAAAAATGTTTAAGATTTAATAACAGAGAGTAATTTATTTTAAAAAAATAAACCAACACCCAGTTATATATTTGGCTAAGTGTATTTCTAGAATAAAAGCAATTAAATTTCACAATGCATTAAATACGAGTAAGAAGATGGATAAGTTAACTGTGAATACAGAACTTTTCATACAGGTTCTTAAGGCTTTAAAACCTCATGCTTTATAACTGAGTAACTTGAACAGATATTGAATTATTGAAGCTTTCACATCATGATTGTCAAGCTCAAGCTTCCACAACGTGGTAGCTGTTCCAGTATAGTTATTTGGTGGTTCACTGCCCTAGGATTGCTTGATTAAAGCAAGTTTAGTTTACTGTCACCTCACAATGACATGACAGTTTGCAATTTCAGTGAACGGGTCTGAAATTCAGTTGTCCATAGACTGAGCCATCTTCTCTTTTGAACTACCTATTCACGTCTGAGGGTCATTTACAAGGCACTGTATGACAAGCTTGTGTTTTTAAAGCCTATGCTAAATATTGGCATTATGGAAAGTGGACTGGGAAATCCAGGATAAGATTTGAATACCTTTATTTAGAAATGAACAAATAACTACTCTAGAAGTCATTCAAAGGACAACTGAAATCTCTAAACACTTCTCACTAGTCTGGCCAGAAATAAAAAAAATAAAAATTAAAAAAAAAACCATCAAAACAAACCAACCAACCTAACAAACAAAAAAACCCCTCAAAACTCACACCAATAAGAACAAAAAAATTGAAACAAAAACATCCATTTAACTAGCTTCCTTGTATGTAAGAGACTTATTTAAATGTTGTGTAGCGTACATAGGCCATTATTAGTAGAATTCTTGCATCCACAACTACTGTAAATAGTAGACCAGTTTTACCTTCCCCCATTATATTCAGTATATTCACAGCCGTTTGTTTTCCTTCTGAAAATGAGAAAGATTTCTTGCACTGTAAATGTCATTAATACTTCAGCATACACTAAGCTCCATTACTCACATTCGTGACTATACACACCAGAGAAACTGGTATCTAATTCTAAATCATATAGAAAAGGCAAGGAAAGAAGAAAAGAAATACGTAAGTAAATTCTCCATACATCAATGAAGTAAAAGTCTGCACATTAATTTGTTTATAGGAATGAAGGCTTTGCCTAGAGGCAAATTTCCGTTTGCGTCTTTTTTCATTGCATAGCTGTTTTTGCTTTATCACTGTATGAATTACCATTATAAGTTACTGTATATTTGATGCTTGCCTATGGCTATCCGGAGCTTTCTGCTAATGGAATGCTGAACAGCATTAGGACCATGTTAGAAATGGCATGTTTTATTTAAGGACTCCATTGGTAACTTACTACCATATTTCCCTTTGCAATTTGCTTACCCTAATTGCCAAAACATTTCCTTCTCTTCCAAAAGTGTGGCTGTTACAAAAGCCTACAGATGAGGCAGAATAGGCCCTACTAGTAATATGACACTTTTATTGCCAACTCATTGATAGCTTTTGCAACTTTTTGTTAGACCGTCCAATTTATTTCTTTGGTCTCAGAAGTTTCAAAATGTCAACTGTATAACTATATGAGTGGTTCATAGGCAAAGTATTCTGAAACAAACAGAATTCCTTAGATATTTTCATTTCAACAACTACTGAAATGCAAATGACAAAGACACAAGTAAGTATTTTGAAAACATAACTTCTTATGTGTGTTGAGACTGAGTTGCATAACTGAAAGAAATAATACATTATCTGAAATTGTAAATGCCTTCATTTTTTGCCTCATAAATACCTTCATTTGAGCTCGGAGCCACTATATGGACTACTATCTGACACAATTACTAGGATTAAACATTTATCCTTCAGCAGACACTGCAATTCAAGTGTATATAGGGCTGAATGTTCTACCTTGCAGTCACAGGAGAGGACTTCATCCGTTTTGACCATATAGTTGATTTTGGTTCTTGTGATTTTTAATCTGACAACCTATGAAAGTTAGTTATGACAAACCAAATCTTTAAATTTGAATGCTTGTAGGCAAAAGGTTGGATATCTACCTGTTGTCAGAAACTTTACTGATGAGTTAATAGTGGTCGATGCAGAGTGACTTCTTAAGGAAAAAATAAATACAGTTTTGCCTGAATAGTGAGCAGGTAAACTTAATAAGACTATGAACTCATTGGAGAGAGGTACACTTTAACATGGCTTAAGATCAATGATATGATGCTTACATGGTTTAAAAATGGATTATACAAACCTCTGGAAACTACATTCTTTGCAACAATCCAGCACATGTTAAATGGAAAAGGGAGGGCTTGATCAAACAATTTCATAGCTACATGATATTAAAATATCACATAAGTTTGCTAGAAATTAAAAAAAAAAAAAAGCCCAACAAAACTGTTGGAACATAGGAAGTTCCGTATGTTTGAAGTTCCATTCAAACATAAGAAAAAAACTTCTTTACGGTCAGGGCGACAGAGCAGTGGAACAGGCTGCCCAGGGAGGCTGTGGAGTGCCCTTCTCTGGAGATTTTCAAGACCCGCCTGGATGCAGTCCTGAGTAATGTGCTCTAGGCATTCCTGCATCAGCAGGGGAGTTGGACTAGATGATCTCTAGAGGTCCCTTCCAACTCTGAAAATTCTGGGATTCCATGATTCTGTGAAAACAGAAAAAAACCCACCAAACAAAACCCAACCATTCAGGCTAGAAAAACTTCATAGGCTTAAAAGTACCCAAACATTTTTTTAGGAGCAACTCTCCTGCAATATCTCCAAATAAAAAAAGAAATCAATTTTAAATTATTATAGATCCTATTCTCAAGTTTTGATATTTCATTATTCCTTTCCAATCAAACATGTTAGAGAATCAGTGAAACTGACATTTACAATATGAAGATCTATGATCTTGTTTGAAGATTATTTTGTGTTTCTTATGGGAATAAACAAATGAAAAAGATAGTGCTGCCACCATTGTTACGTCTAGAGAAAGAGCCACAGAACTCCCAGCCATGAGATTCAAATATTATTGACAAATACAAAGGATGGAACTTTGTACCCATTTTTATTTCTTCTTAGAAATGAGTACCTGCCTAAATCCCACCTACTAGCCAAGAGAACACCTGCATGTCTTCATTTCCGCTCTTGATTTTAGATGGTACATTCATCGCCAGCACTGGCCCATGTATTACACTTTATTTGAAAGAGGAAGGAAACATATAATCCAGATCCATTGATCCTTAATTATGTGTTCCATATTCACAGACATGACTTGAATTTTCATTCATAACAACAAGTAGCATACTAGAACATGGGTGATATTTCATCAGTGCTCTGCCTTAAAGGAACAGGTGTGCAGAGTGACTGAAAGGGAGGGAAAATTTGAGATTGTACAGAAAATTCTAAAAAGATTTCCAAAAGAGGGACAAACTAACACAAAATTATTCCTACATTCTGTAAATTGAACCTTGTGTATATTAATAGCAGGGCATGTAGTTTGCTGTACATCCTGACTTTTGATGTTAAAATATTAGATTATTTTTACATTCCAGAAGCTGGCTATATGGTCCATGAATAACAGTAATTCAATTAGTACACGCTTTGAAAAATCTCTGTGCAAAAAGACAAACCATTGCTTGGATGACAAAACCAAGCTCATGCTTTAGCACCCAGCACTTCAAGGAAGTGAGAAGTTTGGAAGGGATATAATTGTACAAATGCCACAGTATTAACCACACACAAGTCCCAGATGGGCACTAAGACATATACACTGTAGATGCATCCGTGGCTTAATCCTGTCAGACACATGTAAGAGTCAGGACTGGAGTTGAGTTGGTGAACTACATCAAAATCGTAATATCAAAATGAGAATATGAATTTAAAACATTTATATGTTGTATGAATGCAAAACTCCTAGACAGATGAACGACATCGCATGCAAGGGAGTCAGGTGCATGCGGTGATCTTTTTAAGCTAATCCCTGCTTCTTTTTTGACATTGTTTTGTTAGAAAAGAATGCACAGGTGTTAATTATGCATTCAAAGAACCCCAATTTTTGCGTTTAAGATAAAATAAATATAAACAATGGAAATATAAATAAAAGAAAGTCTGATTCTTTTTTGTTAAAACATTTGACCTTCATTTTTGCCTCAACTTCCCAGTGTTTCACCAATGTGAAACTTTAGTATGCAGTGGAAGTCCAACATTCTCAGATTATTATCAGCCTGAAATGATCTTCTGCTGGAATATGCTCTGATGGTACACCTTTAAAATCAATAGCTGCCAGCAAGAATTTGCTGCACATTAAGTTAATGATCTACTGGCGTAAGCCGTACAGTATATACCAGGGTGTTCTATCAAAGACAAAACTGAACTCAGGCTACAAATATAAAGACAAGAGTCACTCACCTCCATAAAGAAAGGACACTTATTCAATTGACAGAGGGTATAGATTTCTTTCCTCATCCCAAACTACGTAATAATGTTAATATACTGCCTTTACAACTGTGTCATTTTTAATCCACCGCAAAAATGATAATATACAATCCGAATGAAGAGATCAGTGTACAACCTGAGGCCACAAAGAAGATGGAGTATTTCAACCAGTTATCTGCTTTGTATTCAGCTGCTGCCACATAAATCAGAGAAATAATAAGCTAGGTGATGTGGGCACTGGGATTTTACAGTAAAGAATATTATAGGTGAAAGCAAGGATGGCTTTTTTCCAGTTTATGAGGCAAGAACAAAGCCAATGTGGAATCTCACCATGGTAAAGGTATATATTTATATACCGTTCTAAATGCATAAAATATGTGTGCTTACAACACTGTTATATAGATTTGAGAATTGAATGATGCGCAGCAGAGATACCCTTCAACTTGACAACTTTAAACAGAATTCCCTTATTGTAAGTGATATGGTAGTCAGCTTTGCTGACTGCACTTCTGAGAAGCTAATGGGCTAGATAAATATGTCCTGGGCCAATGTACAAGTACCTGTACAGCTCCTATACAGTGAACTTGAGATGAGAAAAGCAGAAATACTGTTGTCGAAAAAGCAGCTCAGGGAATATAGCACCAAGTTACCTGTATGCCTAGGCTTCCTCAAAGACAAACTGCATGGCCTCAGGCAGGAGAACATGTGACACATATGTCAAGAAAGCACAAGCATCAGCAACCCAGGAGTAGGTCATCTGCTGAGTGACACTAAGAATTTTGCAAGGGTGTAAGCACTAATTCTACCTCACCTGAAGGGCAGAGATCTTGATTTACATATTCTTGCCTCCGCACTGTCATCTTTGACTACAGTTGACTCATAGTAAAAGGGGCTGATCACCTCAAAAGTGATTAAATTTTAGAACACTCCTGGAATGGGCAAAAGGTAAGAGAAGTGGAACTAAAACAAGCAAAAGACAACATCTTAATAATAAATACTGTAAAACTAGAGAAGTCTCCAACAACAGAGTGACAATCTCCTTTTCTGAGTTGTTTTCAGTTAACTGAAAATTCAGTAGAAGTGCTCAGAAATTTTCTAGGTTTTTTTTCTTGTTAGAAAATACAGATTATTAAGGTATATAATTTTCAGCTACTGTTTGTTGATAGAAATCAAAATTAAATATTTAGTTAAAGCTGGAAAATTCAGTGATGATTTCTCTCTGTTCTTTAGCTTCACCATTTCATGACTGTACAAGAGATTTTGATTTTAGATTTAGTACTCTCTTACTACTTGGAGGAGAATAAAGTTAAAGCATTTCCAAATGAAAAATAAAAGAGATCTGATATAGTGCTATTATCCAACTTTTATTCTTTAAAAGATGTACAGAATAATTTCTACAGACAATTTAAATTTTAAAGATTTTCTCAAGTATCTTGTAAGAGTATTTAAAATTCAAATTGTGCTGCTCACAATTATACAGTACACTCTTTTTTCCTAATAGAATGCAAATAGTTTAAATTTCTTTTTTTCCTTTGAGCTACTTCACATTTCTTCACAAATTGCTTCCAGCAGTTTTTTTCCAATAGCTACTATTGCTGGATATTTTCTTTACTTTTTGGTGTGTAATTTTATTGACAAAAACATTGACAGTTACGAAAACAGGAAGCATGTATGCACTAAAAAAGTAAGAAATTAAGTGAGTCAATGTGCTTGCTGAGTAATAGGTAGGATCATTTTCCTTATTTAGAGATCTCTTTCTTCTCTTGGTTTGTGCTTTAAAGAATCAGTAGAATGCACCTTTCCAGGTTTGCTTAAAGAAGAATAACTTACTGAAAAAACATACTTGTGTAGATACGTGCACATACATGTGCATATAAGAAAAAAGTAAAGGCAATGCAATGTAAGTTTCATGAACAGATTTGCTTTGAAACTGCAAGTCAAACCATAAATGCACAGATGTTTCAAGGCTTACATCTGAAAATCTTGAAAGATAAATGATTTATACATTTTCATTTTATAACCTTCTATGATGGGAACAGAGTGAGGTGAATTGTTCTGTAAGTAATAAGTTATGAGATGTTGAAACATATGTTGAAAAGCTCAGTGTCTTGAATTCCAAACTCAGTTGTTCTGGCTTATTATTTACAGCTGGACACACATAACTTCTGTTTAATATATTTTGCATTATCAAATATTATTATTAATCCCTTAAGAAAATATTTAGAAACAAAATCTTACGCAACTTCTCTACAAAGACAGAAACAAAGTTGTATGATCTTTCTTAACTGTATTTCAAGAAAATATTAGGTGTTAGTGGTAAGCAAGAACTGGTTAAGAAGTTATTTCACAAAAGTATGTAGAAGTCTGGACACATCCAAAATCTTCAGAACTTTAAAATCTTCATATGAATAGACTTTACATTACATGGTGCCAAGCCAGGTGGTTACACTGACAACAGAGTTTCCAGTAGCATTAGAACACTTTTATTTACTGGTAGACCAATAAGTCGGTGTAAGATAACAAAATTAACAAACGTGTCATTAGTTTGATGTAAAAACAAGAATAAATTATATAACCTGTTTCATTAGAAAGACCAGCTGTTTCTGTCTTCTGTTTCTGAACATGAATGTTTTCTTTCCCTGTATTTTTTTTCTTTCTTTAGTAATTTCTCCCTTTTTCTTTTCTTTGCCCTACCAAATGCTAAACTCCCACACTGCTTGGGGAATGAACGTTTTTCCCTGGAAACCAAGAATACGTCTTCGCAAATTTTTGTTTTATAACTTTAACATTTTTTGTTAATCTCACAAATATGGTTTCCATAAATTCATGGAAACAACAATTATTTATTTTCTCCAATAGATTAATACATGTATAGTTTTCCCAATTATAAGCAGACAAAAATACACAAGCAACAGGATAACCGCTTTGGTAAAAATATGGCTGGGTAACCAGTAGGAATATCCCAAGACCAGTCGTATCCTGTTAAGACTTGAAAACCTGTATTCAGCAAACTCTATCAGCTAACCGCGGTAAGAATCATTCCTAGAGATGGATGTGGTGCTCATCAAAACACAGAAAAGCACCATAAAACCACAGTAGTTTCACCTGACTTAGAGGTATTTTGCAGTATCTTTTGTCTCCTCTCCAGAAACTACACTGTATTTTGTAAAGTTTGTCAGCAAACAACACAGTCCTTCACCATCTGAAATGAACCATGTCAATTCTTCATAAGTATAGGTCCTTGTTCTCCAAATACACACACTTCCCACAGAGGCAATGATATGAGGGCAAAGTTTCAGGAATAGGACAAGCAAAGTGTGACTGTGCCATTTTCTGTTTCTGTGCAATATCTATTCACAGGTTTCACTCCACTGTGGAAACGTGGTCCTTCAGAAGGACTTCACCCTTCTAAGGAAAAAGCAAATTAATAAAAGGTCTCAGGAATATAAAATACAGGTGGTTCAGAGAGATCTTTCCATAAGTGGATTATAAGCCAAGCATCTCCTATCAGTTCTATAGGGGAGGTACAAAAATGAGGCAAAGGCAGGAACAAAAGGTGGTGGGTAATGCTGTCAGCACAGAGGGAGCATTGGGGCTTGAATTTGACATGGTGGGGATAGGGATTCAGTGAAAAAATATAAAGATGAGAGGGATGTGATCGGAGCAATCAACAAGGAATATAATCTGACTGTAGCTTCCCTCTATGTTCTTGAAGAAAAGTGAATATAAGATAAAAGAAATAGCTCTGGGGGAAGAAACCAAATATTCTGGAGATTCTGAGGGAAACTGAACAACAGATATCAATATGGCTTTGACAAACTGGTCCAAAAAGTATGAAAGGTGGGCAGAAAAAACCCTACGCTGTAGACAGAAACGATGATAAGAAAATTGCTATTAACTGTTTCTCACATGTAAAAGTGTTTTTGGAATCAGGTTCTATGCGACAGTTATAAATATGTTAAGCTAAAAATAAATAAAAAGCTCCACAAAAGAAAAAGGAATTAAGTGATACATTTGAACAGAAAGTCTCAAGATTATGGGTTATTATATTCCTCTTAGTGATGAAATAGCATAGTTGGATTCACGGCAATTTCTAGTGCTAATTCCTCAGCTAGTCATAACATTTAAGCAAAAAGGAGCATTAGTGGACTCAATGTCATAAAACGTAAAAGAAAATGGATTTTTTTTCCTTGAGCAAAATTCCTGCAACAATTTATCAGTGTCTAAATTTGGATTGCATGCCCTTTGTAGGAAAGAGACTTTTTTATTTTGTACACTTTATATCAAGTGCTAAAGTGCTGTGTATATTGACAGTGCTTTATAACTAAAATAATATTCATAAAGCCATCATTTACAATCCAAAATGCATTTTCAAGTTGCTAGAGATACAGTGACTTGATAGTTCTCCTCATTGTCACGCTAGATTAATTATTCTTTTTGGTTAGTGAAAGGCTAAGTTATATGGTGGACAGTGTCTTTACATTACAATTGGGAAACCAAACCAGAGAGAGTGAAGAAACTGTGCTGAAAATACATGGTTCAAGGCCCTATACTCAATGTGTTTTGAGAAATATATTTTGAACCTACTTCTGAAGTCAGTAAATTGTATTTTTATAATCAAATGTTTCCTTTGTTTATAGAAAGACAGCTTAGATATTTTTCTAAGTACTATCTTTCATGTTACACAGTATATAATTTAACAGTAACTTGCTGTTTGTGGCAAAGATTACTTTGTTTCTATTTTTATTTCACTTCATTTGCACAGTTCTTAACATCCTGGATGTTCTCACCCAGGACTGGAGTTACTAGCTCCTACCACATCAGAACAAAATTATACTAAAAAAAAAATTAAAAAATTACAAGTAAATCTCACTTTTTTTGAGATAACAAAAATCTTTTTAGTCTAAATGAGAATTTCCCGAGTCTGACAAATCATGGTGCTATTCCTGCTCTGGTGAAGAGGTTCAAAATGTTAAAATTTTCATGAACCGCAATATAGAGGAAGAATCAATTTGTGTCAATGAAAGCATATTATTTTGATTTCAGTTTTTATTCTAATTAGCTGGTGTTTTAGAGCAAATGTAGTGTTGAATTAATTAATATAAGTAATTTTTAAAAAGTCACAGCAATATGTTTTGACAACTTTTGATTGCTTCCAATCTCTTTTGTAATTTTAAAATACAGAGAGCTCTGTCTTTATTCTCTCAAAGATAGAAAGATTGAGGAAATTCTCACAACCATTAAACTTTCACCATTCATGGGAGACAGAATTCCACTGCAGGAACAAGGTGTGTGAAAGCAGATTGTTCCTTGTGTGTAAATGGAGGACATTGTGAACTAAGAAGAAGGTATTCCAGTCTCATCTACTCATCATTAAACAGTGTGCATTTTGGAGGTTAAACAACGCTGAAACATCCTTGGTGCCACTAAGAGGTAATTTAAAACAGCTTCTTGTAATTTTCTTGCAAGGAAAACCATAGAAGCTCCCTGACTCCCATCTCTGAAAGAGCTATGAGGAAACAGAGATGTGTTACTGAATTTTTTTCCTAAGCAGTCAACTCTGCATATGTGTGTGTGTGTGTGCACACATGCGTTCATATGTGTGTGCCAAATACAAGACAGGAAAAAAAAAAAGCCTCCAAATCTACAGACCTTTAAACCAACACAGCCATTTTCATTCAAGCTCTGTATGCTCCTCTTTCTAATCCATCCCAAATCCATGATAAATTCCCTGGGTTGCATTTTCATTGTTTTGCTTCACTTAATTAAGGAAATGGTCCTAATTTAATAGTAAAGTGAGAGAAGTTTTTTGTTTAAAAAGGGTTTAAAAGGATTTTGTTTAAAAAATACCTAAGTTGGGAGTGCTTCACAGGTGACAGGACACATATGAAGCTTCATCTTCCCCCTCTTGCCAATCTAGAGTCAGTCAGACTATCTCATCATCTACTCATCTCATGATAAAACAAAAAACTTATATCATTCTTAATGGGTCTGACAAGTGAAGATCTAGTTTAACTGCATAATAATAAAATTTCAGACTCACTGATGTACCTGGAAGAGTGAAGATCTTATTAACCCACCTAGGAAAATGGTCTTTAACAAATGCATAACATGTCCAGAATCAGGGAGTCATATAATCACAGAATCAGAGAGTTACAGAGTCACAGAATCACAGAATGGTTGAGGTTGGAAGGGACCTCTGGAGGTCATCTAGTTCAACCCCTCTGCTCAAGCAAGGCCACATAGAGCAGGTTGCCCAGGATCATGTCCAGACAGCTTTTGAATATCACAAAGGATGGAGACTCCACAACCTCTCTGAGCAACCCTCACAGTTAAAAAGTGTTTCCTGATGTTCAGACAGAGCCTCCTCTGTTTCACTTTGTGCCCATTGTCTCTTGTACTGTCATCAGGAACCCCTTAAAAGGGTCTTACTCCTTCTATTTTTCACCCTTCCTTCAGGTATATATATACATTGATAAGGTCCTGTCTGAGCTTTCTCTTCTCCAGGCTAAACAGTCCCATCTCTTTCAACCTTATAGAAGAGATGCTCAAGGCCCTTAATCATCAGCTTCTTCATGAGGATCTATGGGCGACAGTGTCAAAGGCCTTACTGAGGTCTAAGCAGACCTCAGTATCTACTGCTCTCTCCTCAACAACTGTTGTTGTAGGTTAACCCCACAGCTCAGCCCCACACAGCCTCTCGCTCACTCACCTGCGGTGGGATGAGGGAAAGAATCAGAAGTGTAAAAGTGAGAAAACTCATGGGTTGAGATAAAGACAGTGTAATAAGTAAAGCCAAAGCTGTGTGCACAAGCAAAGCAAAATAAAGAATTCATTCATTAATTCCCATTGACAGGCAGGCATTTAGCCATTTTCAGGAAAGCAGGGCTTCATCAATGGTTGCTTGGGAAGACAAATGCCATAACTCAAATGTTCCCCCTTTCCTCCTTCTTTCCCCCAGCTTTTATTACTAAGCATGATGTCATATGGAATGGAACATCCCCTTGGTCCGTTTGGGTCAGCTGTACCAGCTGTGTTCTCCCCTAAACTGAGAGCTGAACAATGGGAAATGCCAAGCTCCACACCTGGGGAAGAATAACCCCCGCCACCAGTACAAGCTGGGGGCCAACTGGTTGGAAAGATACTTAATAGAGTAGGAATCAGGAGTCCTGGTGGACAAACAGCTGACCATGAGCCAGCAGCATGCCTTTACAACAATGAAGGCTAAAGCATCCCGGGCTGCATTGCCAGCAGGCTGAGACAGATGATCTTTCTTCTCTACTTAGTACTGGTGAGTAGTGAATATCTGGAGTAATTTGTCCAGTTCTGGACTCCCCAGTACAAGATAGAAGTGGACATATTCATGTAAGTCCATTAAAGGGCCCTGAAGATGATTAAGGCATTGGAGCATCTCTCATACAAAAAGAGGCTGTTAGAGTAAGGATTGTTCAGTCTGGAGAAAAGAAGGTTCACCATGGATCTTATCCATGTGTATAAATATCTGATGGGGGGGAGGGGAGAAGGAAATTTCATTTGAACATAATTTTTTTTTTTTTTTTTTTAACTGTGTGATCAAACAATGGAACGGATTGCCCAGACAGGTTATAGTCTCCATCTTTAGATATAACCGAAACTCTACTGGATGTGGCCCTGAGTAAACTTCTCTGAGTGGTGGGTTGGACTATATCATCTCCAGAGGTCCCTCCTGATCTCAAATAATATGTGATTCTTTGCAATAGTTCTGCGTAGTGCATACTCACATTCCTACCTTGTAGTAACAATTGTGTTACACCCTCCCTTCTTTTGAGTATTCCTGAGCTTATCTTCAATGACTGAAACACAGAAGCCCCCAGAGCACCCCCAGAAGAGACACAGAGCATACCACAACTCATAGGACATGTTAAGGAATATGACATCCATAAACAGACGATAGAAGCCATTATTCTGGTTGGAAAAAAAATATAATTAGAATTTAGAGTTCTCTATTGCAATAAAGACATCATTTTTAAGCAACTGACTAAGTGTCTTTAAAGCTCAGAATAATTTGGTTCTGATTCATTTCGAGTTGGAATGCAAGTCTAATTATTTTTATCTTAACTGATTCACGCTTTCCTAATAAAAACCCTGAATGGCATTCAGATGAACATCCTCCAGCTCAATAATCTCTACACATTTCACTGCAATTTGATGATCTGCAATTCTCAAGTCACTTAGAATTTTGAATTTCATCCCCTTTACTTTGTCAATGTGAGTGTGTCTTTTTAAAACCTCACTCACCATGGACCACTTTATATCTATGAAAATTTTGTTCCTTCGTAACATGCTGACAGGAAACTAAACTGTAGATTCTAAGACCATTAAATGGGCTCACACTCAAAGGTGGGAGTACCTGGAAAGTTCCATATGAGATCCCACACTTAGAACAATCTTGGAGTAAAGAATATTCTGTGCTAGTAGAGCTGGGACAATAGGTCCAGAGGTCCCTCTGTGTGGGTATGTTAGTGGGAAATACACACTGTAGCTGGTTGTCCTAAGACTATCTTTAATAAGAGCCATTACTCCCTCACCTTTATAATTGTTATATTCATGTGAGTGCACTTAGCTCTGACAGCACTCAGCTTCCTTTCAAGAAACTTGTGTTCAGAAAGGGAAGGTGTTTGTAATCCATGCAGAGTACAAAAGGATAATCCCTGCAGTTCATGGTTCTTGACTCACTTAGAGATTTAATTGATCCTTAATGCTGAGTTGAATGCAGGACAATGAACAACAAAGCAGCAGCATCAACCTTATTTAAATGCTTCATCTCTGCGCTTAATTACTGTGCTGTGCACCATCAGGGCATTATATAAACACTCAATACCACAGGCTCCTCCAAAAATACTAGGCAATCATTTCAAATTTGTGCCTGCTCTAAGATCTCCTGGAAACTAAGCCTTATGAGTCAAGTGTAGAGAATGTGCTTGTTCAATAATGTCTGTAAGTTTAATCCAAAACAGAAAGAAAAATTAACAAAACTATAGATCAACAGAAGTAATGAACCTTGTACAATTTCTGAGCCTTCTGTAGGCTCCTCCCTAGAACGATGCCTATTTCAGCAATGTTGCAGTTTAATGCTATGAAATAATAACCCTTTTATCTGTTTTAAGCTTTTCACTTCTTAATTGTGCCTCCCTGAGAAAAAATGAATAAGATTGTCGAATTTATTTGCTTTTTATGTTTCAGTTCCCTCTTAAAGTAATAAGAACACTTTTTTACCTAACTTGACTAATACAGTAACTTTGATTTGTCAGGTTTTTTACAGAGATGCCGGAGATTGCCTTAATTCTCTGCTGATATAATGGAACAGGTCTATCCTAAGTGGAGCACATCTCAGAAGAAATCATCATATCAAAATAAGATGCAGAAAAATGTCTCTTGTTAAGTTTTATAATTATCATCTTGGTTAATTCTTTGCTCATTTGCTTTCTTTTTTCTCATGGATTAAAGGAAAGGACCTTACTGGACGGAAGGAGACTTCTGGAAGTGTTCATCCTTTATATATCTTCTAAGCCATAACATCATCCTAAAGAAAGAATTTCCTTTTAGACTGTGTTTGTTTATTTTCAGATACCACATCACCTTTGATCAGCAAGGCACTAATGGACCTCAGAGCATTCTCTGTTCACTGACACTGTTATTTTTGCATTAAGACTTGTCTTATGATTGATGAGTTTGACATAAGCAGAACAGCCTCTGGCCCAGAGAGAATGCAGTCACTAAGACAGAGCCAGTGGTGGGCATGGCTGATCAAACGTTCCCCTGCTGAAACAGAAATGTTGGAAAGGATTTCAGTGTCGTCTTTGTTCAGGAGTATGGATGACGTGTTTGAGGATTTGGGATGAGGGTAACTGGAGAAACACAGCAGCTCCTGTTAAGGTTATCGTCAAGGTTTCTTATTCTGTCCTTTGCCTTTCCTCACCTTCTGGCAGCATAGTTGCAGGGGCAAAACAGCATCACCAGAATACCCTCTGCTGTTTTGTTAAATCTGATTGTATTTGACTGGCTGGCCAAGTGCACTGAAAAAATATTTATCTGAAGTAAATATGTCTTACTTATTTCTTATCCAGAAGGGCCTATCTTTGTCACATTTTTACCCCATTCACTATGATCTCAGTAGTTCAGCAAACTTTTAAACGATACGTTAATTTCCTGCTGCTTCCTCCCCCCCCCCTCCCCCCAGTTAGTGATCGTGTTGATTGGCTCGTGGGAAGATGTGTGTCTTGAGGAAGCTGTGATGGGTATGCACCAGGGGGACAGATCTAAGCATCCCTAATAAAAATAATAAAATTTGGTAAGTAGACCACAAAGGTGACCAAGATACAAAACAGTACATGTGCTCAGAAAGAATTAACCCCCATACTGTACTCCCACAGCAGGTGGTGTGCTTAGAGAGGATGAGAACATATCTTGGGATCCAAAGAGAACCAAGATGAACAGCCATAAATGGAACTTAATACAATAATGTGTGCTACACTGAATGAAAACGTTAAATGAAGAACAACTGTAGCATCTATAACAACATATTAATTTGAGTATGTTTCACAATCACTGTTTCTGGTCTGTAAGTTCCTTGGCTGGAGGCAAACTTGGTCAGAAGCATCCAGCTGTCAGACTAATGGCTCTAGTTTCTGCTATAACCTCAGTGACTAGGATTGATGTACACAGGTACCAATGAGCATGTTCTTGGATGAGATTTAAACTCTCCAGAGGAAACTAGTGACTGAATCTTTTTCCATATGAGAACCACCTGCAAAATTCAGACTCAGACATGTGCAGTCTTCCTTCTAGTCATCCCACAGAACACAGCTGTACGAATACAGAAATTTGTATACAGAGATATTTTTCAGGCTCATCTCAGAGCAAAATGTTGTTTCAAACCTGTTTTCATCTGCAGGAGTCTTTGGGATCTTTTTAACCTGCCCTGGTCATAACCTTCTTGTCAGATAAGGAGCACTGCTGAAATTCTAGTATTCTACTCCATCTGGTACAGCCTTGGTGCGGAAACTACTTTCCTTCAGGGAACAACTTTTATTGGTTGGGCATTTATTTCCTTAATATTGGACTGGATTGAGTCCAGAGCCCTTTGGCTGTGGAAATTCATCTTTAGTCTTATACACAAAAATAATTTTGGCTAGCATTTTATTATCATTGATATTTACTTCTATGGCAGGAAAGCCAAAGTCTGAAACTGTGCTTCTTTCTACCTGGAACGAAGTATAAAGATATAAACACACATTTAATCAAAATCCCACCAACAGCCTACAAACTTCTTGCATGTGACCAAATGTCTTTCATAAAACATTTCTCTCTAAATTGTTTGAGCAAGTAATGATGTCCTCACTGTCTTTGGTCAGTTGCCCAAAAGTTTTTTCAGGTAAATATATTAATTTTTAGTGCTTACCAAGAAAATCTTGAGGGAACTTAATTCCTAGAAGTACTGTTCTATACATTAGAAATTGGAATAAAAGATTCTGATTGGTAACTCATATTTGGAAGTTTAACATTGTACATATTAATAAATAACATGTATGTATAGTACAAGTTTCCTAAGCTCTCTTTATCTCAAAGTACAGGCATATTATCCATAGCAATATTTTTTACTTGTTTGCGTGAGAAGACAAGGAACTCTGGAAAAGAAAGAAACTAGTATCAATATCTTGTTGCTTAAGAAGAAAGAGAGCAAGGTACCTATTATTAGAATCTTCTGTTGATTCAAAAGACAAGTAAGGAAAGTGTTTTTTAACCTTGTTACAAACACCGCAGATTTCATGTTCTTATTGCTCTAAAATAAAAAGATTAAAACCGTTGTCAAGCACAAAACCAAAATAAAATAGGAAATGTTCCTTCATTTTTTCATTTTTTCCATTTTGAAAACGGTGAGTGTGGATAACTGTGTTTGCTGTTTTTATCAGTAGCTCCTTTCTCAGGGGTGGTGACAATGTTTTGCATAAACCAAAAAACAGTCCAAGCAATCTATGGAGACAGGTGTGTGCTGCTGAACAGTTATTCATCCTGACCACGTGAGGGTAAGACAAATTACTCAGTGGATGTGTGTCTCTCTTATTGATTACAAAATGGATTCTACATGAAATACACATCTGTTTTTTAATCATAAAAATAACACCTTTAGTATTCCAGATATCATAAGAATTTTTCTCATTCTAATAAACAGATTTATCACATATAATATATTTGAAATTTGGGTAAAAAAAATTCCTATATAACTAGGTAATAAAAAGGGAGGAGGAATAGGAAGAGACAAAAGTTCAGAAACCTTTATTTGGAAAAGGTGCATATTAAAAGCAAAATGTGACATACCTAAACACTAGAAATAAAAAAGAATCCTTTCTTCACCTATGAAAAAGCTCACATTCTGATCTGATAGAAATGCTACCCTTGTTGACAGAACCAACTGAAAAAAAAGCACCTGAGAAAATGCATTGTTCCATAAACATCTACTTTACTTTGCTTATTCTAACTTCTAAAACTTTTTATTTTCAGTTCCTAGTGAAATATTTACTCAAAATATGAAAGTGACAAAAGTGTAACACACTTGTACATAAGCTCATTTATCACATTTACATTAAAAAAAGGTACAAAAGTTCCTCAGCTTTATTTGAAAGAGTTTTTCCTCAGCAACAACAAAAATATGACTACTCTAATTGATACCTTTCAGTTTGAGTTGAAACACAAAATATGAATTTAACTGTCTAAGTATAGGGAAAGTTTTTATCCAAATTTGGATTTGAACTTAAAGAGATAAAGTAGATCCTTTGCCTCAAAGAATGTCTTAAGCATATGAGGTGGCATGAGGGACAAAGACATGCTTTAATGTGGAGTGCTGCTGAGAGGACAAAAAGGTCAACATTTGAAGAGATGAGAGAGCACATGGGATGAAACAGATGACTATAAGCTCATTTTACTAATCCACATAAGCAGAGTAAGACCTAGGGTGAAGTCAGTCATCTCCAGATCACATGGGACTCTGATAAAACTTCTGTGCTCACCTCCTCCAAAAGGTGAGGAATAAAAAGTGTCACTGAAGAAAAAGATAAATTCTATGAACAATAATCAAGCACAAATGTAGCTTTTTAGCTAATTCTGTCAATGTGAGAAGCTATTTTTATGACTGATTTCTTTATTAAATCACTCAAGAAGGACTATTACTTCTTCACCTAAGAATAATACAATTTGACTTTTAAAAAGACAATTAGATTAAATGAAATATGAACTCCATTACAAAAGTAAATGTAAATACCAGTGAAATTTTACTCCCATAGGAGACTGAGAATAATCATGGGTTCCTCATAAAACCACTAATTTTTATTTTGAAATGACCTAAAGACAAATGAAAAAATTTCCATCTCATACCTCTGTTGGCCATAACTTAATTTCCATTACAAGACGCTCTGTCATCTCCCTGAAATGTCTATATTATTGTCAGGAGCCATCAGTCCCAGGTGATAAAGTGTTTCTCTTTGTAATGGAATAATCTGTTTTGCTAGGATTGAAGATATATGACTATGATTCCCCAAATAAAATTCTCAATTGCACCCAGGCGACCATCGAATTTTGGTCCAATACCTAAACATATTCTTAAGTCACAATTCTAAATGAGCATAGCTTTTTATATTTTTCCAGCAAAAGGATTAAAAGAAAGAGAGATGAACATTAACATTTCCTTTACTTGTTGCTTTCTTTATACAAATGTATTTGAGGAGAAAAAAATTTCTGTGCAAGATAAACCTGAAGTGAAAGTTTAGACACATGGAAAATATTCACAGAGCTGGAGAAATGGCAGAGGAAAATCAAAATGCAACAGCTGCAAAGTTATACAAATGACTGGATGGAGAAAGAGAATTAACAAGCTGCCCCAATACAGAGTGGAAACCATTGAAGCTTCTTGCTGAGTCTTATGTAAATCCTTCCACTCTGACCAGACTGACTACTTTAAGAAAGTAATTTCCTGCTGCTACAGAAACTTGATTAAAGAGACCGAAACATAAATAAGAAATGATGCCTTGTGCTCTCCCCTAAGGGGAAGCCCCCAGGGGAAGAGGGCTGGGAAAGTGTGGAGCAGATTGGTGCCAAACAGTCTGACTTCATTCTGGACTTTGCCAAGTGTGTTGACCACTCTACTGCAGTGTTTCATAACCACAGCATCTCTCTTTAATCTAGATGATTTAATTTCATGACAAGTTTTACTTTCCTACAAAACTAAAAAAAAAGGCTATTTTCTAACTCAAGAACTACAAATGTATGCCAGCTAAGATCGTTCTTATCATGCGTTGCAGAGCATCTTGAATCTTAAATGCAAAACATAAAATTCAAATTCTGATTCCATCTGTTGCCTGGAACAGTCCTATTATCTTCTGAAGCTCTACCACTTGAGCTGGAAAAGGAATATGGTTTTTTAAATGGAAGAATTATTGAGTCATTCACCAACATGGTTCCTTTTTGACGGGAATCAAAATGAAAAAAAAATAAATTCACTTCTCTTTGAGGGAGTGTCTCCCTCTACATAACAACTTTATGAACATTAAAATTTACAACAGCAACTTCCCTTTTCAGCCTACTAACTCTAATTACCTCATTTTTCAGATGATAAATCTAGAAACTAGACAGATTCCAAACCACAAGAATAGCAACCGGCGTGTTTCTGTTGACTACAATTTAAGACAGGTAAATTTAAGAGAGAAGAGGGGAAGATTTATCTCAGAAAAAGTCAGGCAGAACAGCTTTATGCTGCGAAACTTAATCTTCTAGGTCAACCAGTCTCCCAAGGCTCACACAGAACTGGCCTGGTTTGATTTGCATACAAACTACATGATATATATATATATTAGCTAGGAGTATTTATGTAAAAACACAATATGTACAATGTAAACACAATCAATTTATATGAAGCTTATCACTTACCAGATATATTTAGAATATAGAATATGCTATTATACAATACTGTGATCTTGCATAACCAAACAACAATCTTGCAATTAAGGCTGATAAAATAAACTTCAATAGTAAAAGAGAAAATAAAATATAAAATCAAGAAATTTATAATTTATGGCAACCTTAATTTTTCTGCTTTAATACAAGAGCAGGCTGAAATGTTTTGGTCAAATATTGTCTTGTTTGATTTTTTAATGAAAAAAATGCAGAATCAACAGCCCTACAGGATCTAGCACATTCTCTTGGCTTTTCTGAATTTTCTCTGAAGCGCCTATATAAAAAGAAGACAGCATGGACTTAGTCTTAATTTTGAGAACAACTGATTCTGAAGCATTCGGGGTTAATTTTTCTACATTATCTTTCAGTTAGCAAAACCACTAGGAAAACAGAGTTGCAGAGGCTTAGTGAATGACAGACAGAAGAAACAATTAAAATGAAAAAAGTTAAAGGTACTTTTCTGGACATACACAAAGAAGCTGGGTAGACATAAACTGGTCACAAATCTGAGGTCAGTCTCAGGTTGGGAAGGTAGAGGAGGAAGGAAAAGTTCAATTTCTAAATAAGAAACCAAAGAGTCTATTCTTCTGGCATGTAGGAACAAGAAGATACAGGGACTTCTGGAGACCCCAACTCTGTTTTCCCAAATTAATCACTGATGAGCCAGTCATTTTATCCTAAGTCCAGACTGAAGCTCATAGAAAGCTGGCACTTTTCTGTCCTTCTAGGTACACCTGAGAATCCAAACAATTATAAGCAAATTGACCTGAGTAGAGTATCACTACAGACTAGACCCAGCTCCTCTCAACCAGGACAATAAAGGCCACAAAAGAACTACGAAAAACATTTCCTGATTCATGCTGGACTTCCAATCTCAGAAAATAATAAAACAACACCATTCAAACAGAAAATAACATGGCCTGCCCTGCCGAAAGGCACTACACACATCCACACACACAAAAAATAACAGGGGCAGGGGGAAGACATGCAGTCAGATTTAGAGGAAGATGAAATACCGTATAGCAGCTGTTCTACAGGAAACCAAAAGATCATTTCAAGGCTTAGTATGACTTTGACAAGAAAAAGATTTCTAGGTATATCTACAACCTTGAGGATTGAAATCAGGTATGATTTTACTGTAGATGCAGTGTTTGCTGCAGTCAACTAAATTGCATGTATCTGCTAACCAGTTTACTATTGATTAAATGCCCTGAAAGAGTAATTCAATGGTGGTTGTTTGCCACTTACCTGCACCCACAAACTGTAGGGTTTCAAGAATGGAGGAAGATCATAGCCAGATGCTCCTGTAACTCTTATGTACATCAAAGGATGGTAGATGTAACATAACATGCAAATCTTATTGCATACACTAACATGTACCTTAAGAAGCACCAGAAGTCTAAGGTGAAAACTTGACGGAAGATGTAATATTGCTTAGAATGTACTTCAGTGCTAGAAAGGGGTGGATAAACAGTGATTTCTATCAGTATGTTAATCACAGTGTAGTTGATTTGCAAAATAAATCTTTCAATGAACCTCTTAGCACAGGTTTAGATAACGTTATATAACAGACTTCTACTCTGATAATTCATCACAGTAGATCAAATTTAGAAATTATGGATTTACTCCTATTAAAAAATCAAGAAATATGGCTTCCCAAAATTGATCATAAACATACATGTGGCAAAAATAAATAAATAAATACACCCCTCATTATCTTTTTCTGACTTATTTTAGAAAAAAACATTCTCAGAAGCTCCTTGATATGTTTAAATTAACTGAAGAGCAATTTCTGCGGAACTCTGCAATATCAAGTAACATCAAAAAAAGCTGTAGTGGATTATTACCCCTTGATAAATTATTTGCAATTTATGGTGTGATTGCCAAGGACAAGAATGTTTTGTCGGGAGGAGGGGGTTGTTTGTTTTTAAGTCTTCCTTGGGAGTAATAAGAAACAATGAAGTGAATCTGAACATACTGAATTTTAACACAGGTATCAAGAAAGACACCTAACGGTAAGGTTTGTTAAGACAGACATTAATTATCTTTTTGAAGGACAGAAGGACAGAAACCTGGGTCATATGAAATCAGAAGTAGGTGTATAGAATAACTTTCATTTTGGTGAAAGACGGGGAAAGAGATAAACCTTTGCTGTCACTTCATACAGTCAATTTTTTTGCAAATGCAACCTTGGTAAAAGTGGTGTTGAAGAAAAAAAAAAATAAATAAAATAGCTTAGCTTTCTTTTCCCTACCTTATTTAATCATCTTTAGGTATGTCTGAAACAGTAATAACCTTGTCAGGTAAGCATTGACTTTTACAGGTATTCCTCTATTTTACTTTATTTTAGGGTTTTTTGGTACAAATTTCTACAGGTGGGCTCTTTGTATTTTGCTAAATATTTGCCAAACACTTTGTTTAGGAAGCTGATTACATAATTCTTAAGTAAACTTTGATTCACTGAAATACTTTTTCTGGATGAGTTGTATGGCTTACCCGGGTTATGAATGTTAAAAGGAAAGCTTTCAATCAAATGCACAACATGAAATGTAATGTAAAGAAATACTGGAGTTAAACCTTTATGCCTAAGGATTTTCAGATGTAAAAGTGATGAAGTACTTCAATATTTATAGAAAAAGAAAAAAATTGCAAACTGATATTTGCTTCTGCATGTAAATACATATTTTTCATTTATTTATTTTGATGATTCACATAGTTCTGATCTCATTTTACAAACTGGATTTGTATCAATTTACAAAGTATGCAATAAACTTTTAGTAGAGTTGTATACAAATTTCTGGAAAATAAATACTTGGAAAAGTAAAAAGCCAACACACTTGTCTTGGTTGTAAAAGGATTAAAATCTCTTTGAACACACAAGACTTGGGGAGCTATTTGTTTAAGGTGTCCCATTATAGAGTGGAAACTGACCTATACTTAGAAGTATCACAATATTCTTATAAAATCAAAGGATTCTGTAGCTGTCATTTCAAAATATTGAGTTTAAATTATTTGCTCTCACCCTCTATCCTGTGTTCCAACCTGAATGTACTTTGTACCAATGCTTACAGAAATCAATAAGGTCTTTTTCAATACATATAACAAACATTTTTTCTCTAGGTTTCACCTTAAGGGCTTTAAACTGGAAATAATGAAAGAGCTGGCATTCTGAGCCAAGGACCCAGTTTCCACTAAGTGGGTACAATCAAGTTTTTGTCATGATTGCCCTAAATGATTGTTACAAGAGATGGGGATCAAACACGTAAAAGGTTTTACAGAGTCACAATCTGTACTGAAGGTCACACAGAAACCACTAGATCTGTTCTGTGTTATCTGCAGAGCTTCCTAAACCATTAGTAACAGAGTCACTCAAACTGCATTTGGCTAGATCAAAACTGCCTTAGTGGCTATTCCAATGAAGTGTAGTTGACTAAAACCAGGAAACTAAAGTCAGGAATTGATGGGGCAATTAAATAGAAGAATTGCTCCAATAAAATGGGAAGATCAGATGTAAAGTTGGAGAAGTTATCTAATGCAACTTCTACAGCTTTGAATACAGGTCCATGAACACAGTTTTCTCTTTCAGGCTGAGAAACTCAATCAAGGTAGGTCAAAACTCAGTATCTGAGGTAAAGACACAGTTTGGTTTTCAGTTTGGACTTAGCAGCAGAATCTGTGGTAAGAGGAGTTACATGGGCATCTGAGTTGATTCTTCTCCATCCACGAATCCCAGGAGTTAGTGGGGGGAAAAAAACAGTAGTAAGTAGCAACTTATGTAACATGTTCCAGTAGCATTTTGGCCAAAGCTTTCCTGGACTTAAGAAAGATCAACTCAGCAAATCTGCATTCAGCCTAGGTACGGTACCCAGTCCTGAATTTTTACGGTTTGAGGGGTTCGTATTAGAAATACCATGCTGGGTTGAACATATGATGCCACACTACTGAGTCTGAATAAACAGGACTTAAAAACTGCAGTGTCTAAAAGGACTTAAGCAGGCCTAGAACAAAGGAGCTGCAAATTTCCATTTTCACTGATGCAATTGTATTTCAGGCCAAGGAAAGTGTCAGCAGAGGACTTAGAGTGTTTGTGAGTGGAGTGTATTTGACATATAACAGGAATCATGTCTGGCTAGTGGAAAGCTTGTTTGCTAAAGTCATTATCACCTCTTTCTCTTATTCTTATATCTAAGCTTTCTGCCATTCTTCCTCTTAAACCTGGAACACATGCCTTAACCAAACATGTTCTTTCTTTCAAATCCCTCCTATCAGATGCAATTAACTACGCTGCACGTATTTTAGGGATAAAAAACAATGGAGAATTAAAGTCCCAGACATGTGAAAATCTTGTATTAACTTTCTGCACTGATCCCTCCAATAACTCTTTTTAATACTATGAAGCGATACCCACAGTACTAACAATACATCCTCCACCGCAGATTTTATTTAAAAGTGAAAGCAACGAACTGGAAACAAAATAAAAAATGCAAACCCACATTTTGTCCAAGTGTCAGTGCACTTCAGGCTAAATGCATTTTATATGGACAAAATTAATTTTTTATTTCCTAACCTGGATAATTTTTAGAGACAGTTTTGGAGGCCATTTACTGTCTTTCAATCAAAAGCTCATTTTTGTTACAAAAGCTTTAATTAAAAAAATGTTGATGCTGCAGAAAATATTGCTTAATAAATGAACCACATTCAGACAACGTGTCAAAAAGGAAACCTCCTTGTGCAGGTGGACAGTTTCAGAGTTTGGTTGTTTCACACTAGCAGATGCCTGTAAATTGCTCTTCTAGCTCCATGTCTCAGTACAGGTGAGAATCAGCCAGAGCACTACACACTCAGCTTGCTCCATCATGTAGTGTGACGTTTTGAAATCTCCTAGTGGGAGAAAGCTTTTCAGAAAACTTCCATTAAAGTCCCGCCTAGCAGATTGCCAAATGGCAATTGCTTCATAACAGGCCATTTGTTCCTATGAGCCATTTCTGCTGTAGAACTAAGTTAACAGGCAATTCATTTTGCTGAAAAAAGGTCTAGTCACCTTTCATATTGAAGGATATGCAAATAGACTTCTTCACAAACCTCGGTTGCAAAAGGTTTCTGCCTTATTAGTTGCAATAATGTGATTGTACCTTTTGTCTGGAATTGCCACTGTATCTGAAGTACTGTGTTTTTGGAAGATTAATATCCTCTATGTTGGAAGAATAAAAAAACTCCAAGTCCCCCATTAATTATGGTGTTTGGATAAAAAGCAGGGGGAAATCCACGACCAGGTCTACAACAAGTAATAACATAAAACTCACATGTTCAGGAGTTTTTAGGAACATTGCTTATTGAATGATGCAGTGTAAGATGTCACCCAGTGTTACTTACCTCCTTTCTACAATGAAATAATTATGACACAGCTGACCCTCTGTCCTCTGAAATTCCCTCTGCAAATGGCTTTTGTGCAATCATGTCAGTGAGCCCCAAGAGAAAGAAAAAAATCTAAATAATTTAATACCTTGTTTTGATCTGCCAATTGATGTTATCAACAGCAAGAAGCTGAACAAACACCTTTCAATCAAATCAATAAACTAGGACCAAAGTAGCTGACATTTTCTGAGAAATACTGATGGTGACTCTGTCAGGCCCGTATTTCGTTCTGTGGAGGGTGTAAGTTGCTGAATCTTAAATGGAAACCTGAGTTCATTATAGGTAGAAGATGATACTGGCATTTAGATCCATGAAGACAGAAAGGTTTTGAACATCAGCTGAAATCAATGAGACTGAAGTGTTAAATATTTCTAGTCTGGAGTCTAGATTTCCACTACTGTTCCCTAAATTATTACTAAACATTTAAACAGATTTATAGATACTAACATTGTTATAATGAGAGTAAAGAAATGGTTTTTAATAAAAATACTAAAATTAGTTTTCATGGAAGAAAAATTAGGTTTTAGAATGGTCCTTCAGGTATTGTTATGCAGCATTAGAAGTTAAGCAGGGTGATAGGTACTGTTTAATGTGTAAACATCAACGTAGTATCTCGTCCAAGAAGGTAAATTCTGAATGATATGACAAGCTGTCATTGAGCAAATGAGTGACAGCAGTTCTTTCTCTTCTTAAAAGTCTTTAAAAGGAAACAAATCCCCATTTCTCACACTGTCACACCTAAACCTTATAGAATTTTTTGTCAAGGTTTATAATTGTATTGCTTCATTTTCGATTGACTAAGGAAGGTCTGTAATGATGGTTTTTATTTAATTGTCAATGAATGAAAGTTTTTATTACAGATTTATTTCACAAATATTTAAAATAATTATGTCTGTAGTACAAATGTTGAATTCATGCCTTTCCTTTTAATTTAAAAGGTAGCTTGACAGTGAGTAAAATATATGTGAAAATGTCACAGATATCTCTACTTTCAGCCAGCTGTTATTTTAAAGAACATTAAAAGATGCAGTCAAACGCACTTTAAATAAATCTGATAATGTTGACAACTGATTATCTAGAGCTTTAGTTGTGTAAGCAGAGAGAGCTACCTTGTAAATGAGCAAATATAATAGTAACAGTTGTGAATTATGAAACATTCTGGCCCTAAGTAAATGCCCTAATGACTAGAAATCAAATGCATTCAGATTTTACATCACATCAAATTGGATAAGCAAAAAAAACCCATCAAATTGCTATAGGCTCATTTTAGGTATATTTGTTGAGATCAACAATTAAATATTTGTGAATGACTGTTCTACCAGATTATTTTCTTCTTGGTTCAAAATTCCTTACATTTTCTGTGTGCCAATCTATGTGTCTTTTATAATCAGTCTGTTTGTTAGGAAAATGTTAGCCCAGACACCTCTCTGAGAGTTAAGCAGTATGCTACCAATTAAGTCAACACATGAAAACACTGTCTCTCACCAATAATTTAAATCAACATTTATATTTAGCTTAAAGAACAAACAAATAAACAAACACACACCCCTCCAAACTTAAAGAGACAGGGGATTAACTTTTCAAATACGGTAAACATCATAAGTTATAATTTGTTGAACGTGATTATTGTCCCTGCAAGAGACACAAGAGACACACAAACCCAAGAATAGACTATAACACCAACAGGCTGTCTATGCATATTTCATACTCTATATTTATTGTCTAACTTCCAAAGATAAAATAGCCCAAAGTTCCCGAGCTCAGTTCTTCCCAGTGACAGTGGAGGTATATCAACCTTTTATATGTGTAAATAATTCATATATTTAAGTGAATAGCCACAATATGTGTAAATATACTTGATTTGTTCTAAATAAGGCTTATGGCCAAAGATGCTGACTATTCTGTTGCCTCCTGCCTCCCCTCACAGCTACCTGGCTGCAGGGTGAGTCATCTCAACTTCCTGATCTAATAGAAAATATAATTCCCAACACCCAAAAAGATCAGCTTGCCATTAGACTGGAAGGACCAATTGATTCATCCAGCTTGAACAATGCAACTAGATCCAACACAGGAGAGGCATCACCAACAAAAAGGTAGAAGAGTGGAAAGTATAAGAACACAGATGCTCCTTTTGACAGTAGCTGGGTAGCTTTTGGCAGTAGATTCTGATTCTGGATAGGAAGAGAGGAGGAATCTGGTCAAAATAAGGAAAAAAAATGATAAGGGAAAAAAAAATGTAACTTGAAAGGCTAATCAGCACACACTCAAGACAAACCATTCACCTATTGTTAACTCTAGAGAATAAAGTGTTCTTCTAAACTTTTCAATGCATATTTCCACATAGCAAGGACATTGATAAAACCCGCAATGGCCAGTAAACATTTTGACCAAAAAATAGTTCCATTCCTATCACCACTAAATCAAGTTGTCAGCACCTCTCTTCTGATAACACATTAGGGGCAAAGTTCAAAACAGACTTATCCTATTAACTTTCCTTTATGTAATCAGGTAATATTTAATTAGGAATTTTATTTAATCTATGTCTTCACCATTATATTTAAATCACTGACTCCAAAATATACCATATTTATCTTTTACATGGATTTGAAGAGTTTCAAATAAACATTTAATTACAGCTGAAAGTGTGGAAAGAAAACTACACATCAACTCTAACCACCAGAATTTTATAGTGGCTTTTCAGTTGCAAAAAGGATATTCTTTTTTTCCACTTTAGTAAGGCTACACTTAGCAGCAGAAACACTTAAGCCTTAGTGGATCTATTGAGTGCCACAAAATATACTTTCTATGCCTGATTGGCATGTTTCAGAAGCTACTCTAATGGGTAGTGAGGCTACTTTGGGCACTGCTGTCAACTTATATCAGAGAGTGCATCTACCACAGGCACAGCAAAAACTGGGTAAAGGAAAATAGGGCAGATGCTGTGTCAGTAGTACATTGGCATGCCCACTTCTGGTGCCAGGGATGACTGAGGAATATTAAAGAGGGTATTTAGTCTTTTGGAGAAATGGGAGGAAGATTGGAAATTTACAATGCAGCAAATTCTGCTTGGCTTGAAATATGGAATGAACTGTGCCATGATGCACATACTTATGCATTCTGTTTTACCCATGTGCCATTAGAAGAAAAAAATAAACCCCGATCTTTAACAGTTTTCTGATATTGCAGAAAAAGATGATCATAGAAAAAATATTCTTATATTTCTGTTGAAAATAAATTGGAGGTAGATTGAGTGGGGGATCTGGATGCAGCTCATGGGCTAAAGGTCTAGAGAAAGATACCACTGTTTTTTATCATATTTACATTGGGTTGTAAACAGGATTGTGTACTGGGAAAGACATAAAGGCAGAGATAGAGTTAGGCTTTAAGTTGGGCCTGACATTTCTAGAGCTACTCTTTTGAGATTTCAGCATAAAATAATTTAGGAACATATCGTCTTCATCTCCCCTCTGTTCTGGACATTCTATTCATTTTTCAGGTCAAAATACAAAAGCACTTACACAGCTTATGTATTCCTGAGCATCATTAGTTCCCAGGCCGCTCCTCAGGAAATCGGACCCAAATGAGGCTAATGACAATCAAATCCAAAAAGAACAATAGAACTACAAGCACTCAGTCATGTCACTGTTTTTAAGCCAACTGCTCTTGGATTAAGTTTTTTTTTGTTGGATGGAGGAGATATTCCACCGATACAAAGGAAAAACTGTGACTTGGATTTATTATGAAAGCATTTTCATACACAGAACAAGTTATTCTACCTTTATCTAGTGTTTGATCACCCAGAGGCATACAAAACAAGGAAAAACTGGCTAAACTGCCTCTTTATCCATATTGACAGAGATGACTAAGGCTCTGTGTGTGTGGTCTGGAGAATCTGCGCTGCGACACCTAGTGCAAAAGCTTTTGTCACCAGCGCACTGCTCTGCTCTGCAGCCACGTTCAGCTAACTGTCCTGACCTCATCTGTGGTCTCCTTACCACTGTTTCTCCAATTCAGCGTAGGAGTGGGGACTTGTTCATGTGCGACTGAGGACGAAGGGCAGCAGAGGGAAGTGGCCACCTCAGAACTTCCTCCTGGTTCCTGAGCTGTGTAGATGGTTTGTCTTCCTCCTCCACCACCTTCTCCTACCTGCTTAGGTTTAACCCCAGGAGTCCCCAGGTGGAGAGTCTACATACAGGGCTATGAGAGGAACTAATGGCTGCTCCATGGCTCCTGGTCCCAAACTGATTGTCACACAACCCTGCCTGTAGGATACACCAGTAAGCAACAGCACTATAGTAAATTCTCACATATTCACCGTGTGATCTCTTTGAAGAAACACGGTCAGAATATTTAGAGCCGGTCTTGGCATTTGTATCAAGAACTGAAAAAGCAGTCACTATTAATAGCTTGTGACTTGATTTTGTACCACATTTATTTTTATTTTTTTATTTATTGTTTGCTTTGTTTTATTTTTAGAAACAGAAAAAAGCAAGTTCATGGAATGCAAGGTGAGAGATAACTTAATCTAAAATCAGCCATCACTTCTCCTGATAATAGAAACACTGCCAGTACCGCCTTATATGTACCATACTACAAGCTAAATTAAAACTGTTCTTGGTCAGATTGCTTGTGACTGTGTGAGGAATTTATACTCTTCTCTGCTCATTCATTATTTAGAATTACAAAATCACATGAATTTTTCAAATTACTGTGAAAGTCCTCGTGTAAAAACATGCTATATATATAATAAATTCTTATTAATTAACTGTATCTTAATTTTAAATAACAATGGAGAAATAATATAATCATCACAAATACTTGTAGTACAGGCAGAGGGTTTCTGTCCATGAAAAATTACTGATTTATTCATATTCAGCTTGTCCATTCATCTGATTTTGACAGTGAGATCTCTCAGTGGCATTGAGCATAGCACCCCTCACTTTGCAGTGAAATTAAGTATCCACTCAACACTAAATTGCTTGGCTGTTATTCGACCGTGTTCACTCTTAATGCTTTTAAAATCCATTAGCTTTTATGCATCTTATCTCAGATTGACAATGTTGTTGTACAGAATGAACAGTTACCATTAAGTCAACTGAAAAACAAAGCAAAACAAAACAAAACAAAACAAAACAAAACAAAACAAAACAAAAAAGTTAGATGTGAAAACCTGACAGTTTATACATATTGATCAGGAAATGCCTGCTACAAATGCTTAGTGTAAAACCACATAAAAATGTAGGAACATCAATACATTTCCTGGGCTCAAATATAATGAACATTTGTATCAGGGTGCTCTGGGTTCCTCAGAATTACTTTTTCTGTTTTCACGGAGAATTGAAGGAAGAGACTGATGTCTGGTATAATTGATTAAGTATTAACTTTAGCTGAAGATGACATGAGGGGATAATGATAATGTGTATGATTTATTATAGCTATATACACTGCATAATGCCACACCAACTAAAAAATTATTACTGGCTGTATTATGTCTCTGTATTGAAGCTGATCTCATGCTTGATATACGGGAATTTATTCATCTCGCGAAATCTCAACTAAACAGACTAATCTACCCCATACAATTTAAACAAGATGTGCATGTTTTATTAGAAATTACATCATAGAAGAGAAGAAACTCGTGAATCACCCCTACAATATTAGCCTCTTTGGTTTGGGAGATTGGCAGAGAATTTTCTCAAATCTTAAAGTAAGTACAAATGTGTTTTAAATTAAAAAAAATAAGTAACTATTGCTTCTCAGAAACCTTCTATATACTATAGAATTCTAAAGATGCTACAAAAAAAGCCCAAAGCCAACAAACTAACAAACAAAAAAACCCAGGACCAACACCCAAATCTTTCAGTATATATAAAAGGTATGGTTTTAAGTTATTTGGATTTTGAATAGACCTTGCTCCAAAATAAAGTCCCAGCACTGTACAGGCTGACCTCATGGACACTTAAACCCAGACCAGGGCCCTTGGCTTACCAGAAACTCTGTAACAAGTTCTACCAAAGGCATAATCTGAACTCTTTTAAATTTTGAAACCTTTGGGGAAGTTCATATTTGAATCATAGCTCCATTATCTTGGACTGATTTTTAATTTTTAAGGGCTGTCCTAAGGAAAACTATCACTAAGAAAAAATCCATTTAAGATATTAGCTCTGTGAGATGATGTAATAAAAGCTATTACGTCTTCCACGTTGAAAGACCTAAGTTCATGGTCTACTGGTGTGGTGACACATCTAATGGCTGCCACATTGCAACCTTGTTTCTTGACAATAATTGTTAAGAATTCACAATCTCCATCAGTATAAATTGGCTGAAATTATAGCCGTTGATACAAAATTCCGTCTCTTTTGGCAATATAATATAGAATTTTTTATATCATCCTCTGTGAAAGAATGGAGTGTCCCTGAAAAAAGATGTATGCTGTAGCAAGAAAGTGATGGAGATCTGGACAAAACGTTTGAAGTCCTGGTTGTGGGGTGGTTGGGTTGATTGAAAAGATGCAGGAGGAATGGCTTGGTGTCCTGGTTTAGGTTCACATCATAGGAGAGTAAAGCAGGAGAGAACATGTGTATAAAATTATGGAAGTAGGAAAGCAGTGCATATCATCAGCATAAAGTCTGGGTCCTAGACTGGATAGGGACAATGTGCATACATAGAACCCAGACATAGTCACTGCTCTTGCTTCTAGAGGGAGAACAATCTGTCCCTATTGCTCCCGACAGTGCCTTGCTGCTGCCCCTGCTGTGTACCAGACTTCTAGAAAGCACGCAGACATAATACTAACCTTGTACTCATCAGTTAAATTTAGAAGCATTCACGTATGTCTTTTCTCTCTAGGATTAGGAAAAAGAATTTTCCCTATTGGGCATGGTTAATGCTACACGTTAATGCTACACATCGGAGTAGCAAGATGTCAATAGCTAATGTGGGAAAAAATGAAATTGGACTAAAAGTGCTATGGAAGAACGAGCAATAAATGAGAGAAAAGGGTGAAGGGGTTTTATTTTGTTTTCTTCTCCTTTGTTTACTTTATTAAAATATGAAAAAAACCCTGTGTGTATAGCAGATATAGTCTTTTAAATGGGCAGCATTACCTTTATTTTAGGACCTGGTCTTAAAAGCACATGCCAACAAATGCAGAGCTTACTGTCAAGAGAAATCAACAGCTTTCGCAATACTGCTGTATTCTATAAGGTTTATCAATTATACCCTTGCTAAACAAATTCAGTGTGTTTGGTAGGTTTTAGGGTTTGTTTCTTTCTTTACACACACACACACACTTTATTAAATAACACTCATAGGGAAAAAAATATATAAGTAAAATCTCACATATGGCATGCAAAAACACAAGTTCAGAAAAATCCTAACTGAAATTATGTCACTGTTTCTACTGATGAAATAATATTAATGTTTGTGGCAACAAAAATAATCAAATGCATAATCATTTTATACAGCTCAGCCATAAAATCAATCATTTTTTTCACTCTCATTCATCACCTCTGCTCCTTACAAACCCTGTTGTTGTTCTCCATGTAGAAGTGAGGAATTACTGATTGATTGAGCAGTTTATTTGCACAAAAAATACTGAAGTGTAGTCAGACAACAGGCTGATAAAACTTAATAGGAAGAGTGTTAAGCTCCAGGAGATCAAGTTCAAATTGAGCCAAGGTCTGGTTAACAGAAATTGGCACTTTAATAATTTGCTTTCTAGTGTAGATGTTATTTTTTTAAAAAAATATGAGTAGCAAGATTTAACATATTTTTCTAGACAGTAAGTTCTTCCTGAAGGGAGAATATTCCCCTAACACCAACTTTCGATCTGCTGAATCATCAAGATAAGGTAGTGATCTCATACACCAACGGGCATACTAGGTAACATGGGTTTAAGTAGCAAAGTTACAGAGCATTTCCTTACAGCAGAAGACAGGTAACTCACCTGTGCCTCTGGACAGTTTAAGAGACTTTGTTTATAGATGAAGACAAACACAGATAAAACACTTTAGTTAGCATAGGCTACACTTGCCTAGCTCTACTTCTATTAAATTAATAAAGGTCATCCTCAGTATGCAGGTATCATAGAAGAGAATATGCACCTAAGCTGTAGTTCATTCTCCCCCTGCTTGAACTGGACTGGGAACTGCTGAACAGGAACATAGGTGAATGCTCACTTCACTGTTCCTTGAACATGCGTTTCTTAATGCAAATTTGGCATTATGCACTAAATTTACTATTTGTGAAAATATCCTTATTACTTCTTAAATAACTAAGCATAAGCAAAGTTTCCCACGAAGCTGCATACTAAGGGAGAGTTTTGGAAAATTCCAGAAAAGAGCCTAACTATAAGTATAGAAAATCAAAGTCATATCATCCCAAACTTCAGCTTTCTCTATCCACCACAAGACACTCGCATTGATGCAAGTATACTACTAAACTGACTCTTTCTTGCAATAACTGGAACAAATCTCCTGCAGATAAAATCCTTGTATATATGAAGCTGCTTTTATAGCATTTCTTGTGATTGATAAGTTTTCCCAATTCATCTTTTTTACCTTAACTTTCAGCCTTTTCACCGAGCATCTGTTAGCTAAAAATGAAGCCTATAATAAACATTTATGTCCCTCTTTATGCTGATTGTTGTTTACACCTATGTGGCAAGTCTGTAGGAATATATTGAATATTTATGTAGCAAGAAATTGCACCTCCAGCCTATTAAACACTGAGCGGAGCAGCTGGGATTCTCTAAATGCATTCAGGCCACTAGCTGCATCCATTATTTATCTACATTACTAGCTGTGTTTACAAAGATTGTTCTCTCTTTCTCCTCTAACACCTGATGACAGCTGAATGGGAGCACATCCTTTTTAACCCCCTCAACATCCCCATCCATTTTGAATTATATTGCATTTTGCATTCTTATTATGATGAAGTAGCAATTTTTAAAAGTCAAAAGCAACTACATATTTTTTACGAGGTAGATGTTATTGTGGAGCCTACTGGCTACTCTTAATAGTCACCTGCATTACAAAAGCACCAGCCAGGGACATTTTTGTTAAGTAATATCTGTTGTATACTTTAGTAATTCTAACCACTGTATGAGGTAGGCCTTGTCACAAGAAAGTCACAAGTCACATTTGACAGAAGTGAGAAGTACGACATCAGAGAGGAGGAGGGAAAGGGAAAAAATGTAAGATCTGTTGGTTACATGGATTTGCTTCAGAAACGACTTATGAATCCATTGCCTGGCAGTTGTATCAAAATGATTGACATTAAGAATTATTTTATTCCCTTTAAAAATTCCTATGTAAAAGTATTTAAACTAGCAATTTAATTTTTTTTTCCTGCATGTAAATTTGACTCTGTCAGAGCTATTCCCAATGCTGAGTGAAAGTACTCAGCATTAAAAAGGTAAGAGGGAAAGGAGTAGATTGTTTCAAGTCCATAAGACTAGCTGTGAGATGAAGAGCAGGCTTCAAAGTCAACTACAGTTCCTTGATTCTGGCATTTTTCAGCTACATTGCTGGTAACAGAAAATTTGAAATACAGCTCATGCTTCCTAGGGACAAATAAGATCAGGAAACCTGATAAAAGACTCATATTGTTGCAGCCCAAGTTACTGTTTTAGGGGATGACGATGACTGTGGAGATTAAAGGCAAGGACACTAGATATCTCTGCTAGTAAACCTATGTTGTATACAAGTATAGCAAAAGAAAATAGTCCATAACATTTTTGATACTTCACATCAGTGATTAATGCCCCCGTTTGCTGATTTGCCTAATTGAACAAACCAATGCTGTTCTTTTCAGTGTAAGTTACAAGACTTTGTCAGATGGTTCCTCTCTTTTTAAATTATACATATTGTCTTTTATAGCACTAGTGCTAGGCTAGCAAGAATTTATCTCCCACAGAGCTTCTACATGTATTTCTGTAATGCAAGGTAGACCTTATTAAAATATGTATATTTGGCAATACTTTTGATATAGTGAAAATATCCTTGTTTGCATTCACTTTGTCCTAGTTTTGTATCAAAAGTTTCGTAACTAGAGAAGTTCCCTTTTGACAAGCTAATAATACCTCCCCAAATCTTACGTATCAGTAAAAGAGTCTCCAAAACTGAAGTCTAGAAGTTTAAATGTTTATGTAGGTCAAAGGTGAGCAATGAGGAAGCGTATGCATTAGTCTACGCTAAGGCTTAATCTGTGTGAGCACAAAGCCGGTTGTAAGGCTTTCACATTGTTACATCTATTTCAGAAGTGCCTATAGTTGGGTTACCAGTATAGCGTTCTTCACTGACAACTTTGTGTTCCCTGTAGCACAAGGTGGGCTGCTGGCAGATAACACTGCCATTGGTCTTTCTTCCAGAGATCCCAAAATCCTTTCCAGACATCAGTTAAACATTTCAAAACCCAGCCATACATGTCACTATCCTAAACTTGCTGCTATGGACCTTAACTGAAACTCTGATCGAGATGTACTCAGTTCTCTGAGTCAAGGAACATAAAACCAAAAGAAAGTACACTACCGTCTTAAACATGTCTACAAATTGCTTCTCACTGTCTCGGGCAAGGAGATACAACACTTCACCAAAAAGAAAAAAAAAGAAAAGGCTAAGACAAAATGGTTGAGCAGTTTGGCTGGGGTTAGAGAATCTGTCAGTGACAGAAACAGGAGGAGAACAGGCTCAAGAGCATATCCTGTTGATCTGCCTTACCCATCAACTCATTCTTCGATAATGGGACTTCACACTGTCCCACACTTACTAGGCATGAATCATATTGTCTTCACTATTACTCAGTACTGCCTAGAACAGTAGTTTTTTCTACTTCTACAGGAGGCAGAACTTCTTGCTTTTTCCTTCTTATAAAATCGATATCACAAGTGTTTCCACTTTTTTTAATGAATACCACTAGTTAAAATTTTAAACAGTGTTTGTTTCATCACGAAAAACCCAGCTTCTACAACAGATACTTTGGAAACTGATGAACAAAAAAGGATCCATAATATGATTAGATACTGTACATTATTATGGGTATTTAGCAAAATTTTGTAATTGGCTGTAGTAGAATAGTGCCAGCTTTCTCTTGAAAGTCAAAAGAACATCATGAATCAAGGGCAAGGGAAGAATCTACTCTGCAAATATCTCTGGAACTTTAAATTTGCTTTAATTTTGCACCAAATTAGATCTTTAATAATAAGTGTGATCTCATTAAGATACCACTTTACCTTAGAAGTTTCTTTTTTGATAGGTTACTTGCATCAGAGAATAGTTCATAGTTTCTTACCGATTCCTTCACAGTCACTTGTACACTCATAATCTAAAACATCAACAAAAGTTACTTGTACCTTCTTGTATCAGAAACAATTCAAAAATTTCGAGTGCACCAGAAAAAAACCTTGCCAGGAATTTGGTCACTCTCAACAACAGAGCTAAGATTTTGCTGTAGCAGTCAGGCATCACTGATCATAAGTTGAAAACTAAATCAAAGTGGCCATACAAAAACAGTGATTCTTCTCATATCTTAGTCAAATCTGAATTTGCATTCAGTTTAGAGCAAAGCATATCCCGAAGGAAGTCCAGGGTGTTATCTAGTCTATTGCTTTTCTCAGTTACGTGTGTGCCATTACTAACAGATACACATTCTAGGTAGAATGTAATGTTTTACTCCACATGAGTATTCAGATGTGGTTTTGCACTGCTTTCTTCTAAAGGTCTGAGATTATAAACAGCATAAACAAGGGCAGCAAACTGTCCTATACCCCAACACTGACACAGTAGAATGCTACTTTTAGTTTCCATTAAAACTGAATGGAAACTTTTTCACCTGTTCACAAGGGTTCCTAACAGAGTCAACATCCACTTTACATAATCATAAACATATGCGTATATATATAGGAAAAATTTAAACCTTGGTTCAATTATCTGATATAAGGCACAAAGGCTGTATTCCATGAAATTAGGAGGATGAATTTATTTAAGATCAATCTATCTCACACTATCCTTCTATCTAGAAATCATATTATTAGAAATCATATCAAATGTAGTCCTTTTTTTTTATTCCTATTAACGAGACTTCACACTGTCTAGAAGCAGGTTCTAGAACTTTATTAGCTTATTTGTTTCTTTCTCATATAAAGTTCATAAGTAGAGGTTTAATCTCCACTGTGTTTGTTTTTTTATTTGTTTCTTTCATTGCATTCATTATCTAATCATAGCTAAAAATCCATGAATTTTAGGTGATGTCCATTTTTCTAGTAAGACTTGTTAATGAAATTACTTTCATTATACAGTGATTCCTCATCTACAATTTATTTATGGAATTCTAGGAAATGTACTTGCCCCAGTTCAATTCAAAGTTTACTAGTGTGTCAGTTCAGCTTAAAAAGTGATCCTCTGGATTTAGAATCCAGTTTCTGTTCTTTGCTGGTCTTAGTTTCTTATGTGATTCATATGAAAGTTCAATATAAAAGCATCTGCCACTCCTCCATGAGGGTTTAAAATTTCAGGCTTTTATTGTTTTTGTTCTGTATGTTTAGTTACGTATGGTATGTTGTTTATGTATGTTATGTATTTATTGTTTTTAGTCCTGATCATACTAGAGGAGGAATGGATTCTTATGATAACATATTCTAGGAAGACACTTCAAAGAAGCATGTCAAGTTCTGCATAAATGCTATCACATTAGAAAGAATTTAAAAAATTATAATACTAAAACAAAACATTGATTTTTCTGAGACAATGCAAACAGCAGACAAACAAAATGTGTGTTTTTCCTAATGGACCTCTTCAAGAACTTCTTAAGTCTTAGATTTTCTGGCAGTGCAAATAAAAAAAGATAATAACAAGTAATAACTAGCAGTAGAAACCTGGTCTCTGTAAAGTTAATCACAGAATCATAGAAAGGTATTAGCCCCCTCCCCCTTCAAGCCTAGTTTAAAGCTCTGTCAACGAGCCCTGCTAGCTTGTGAGCAAAGACCCTCTTCCCCTTTGAGAAAGGTGAATCCCATCTGACACCAGCAAGCCTGGTACCAGGTAGGCCATCCCATTATCGAAAAACCCAAAGTTGTGTTGGTTAATAGAAGAAAATGTGTCCTAATTCTGGTGAACTTGAGATTTTGCCAGATGTCCAGCTTTTGAATACTGTAGGAGCATCCAAGCTTTCTTCTAGACATACCAATATCAACTTCTTCGCTGTTTTTTTGGTATACCAAAAAACTTCTTTATTCAACCCACAGTGACTACAGGAATTTTTAACTGTATAAGCCCAAATAAGAACTTCAAAGGGCTCAAAGAAAATTGTCAAGAAAATGACAATATCCTTAGACATAAACAGTGCTTCAGTGCCCTGTGATATCTTGTGGGAAACTTCATGACATAATCAGCATGGAATACTTCTTCACAACATGCATTATTTTTTTTTTTAATAACAAAACCATCTTGTTCTTATCCTGTTCATCAGCTCAGATACTCTAAGAATAGAAATGACTAAATTTGAAGATAGTTCCAGCAGACATTTTTTTGCTGAGATGAACATAAGACTACAAGATTCAGGGTTAACAATAAAAAGTCATAGCACTTTGAGTGCCCAGAAAGTGTGAGAAAGAACTCTTGAACAAAATACATGTAAGTGGATGAATATAAAGTGATAGACTTCTTTTTCAGAAGGTATAATACAGGTCATTGTTAATTTTCATCAGTACTGAGCTCGTTTGTATTGATCTTGGAGAATATCTGCTGTGTTTTTAGAACTTTCAATATTGAAAATGATTAAAGGAAGCCAGTGATGTTACAAACAGAACCATACCTCCTCCAAGCAGATGTAATGCCAGCTTCCTCCATTTCCCTTTGGGGCTTTGCCTAATGTATCTCCAGTCTTCACCTGGAAATCTTGCAAAGGATGTTAGGTCATCACAATCAAGTATAAAAGAGTGCCCAGTACAGAATGCCTGGTATACTGTTTTCTAACAAAATAAACGGATTATGTCACAGATAAAAACCTCTAAATTGCAATATGCAGTACATTAAATAAAGATTTGCTTTTATAGCTACTTCTTGTTTTAGCACTTTAGGCAAGGAGGCATAAACCAGACTGTTTTTCTAGGTGGTAATATATAAATCTACTCTTTGAAAGCAACAAAGTATAAAGGTGCATGAAGAAACACTTACTCCACCTGTACTTATGCCAAATAGGAAAACATATTTAATGGACTGATTTCTCCATCAGCCATTAACATAATTTAATCAGTATGAGCTGAGCCTAGCAGATATATGTTTCTGGAATCTCTGTCAGAAAGAACGAGAATATCAGGAAGCCATGAATTCAGATGCCTGCATCGTTTCCAAGTCAAAAGACCATTCTCTCCCTAGTTTCAGTTACTTCTTGAGATACAATTCAGGGAATTTCGAGCTTTTAACTAACGTGTTTAAGCACATTTCCAAAGGAGCTCCAGCCTGTTATCCATTTGTAAATATAATTGTTACTCTCCAAAGCAATCATTTGGTGCAAAATGTATTAACGTCATTATACCAAGAAGCTTGTTGGATACAGTGGGATAGAAGTGATATGTTTGTTGTGTACTAGTGTAGCTCATCAAATATGTTTTTTGCCAACACTAATAAAGGCCGTAGGCATTGTACTCATCTGGCAGTGTAAAGCCTTGGGATTTGCCTGAGCTTGCCTTGGCCTGAAATGGCTAGCTTTTTAGCTTTTGCAAATACTTGTAGCCACTGCATAATGAGCAGTAGCCCTTAAAGATAGCTCGGGATGCTGACAGCTCACTGTGGCACCCCACCAGCTCTACGCTCCAGGAACACTGGTATCGTCAGCCTAAGAATCCAGAGAGATTTCAGAAAAGGCATAGGTATTGGTAAGTTTTCTTTCATAGCCATTTTAAAAATACTATTATTACGGAGGTTTTTCTGTATTAATTTGGACTAATAGTATCATTGCAAGTAGATTAGTAATAGCTGTTTGTTGTATTTCAATTAGATTATTAAGATTTTAATTAGGATGAGAAATTATCTGCTCTACATATAAGGTGTATTATAATTTTGCTTACAACAATAATCCGGGTCTAACATTGAATGCATGTATACTGAGAGACTTGTAAACTTAAAATTATTATTTACATGCAGTTGAATGTGTATGCACTAATACAGCCCCACAGTACATGGTAGTCTCCTAAGAAATAGTGTGCCTTAAGCGGTATGCATGCTGAAAAGTTCTGGTAAGGAATTTTTCAACATAGTAATGTTCTTCATTAGAAGTCTGCAATTCCTCTGGATCGAATTAATAGAGGTCAATTTCAGAATGTTTTTACTAGAACAAAACAGAGAGCAGTCACAATTATTTGAAGAGCTAATTAAGATATTTTCAGCACGTTTTTTACCACATCAAGATGTAATTTTTTGTACAATAAAGTATACTAACTTCTTCTTCTCCTCAAGCTGCTTGCCTTAGATTTCAAAGCAACCAGCTCTTGGAATTTTATCATGATTACTGCATGTTTCCATAGAATTTGAACTGCTGAAATTATTTTTCATGAGAATCATAGCATTAACATTTTCAGGTTCTTTTCTATATACATGGGATTTAAAAAGTGCTTAGAGAGGAAACTAAGAATGTTCTGCATAGACTTGTGCACAGAGATCTGCAAGCATATGAGTTTGTTCCAAGCAGAGCCCAGCTTGATCTTTGCTGAAGCCTCTAAATCTAGTCTTGACAGCAACCTCAGTCAGAGCTGCCCTGAAACTACATAGACCCAGGTTGTCCATATATCTTATGAATGTCTATCCATTTATCCTTAATGTCCTTAAGAAGTAAAAAATGCTATCTCCCAAATTTTAAACAGAGGAAAGTCAATACCGGAAATAAATGCTTTTGACCACAATAATACAATGCTTGTTGCAGAGGTCTAACCTAAGAGGTACTCTGAGACTTTCTTTCTGTGAGTATTCAGAAAGAAAATTAGGATAAAAGTCATATTATTATTTTCATTCTTTATTCATATTTTGATATTGCCCAGAACGCAATTAAAATCAGACCCCATTATACCGAGCACAATCAAAACCATATATCAGAGGAAATTTTATGCCATATGAATGAAAACGTCTTTAATTGTGCTTTTCATTGCTGCATATGGAGTCTTGCAATCATTTCTGCTGAGATTATTTTTATTCATAAGTGGTCAGGCCAGTAACATTTTTAAAATGGAAGGTTTTATTATGGAAGAACAAATGTCATTCTCCTGCTTACAAAAAAGCAGCACAGAAAACCAGGTCAGGCAACGCCAGTTCTGAGAATTGTCATTCTAACACGATTACTTTGATTATCTGTAATCAAAAAACTAGCTTCAATTATCTGTAATCAGAGATGTTCAAAATGTTTGTAATAAAGTCTTAAGCTCCGCTGGACCTGGGAACATTTTAACACTTTAGAAAAATCAGTCATGCCCTCTGTGTTAGTGACTTTGGGGACATGATGACGCAAATGATGCAGTATCCTAACCGGCCTTATGTAGAGTATGCATTACCTCATTTGAAGTTTGAGGTTTTTTTCATTTCTAACTCACTGTCTGACATATGTTCCTCCTTGATAAATCTGCTCAGTCTTCCTGCTAAATCTCTTCGTTTTCTACTTTCACAGACATTCCTGATTTTCCCTCCAACACCTTTATGTCATTCTCTCTTAAGCTTCCTTCATCTTCTAAATTCTGCCTCTGTTCCTCACACAGACAGAGGAATATGTTCAAATGAACCTTCTACCTCACCTGAGTCGATTTCCCCGTTCTTCTTGATTTGGTTCTCTCCATATTTGTGGTTACTGAAGATGTGGTAAAATCCAGAGTGAAGATCTTATTTGGCAAAGATTCTTAACCAAGGGTCACCATGCTCTGGAATTTTTTTTTTCAAGAGATCAGAACAAACTTTTAAAATGCTAAAAAATACACATGTGCAATAGTTAAGAAGGAACTGCTCTAACTAGACAAGTCTTTCACATGCTGCCCATATATTTGTACGCGTCTGGAGGACATCTCTTGGGGTGGTTTTATGAGGGAAAGAGGAGGATTGCAAAAGCTCAGAATGAACCATGATGGAGTACACAGTTAGTGTTGTATGACCAAGGAAACACTGAACATCTACCACCTCTTCTGTCACTAGCATATCTGCACCCATTTCCACTTTGTATAATATTCTAGTTGGATATTACTGGAAATGAAACACAATACTCATGTCAGCCCAATGAAAAGCAAGAAATAGGAGTATCTTAGAACATCTCTCTTTTCATGTTTATGGTTGCAATGCATCAGAGAAAACTTTCTTTGAAAAGCAAAGAGAAAAGAAGGAAGAAGAAAACTAAATAAAAAGATTTTTCTTAAGAAACAAAAACTGTATTCATCAAAGGGTAGATTCCTGAGGTAATTACGTTTTTTTCAGCTTTCAGCATAGACTCATACAGCATAGGAACAAATGCATTAAAAACACATTGACCAGGAAGTTCTTCGTGTGGTTAGAAATCATCAGATTGAAATCCATATCCTTTTTGCACTGGAAAGGATCATATACTTGTCCCATGCTCTCAGAAACTCAAATATTTCTAATACAGTTCATTCTTATTTTCATTCTTCTGATCCCCTGTTTGAGCTATCTAAAATTAGTTATGTGCAGCATGACTTCTACATCATCCATTAACAATGCTCATTATTTAATCCATCTCTCAAATTGTATTTAATGGAGACTTAAAGCAACAGTTACAACTGTCACCAGGGTGCCCATTCATTACGTATTTCACATGCAGAGAGAATTTTGTTTAATCACCACAATTTTTTTCTATCAATTCAATTTGCATAAAGGCTGGGCAAGTGAGCAGGATGAAAAATTGAATCCAGCTAATGTTATTGATTAGGAAGATGTGACCCTCAAACTCGGCTTCATTAATTATCCTGGATTCTACTTTAGAAAGCAGAAATTTGAAAGTTTTCATTACATTATTACATTGTATAAAGCATGAATATCATTTATGATGTCTATATCCTTCCAGACTCGTTAACAGCATGCAGTCTTTAATGTGACAGGTACTGTGTCATCAGTGTATACATGATGATGCAAATTGGGAGTAAATACAATCCTGGAAGTGTCTAAGATTTAGGATTGCTAAAACTGTACAGTGATGTCTGCAATACTAATCCAAAGGAAGAATAAAACTGAATAAGGACTCTGCTTTAGGATTTAGGTCTTTTGCAAACCAATTTTCAGAATAGCTCACAAATCCTACTGACTTCATCTGCGAGACATAGGCACATAGGCTACCAACCACTAGCTTCCAGTGGATTTTCTACACCAGACAAATATGCTGGACAATGTTTGTTGCAACATTTCAAATGAAAGTTATTTTAGGTTTTTACCTGACACAAGAAGAAGAAAGACTGAATATGTGACTCAAGTGGACACTCAAACCTGAGAAAATTGAAGGGAAAAAAGAGAAGTCAAAGCACATAAGTATGTCTTTTTACTTTAAATATGTCTAATTCTGCAATATACACAATCATCATTAATTATAGGGTGTAAGGAACATTGCTAAATTACTTTTGAAGTAACAATACAGGCAAATCCTGGATTCCATCTCAAAGTGTCTTCAGAATAAACTGCTTATCTTCTGCTCTTCTGCTTACTAGATGCTTAGGATATAACTGGCTGTTAAGCAGCCTTACATCCTGTTGCTGAAATGTCAGAAGGTCCCCAAACATGTTTTTGGCTTTGAACGCAGACTTTTCTGTATTTATTTCTAGTGTATGCTGACTCCAGCACTTTCATTGCCCTTAACATGATGTTATGTGGGATAATTATACGGTCATTCTTTTCAGAAAACTGTGCAATTGTCCATGCAAAACATGGTTGTGTGGAATTTTATATATTGAATAAGAAAAAAGAGAGAGAGATGCATGGTAGAACAAATAGGGACATTTAACTCTCAGAAACAAACATAAAATATTTATAGCCTTTAAGGCAAATGCATGTGATTTTGCCAACTGAGAAGAGACAGAAAATGGCACTTAAGCACAGATTATGCTCCAAAAATCCATGGACATGTAAAAGCAGCCTAACATAAGTTGTTCTGCTGCTACCTCAAATCATTTTTTTCCAGGGTGCATTATCGCAGTGGATTTCACTGTTTGCTACCTGTCACTCGAGAGAGCAGGACGGTTACATAGAAAGTTCAGGAGGTAACTACCTTTACAACCTCAAGCGTCAAATACAATAGCAGGTAACTAACTATGCTTAAATACTACTGAGCCACACACCAGATTAACTCAACTAACAATTCATATTTCAGACTATCTAAAAACATATCAAGGTCTCTGTTCTTAAAGTAAGCTGAGCAGTCCTTTGAGCTACCATTTCATTAACCATCCTAATTGTAGCATCCACGAAACTGAGATTAAAATCATCGACAGTTTTAGTTCTTTTGAGCTCTTGCAAATACTTTCCAACCTTGACTAATCATATACGCATTCACCCAACAGGGCAAATTATTCATTCATTGTTAAACCTCATTTCTTGTAATGCATATAAAATAACTAAAGTTTGGTTAATAGATTTTTTTGAACTCAAGTACTGTGTTTGCAAAAAGAAATTTTAGTGCTGACATCATGTGAAGATGACAAGAAAAAAAAAAATCCATTTTTTTTCCCTCCTAGCTTTCGTCCAATCACTAGTGCTCCCACTTTAAGGCAGAAATTTAAAAACTGTAGTGCTTGCTTAATTTCCTGAGACATTTTGATTCAAATTTTTTTTTTCTTAAATCTTCAGTTAAACCCTAGAATTTTAAGAATTATTGTGAAATTTCCTTTTTCCTTGAATGAATTTCAATGAATTCCCAAATGGCCCTAGAAAAGGCCCTTGATATTCCAATGGTAGTTCCCTCAGTAGAAAGCATACTTCAACAGGAATTAGTGACAGAAAACATGAAATTTAACTATGTCTATGAATGCCCTATTGTTAGAAGGCTTAAAGGGAATGAAGTTCTCTTCTACCTTCAGGGGAGAGAGCCTAGCTCTATCTGTTCTTGTTTGTGAGACTTACCACATCTGCAATTCCACACCCTGCAATCCTCTTCAGTAGGAATTTGTGCACGTCCTGCATGTGTGAATGATAGACGCTTACAGATGATATAAGCAGGGAAATATATGCTGTGGAGTAAAAGTATCTGACCAGATGTGAATTCCTCTTTGACTGTCAAACCTAAATTCAATGAGACGGGTTGAAAAGCGGTGTGCCTAAAAGGAGCAGCTCTGTCCTCAGGAGCAAGGCTATTGGCTAATGGCATGTTTTGCTCTGGCTTTCTCTCTGGAAGACCAGAACTTGGCACAAGCTGAGCCCAAGAGAGGAATTCATATTGAACCCAACTGAATTGCTCACATCAACAGAGAGATATTTCCAGGTTTAGCTGCAAAGTCGCTCACAGTATAACGGGTCTGACTGGGCACTAGTGCAGACAAGCACAAATCTAATTTCACAGATAGATGCAGGTAGCCTGGTGGTGGCCAAACTGATGTCTCTTTCAGCTGTAGAAAAGATAACTTCACATTGAAACAGTGTCTGATGTCTTAGGTTTATCCAGACTGGAGCAGATATGGTCCAATTTCCCTGACTGTTAGAGCACGACTTTCTGTGACTAACAATGTCTCAGCAAGCCAGATACTTTGTGATTGGTCTTCAGAGATAACTGACACCCTCAAGCTCTGATTCTGTTTTGCTTTATTTATGGTGTGCAAATATACACAGTTATCCCAGTTCTTTTGATTGTGTCCCCCTCTTTCCTCCTTTCTTTATCTTTTTCTCCTGAATAACAGGGATCTATATTGCCAAGAGTTTTTTAATGGCTATGTGTAAGGAAAAAACACCTGCACAAGTAACTGAAGAGGTTGTATTTTAAACATGAGAGTGACAAGTAGGAGTACAGCCCAAGGTTAGGGTTTGAACTATAGATTTGGTTTATTTTTTTCAAAAAGAGATCTTAAGAGAGTTTCACTGTAGCCATATTGGCACCTGGCAGGAAAGTTGTGTGTTTTATCAAGTTCTGTGTGGAAACCCAATGAAATAACACTTAATATTTTCATTACAGAACTTTTGCTTTTCCCTCCAAAAGAAAATTTAGTCATCTTATATTACTTTTTTTCTCTTGGAATATTTTAATTGTAGAAAAACAACATTATAGAACAAGAAGCAAAATTTCCAGGAAAATGGGAAGACATGTATGAGCACAGATGTGTGTTTCTAACTTCAAGTCCATAAATTACATCAATTTGAAAAATAAACAATTACGGATTCCTTGTACAAAACACAGGACAGTTAAAGATTGCAGTTAAACTTCAATTCAACTGCAGCACATAGGAAGTCCTAATTCTCTTCTCTTTAAAGAAAAATTATGGGACTTCAACAGTTACTGGTTATGGACCCACTGTACTGGGTTTCTTTCTCCTTACCTGATAGGTAAACATGACTTCTCATCCTACCCTCCAACAGAGCATTACCTACATGTCACGATCTACAGGCAGAATAGGAGATAAGCAGTTCTTTACAGGAGGCATGGCTGGGAATTCAAATGGAGGGTCTGGAGGGAGAGGATTTGCTAGAGCTGTTGCTGCAGACTTGCTGTGCTGGCAGAGCTCTGGAGGGATAAGTGGAACAGCCAGAGGTATTATATCCAGCACTGACAGATATGTGTGGGGTCTCAAACACAGGAAAAGCAGACTGCACTGTAACTGGAAAGTGAGGTGAATTTGAGCAGAGCCAGTTGCTCACTAATGTCCTCAACAACTTACTTCAGAAGCATCAGATTAACATGTTTTATTAAATAGAGGGGGAAACGCTTTAAGCACATCCGTTGAACTCACTGTACGGTAAGGTTTGCTCACAGGCTTGAGCCTCAGGAGAAGTCAGAGTTCTTTGAAAGATGAGACAACATCTTTGTTTTCTTTCTATTTCCTCTGCCAAGAGTCAACAAAAGCTGAGCTAAAAAGAACCAGCCAAAATGTCATTCTTTGTGTGACTAAGAGAGGTGAGGAGATTTGCACTTCGAATAGTGATAAGCTACAGACTCCATTCCTGACTGAGGGCTTCATTCCCTACCAAGATGGATTTTTTTGCTCATTAGGCACAAAAGGATCCTACATCTTTACATTAGGGTGTTTCAGAAGATAGAGATCAGTCAAGACAAAGGGTATATAAGACGTATATATATTTTCTTCCAAAGAGCTTTTAAAGTCATCCAAATATTTCCTGTTTAGTCTGTGTCCTGATGAATCTGGGACCATGTTATTCTCTATGTGTTAGCAGTGTTTTTGACTAAAACAACAGGATTATTGACAACAACATTTATCAGCAGGATTTGCAAATTCAAAAATTCCAGTTAGACTAGCTTCTTAACTAAGTCATTTAGGTTCGCAGGGCCAAATTTGTATTGGATATCTTCAATACAGTTTCTTTCAGGTGGCATTTGCTCAGATGTTAGATAGCAGTGTCAAATTTTGATTTGGTCTGCAATATATTGGTTCCAGGTTCATTCCACTCCTGAAATCCATCCCGGTCTTTTCCCTGCTAGACAACAATGGAAAAGGTTACGTATAATCGTATTTCCTTTGATGGATGGGTATCTGGGATATGCTTCGGCTCACAGTTTAACCAAGACCAACATTCTACTTTTGCACAGCAGTAGCTGTAATAAATTAAATTCAGGCTATGTGCACTCCTGTTCAAAAGTTAACAGAAGAGATATTACGTCTCTTATAAAAACCAACAATGATTAAAATCAGTGATTACAAAGAATGACATTACACTTAAAGAGGTAGTCAAGAGAAATGATAGGTCAGATCTCTTAGGTATATCTTTAATTCATAAACTCTATATTAGGCTTCTCTGTGGAAAATATCTGTTCAAGGTACCTTCTTGTCCTGGTCTTGAAATCTATCTGAAAAATCAATTAACCCATCACCCCATGGGAGCTGGCTGAAGGCGTCTCATTCATTGACCTTAATATACTGTAGGGATCTGATAAAACTGCTGAGGATTGACCTGTCAGGAGGGGTTTGTCAGATAAAGTCATCTTTCTCCTGCTGTGTCAATAGAAAGGTTAGTCTGCTTCCATACTTCCACAAACTGAACTGGATAGTCTCAGTTTGCATCTGATGCGGTTTACTCTTCTGCAGTAGGATGAAGTTTGAGACTAGAACACATAAAGTTACATGTCTGAATGCAAGATTTTCCACATGCTGTTGCTATCTTGGGTCACATTATTGTTGATGGATGCCTACTTAGTATAGTCAATGGAGCCTAAACAGTGATGGGATTGCCCTGAAGATAGTCATTAAATTACTGACTAAATCATCCTTCACAGACACACATACACTTCTCCTTTGGATTTGTTGGTTTGTTCAATGCCTCTGTGTCCAATGTGAATACAAACAAGCAAACAAACTAATGGCCAAATACTTCTGTAAGTACCTACAGTAACCATCACTGGGTCTCTACAAGGACTCGGAGAAGGAAATCATATGCAAAATAAAATATTGTTAAAAGGAATGAAATATCAACCTTGTACAGGCAGTGCTACTACCTGATTTTCGTGCCTGAACACAGCCAAAATACCGTCCACACTGAGGCAGGATTGTATATTCTACTATAACCTTTGCCTTCATAAAGCAAATTTGCCACTGATCCTTCTATACATTTATATAAATAGTGGGTTCATGCTAGCCTTTAGCTCCATTTATTTTACATCCTTTTCCATTCACATAATACAGCTACTTATAGCTGCATCGACTGCATGTTTTATCATTTAAATGCTTAAATTTGACTTCTCTACTATTTTTAGGACTTTTTTTTCCAAAGGTTAGATACAGCCACAAAGTTGGGTTTCTCCAGGCCAATTTAAAAATGTATTTCCACAGATTCTTCCTTGTCTGTTTTGTAGCTTTTACTGCTTAGGTTATAGGGCTGGTTGTACTGGGATTTTTATGACAAAGTTCAAATGGATAGAAACCAGAGCTGAACTCCAATTGTTGGAATTGATTTAATTTCTTTTCCAATCCACTTTTGAGGGAGAAGAGTACATCAGAGTATAGTCACTGCTAGTCACTGCTGTATTCCAGCAGCATTGACTACAGCAGAAAATTGAACTGGAGAAGTTCTCTAATAGTTTGTAATTTTCAGCATTTCAGTCCCTCTTAGACACCCTAACGAAAGCCCAAAGGGATACAGTGTTGAGAGCTGAAAATAAAAGAAACCATTTGCTAAATAACAAGCAAGCCTTTCTTACAGTTGGGTGCAGTGAAATGCCACTGGAATTACTTCATCCATTAATGGGTAGGTTTTGTTTCCTTCCTAAAGAAAGACTGATCCATGTGAAAATTTCAAAAAGGGTTTCAGACTTGCCTCTAAATTTTATGCTTACATTAATTGTCTTTGTATCTGCCTATTCAGTTTGTGAATGTGACTGACTACGTTCACACAATGGTGAGAGTGCATTCATATTACTGCAGAATAAGGATCAGTTAAAAGCAAACCAATTCAAATAATCTCAAGAATCATTATATTTAAATATGTTTTTATGTAGAAATATCATTGTAAGAACAACAAGAAAGTTAAAACCATTTATAGATCAGTTTGCATGTAATTTGTATGCAAATATGCAAATATGTAAATTTGAGACTGTAAACTGCTGAGATGTAAACCCTATACAGGACTTTTGTTTATAGAGTCCCCTTGCAAAGCTTTGGGTAGTACCCTTGATGTTTGCCATACACAACCGTCAGTACAAAGCCTACACATTCCAAACGTTCACTAAAGAAAACTGTTTCAGAGCTGTATGGGGGACCGTGTACAAGAATGTCTTTCTAATTGAGAGCACTAATGGCCCTGCGTTTAAATTTAACTTCAGTTTTCCTAAAACAGGGCCAAATAAAGTAATTCTTTCTCAAATTGGGTATAAAGTATTTCCAAACTAACAAAATTCTGATAAACTAAATCAATAGAGCCTAATTTTGCACATGTATACTGTGTTGTAAATCAGAAATGATCATTCCCATCACTGGCTTTATACCAAGCAGGCCCAGTCAGGACTGGGCACAGAACTATGAACCATCTGTTTTTAGTTATAGATCTCTTCCCATTTTGATCTATTACCTGGGACTGCTAGATCCTACGTTGCAGATAATACTTAAGCTTCTGAGGACACATCTGACTGCATTTCAGGTGATGTCAGGCTAGGATGAGGCAGAAGCATCAAACCATGCCATTGGCAATCTAACAAATGTCTGGGGAACCTCTGGCTCTTTTAAGTCCTCATTTAATCACACGCTCATAGTAACGAAGATGCAAACACGCTGTTCTCGTTCCTGCCATTTCTATATAGTTTTTAACATAGTGTTGTTACTGTGAAAGCACCAGACACTCTCACATCTGCTGGACTTCCTTCCCAACCCCAGAGTGGGGGAGGGAAGAGAAATTTAAACACTGGAGTTATTTAAAGCTTAAAACTGAAGAAAGTTCTCTGGAGACACAGGTTTCAATCAGAAACAAAATTAATGTTGCAGTGAAAAAAATCTAGTCCCTGATGTAGAGACAGCAGAACCAGTGTGGAGTCTGGCATGATTAACATGCTGAGACTATGTGCTTTAACACTGTCCAGGCTCCTTGCACTGACCCAGCCCATCAGAACTGAAATAATATCTACATGAGGCTGCTGGAAACATTTAGACATTGCTGGACAGGATCAGTGAGATGTAAATGCCGTATGAGATGTGAAACCAGACCACGTGTCCTGTTCTTCAGAATAAAACACTGTCAGATGTACTTCTGACTGAATCTTTTGGTCTTATTTACTTCACAGAAGGGAAATGCCACTTTCCATGGTACAGGGAAGCCACTTTGGCCTTCTAGTAGTTCTTGCTATGCCTTGATAAGAATATCATTCTGGACTATCTGCATTAGACTTCAGAGCCTCACAGCAGCTCATGGTTTCTCTATGGTGTTAGGATGGTCTGTGCAACTGTATCCATACCTGAAAAAAAAAAAAAAAAATTATCCTCTCCACATCCAGAAAGGTTGGCTAGCGGTATTACCAAAACCTCCAACTGTCATGTTAGGATTCATGTCACTTGTCAAGTGCTACTGAGAGATGGGCTGGCTATTTTCTTTTGCCCATGAAGACTTACTGTTTGCCGGTTTTATAGAGTATTTATTATTTCCTTAATCTGAAATAACAGTCATCCAGTTGAACATATCCATGTTTGATGTTTTGGGATAGAGTAAGTGATAATTCTTTGTAAGAAAACCCAACAGTTAGTAGAGAAGGAACAAGACAGGTCTAATATTGTGCAGTCAAAAGGAAGTGGTATTCAGTAATTCTGTGTAAGTCAGGACTATACAAATGCTCTAGAAGGAACTGTGCAAACAAGTTCTGATAAATTATGTTTTCACCTCTGTGTCATTCATTTTTTTCCTGAAATAAATATGGATAGATGATGATTTGCATAAATTTATTTATTTGAAAAAAGGTCTCCTATAATTTCTGTAGATTATTATTGTTCTACAGATTTAATTTATGAATGCCTTGCATGCATTCAAAAATTATAAAAACAAACACGCGTACACTTTGTATTTGGTCAACTGTGCACATTTGTCTCTGGACTTTGTGGAAAGAAACTCACTGTTCGGTTTATCAACTCTGTTCTAATGTATGCAATATGTATTATTTAAATTAATTTCACTACTAGTAGCTTTTCAGAAGATACAAGATGTGTATCAGTTTCGAAGGAAAATTGTTTTCAGATTTGAAAAACATTTGGTCTATTTTTAAGAGCATTAACATCTTTCAACACTCTTTCTCCAGTAATGCTGAAGACTTATATCATGAGTTGCCACTGAAATTAAAGATACTCTCTTTTTCTGTCTGTATGTGTGAGGGTCTGTGGGTTGTCTTTATGTCCTAATCAAATTGCAGCTTGATAAATTATACATCCCATTATTTTCCACTGTTGTTACAAGGTATTTTTTCTACCACTCCAGTTCTTACTTGCTAAAGACATTTGCTGTTGAGAAAAATTCTTTCTGAACTGCTCTGAAATGTTTCACAGCAAATAGATATAAACACAATGTGTTATTATTAAACCTGAGAGAATGTCTTCCTTGCCAGATGATGTCTAAAAATACTCAGTCAAAAAAACACAATAAGCAGTTAATTTTAAATTCTGTTATTTCTAAATCAGCTTTTAAGTTAAAATACAATAAAATAAAATAACCCCTAATTTTACATGTCAGTTACTGTTTTGCCATGAGTTTCTTCACACTGACAAAACTCACAGCAGACAGATCAAGGACTGCTGGGTAGTAACTGAAGCAAAACAAGTGTATCAGTGAATGAAATAGTGAAACAACAGCTAACATTTACTAAATTCAAACTCAATTCTGCAACCATCTGTATCTCATTTAAAGCAGATCAAACTGTTGTCTAGGATTTTGACAACAGTAAATTAGAACAGGTTCCCAGTTAATAGGATACCTATTTTGTAAACTAGACGTCAAAAACTCCTCTGCTTGCAAAATAAATAAATCCCACTCTTCAAAACACTTTGCAGTAACTCTGGATTTATAAGGATCATTTCTTAGACTGTGGCTCACTCTTTCCCTGGTTGTACCTCCTAATCAGCTTTGTACTATTTAATGAGTTAATATTTACTCTTTTTTTTCAAAGTACCAAAGAAGAAGTGATGGTGGGATGACTCCCAGGCAGCTAGACATAAAACACACCCACCTTTCTGAAAATAGAAATACAGAAATAAAATATGTATGTTACATACATTTGGACACCACTGGGTTGTATCTTCTTTGTCTTTTAAAATATAATTCTTGAGAATGACCCTGCACTGTTACTCCTTAGGAGTGCAGCTGGGATTAGTATAATATGATTCACAAAGGATGCCCAGGGGAAAAATAGTTGCTCTGAAATCAAATTCCAGCTTTCTGTGGTATTGTTGCAGGAAGCCTGCTGTGCTGGTCTCATCCTCTTCCAGGCAACTTATCTTCTGGTAATATCCCAAAAAACCTGTTACATTACATGCCAATTGTACACGTAAGTTGTACAGGCAACTTGTTTGCAGACTGCTGATCTCTCCATCAGGGCTACAAGGCACAAGACCCAGGGCCCAGGAGCAGCGCAGGTTCAGGGCTGCTCACTGGAACGGTTTGCTTAAGAACAGACATAGGGTCTGTTCCGGTTCTGCTTATGGTGGTCAGAAACACAACTCCCATCTGAAAGGGGAAAACAAAAAAAGAGTCTGGGAAAGAGCAGGGCCAAATTAATTTCTTGGTATGAACAAACCTAGTTTAGATTGGTTTTGTTAGGATACGAATCTGCTCACATAAGACCTTTATTTTATATTTCTTGAAAAATAAAAAGACAAATGTTCCCCATTAAAATATCATGTGTGAAAAGGGCTCGAAAATGGTAATAAAATGTTACAGAATGAGTCTGAAGACCTTTTAAACCAGCCCGTGAAAGAATGTCATTTCTTATCTATATGTTGATTTAAACCTTCTTTCATAGGGTTTACAGGTAGGATATTTTCTGGGGAACTCTACTATTGTTCACAAATCATCCTATAGGTTTGGTAAGCTCTGGTCAAGTCACACATTGCATATGCCCACTGTAATTACAGTGTGCTACTTACATGTTGTGCAGATGAATATTATTCCCTGTCTTAAGGATGTGTCACTGACTGTGTCCTGCCCTGGTCTTACATTGCAAGGAGTCTGGAGTAGGGTCTGCAGGACTGCATAACACAGTGTTTTGGTTTTTTTCTCAACAAGCCTTAAATCAGTCTAGGATTATGATAAAGTGCACCTTTTCTTTGGGGAATGGAGAAGAAAATAAAACAAAAATGTGGAAGAAGAACAAGAAAATTCATTCTTACTCTGGCTATATTCTGTGACTGAACACTCATCCTTGGTTTAGATATTCAGCACACAAGACTGTGCTGCTGGCTATGTCTGTGTCTGTGCAAATACATATGTATGAACCGAGCTGTCCTGCTTTGCTGGGTTCCTTCAGCTTCTTCACATAGGTGTATATGCTTTGCTGTAATCATTTCTGTGTTTAGATGCATCCCAACTTACCACTCATATTCTGGCCAGCTGCAGGGTTCACCTGTGTCATTGATTTACAGGCTGTTGAAACCTATAAGAATGACTAAGGGTGAAGTACCAAAGTAACAGCTCTAATCACAGCTGGACTGAGTAGCTGCTGCTACCACCCTCTCACATGCTGAGGGACTGTCAAGAAGTAAATGATGATTTAGCATGATAGAAGGGAGCCATGTAAAGAAAGAGAAACATTGCAGGAGCTGACTGCATACAGCTCCAGCTTAGAGACAGCTGGGCTTACTGCAAATTATTACAAATTGCAAATGATGAATGCACATTTTCCACTGGTGATGGACTGATGTAAGACCATATGGCAGTTATTTTATTCTCTCCCTGTCCCTTCTGAAGGATGGTATTGCAATGACCTGGTATAGATGTGTTACAGGCCCCTTACTCTGTGGACAGGATGGGAGGACAGAACACAGTTTTCTTTCAGCTGGAAAGGCTCATGTATTTTTCTGTGATTATCCTTGGTAACTGTTGTCCAACATGGGTGATGTCACCCTCCTATGAAGGGAAACTTATCACAAGAGCTCTGCATCTCTCACGTCCTGGCTAGCTAGTGAGACATCCTTCATTTTGAAGAGGAAAGGAAAGACTCTTCTATAAACATTCAAAGGACTGTACATGTATATGATTTGGGGATGTTTGGATACACAGATTTGATGTATTTTAGAAACATGACCTACCCATTTTTGCAGAAGACAGAAGTAAGAGTATAAGCATGGGGTTCAATTACACCCTTTTTAAGTGGAAAAATAATTCAATAATTGAGTAATTTTCTATCTGAGCTCTGAACCATCAGCTTTGTCAACAGCAAAAATTCTTTTAAAAGCCAGTAGAGCAACAAAGACAACTATTTGTGATTTTGTGAAGAGAAGCTGAACTTTCTGCTTAGCTGATGATGCTGGCTTCCTTTGCATTTGTTCACATCCAATTCTTTGAATACTATTTCAAAGGTCAAGGATCACATTAAGATCCAAAGGCTTGGTTTTATCTCTCATAATTTTCCTGTTTAGGCCTGATGTTGGAGCCTATCAGCTTCAATCACATAGAGCCAACATTTTGATCAGAGTCAGTATCTCATATCTGTGAGATACTTCAGCAGCTCACCAGAAACGTTTCAGATTATTTGGGTTCCAGAAGCTCCAGAAATTCATATTGAGAAGTTTACATAAAATGTGAAATTATCCAAGATCAAAGAATAGAGCTCTTATTCTGACTATATGTTACAAAGCTGTCTCTAGTGCTAAACTTTTGCAGCGGATTATATTCTACTTTATAGGCTAGTATGATAGGAAGCCCATCCCCCTTTCAGGCAGGTGGTGAAATGAAGTCACGAATACAAAAGCGGCTTTGTAAAGCAGTGAGCAGAAGGGGGGAAAAAACAGATTTCTTTTTTTTTTTTTTGCCATGGTACAATAACGTCTTTCACTTCAGGATCTCAAAGCACTTCAGAAGCACTGTAATTAAGCTTCCCATCTCTCCATGTAGTATAAAAGATTTTTAATGCCTTTTAACAAGAGAAGATAGAGGAAAAAAGTGAGCAGGAGATAAACTGGTGTTTGCTCATTTAATGTATAATGAGAAGAAAAATATGCACAGTTTAATATTTGTTTTTATTTTAATTGTTCATAAAGAACAATCTTTCTTCTTCCCACCCTAATTATGGGGTAGACACACACCGAAGTGTGAAAAGCGGTAGCGCTTGGGATCACGCATAGCATGGCAGGTTAATTCCATAAATGTTTCCTTCCTCACATCTTCCAGCACTTTATAGAAGGTCTTAAGTTCCCTTTTCATCTACTGTTGTCTCCTGATTTAGTGCTTCAATTTACCTTCCTTGACATATTTTCACTCTCTCAAGTGTGTGTTGATTACTTTTTTGTTATGATTGTGTGAACCAATCTCAGCGGAGAGAGGAGAAAAAGAAAGAAAGAGAGACAAGATGTGTTTTATCAACTGAAGAGTAAGGAATTTAATGTGAGATAGTCTTCGTACCAAACAAAATGTAATCAGTGAATCAGATGAAAGGAATCTGAGAAATAACAGCACTTCATATGGTTATGAAATTACTTGAAATTAAAACATGAACTGAAATGATTTTGTTGTCTTAAAGAACAGTTTGTCCTTTCCTCTCTATTATCTCGATAGTCTACTATGGAATCTGCTCAGCAGGGAACATTTTCATGTCAGAATGCTGTATTTTTAGTCAATCGATTAGTTCTTTATCAGGGCAGAGGGCTAGCTGTATTTCAAACTAGAAGAGACATCTGCAGCCAAAAGAAGAATCTCTCCATTTATACTAGGGAAGACAGAAATGACAATGTCTATCTTTGTGCTCCACAAGTTCAATGACTGTCAGCTGGGGTCAGGAAGTATTATCTCCCACCAAGCAGCACACACAGAAGTTCAGCTGAAAATTATCTTACAGTATTTCAAGAAGAGTTTGTAAAGGATAGTCTCATTCCTAAGTCCTATTTGACTGGCTCTGCGGTTTTGCATTCTTTTTTGTGTGTGAGTGTTCTCTTGTGTGTTGACCATTTAAGCTGCAAGACCCAAGGAGAGGAACTGTACCTGTGCTATGAGTTGTTAGAACACTGGGCACACAGGGAACTCAGTGAAGTTCTTTTACTCCTATAGTGCAAACAAATGTTATTCTGAAATAGTAAGAACAGCAACATTATAATATTATCTAAATTTACTTCAACACCTTAAAACTGCTTCAGAAACATGACTTATCTACAGCTGTTGTACACTGGCCTTCGTCTTTGATGCAATACGAATCTTACCCTACACCAATAACAGAGGGTTCTCAACACCTTAAAAAGAAACACCTTTCCTGGGCACATCACTCTTCTTAGGGAATATATTGCAAATGTCTGTTCTGTGAAATCATCCAGAAAATCTAACAGGTGCCAGCATGTTGTATGTTCTATAGCTACCTCATTATACCTTCAGAAAACATGTTATTTTGAGACAGCAGGTGTATTAAATGTTTTGGGGTTTTTTTCCATTCTCATTGGTATCAATACATTTTGTAGTTGATGACTACACAAAATGAGTTCATGCAGATACCACTAGTGGCAAAGGTTCAGCAGCAGCAGTAGCTTTGACTCAATAGGGATGCACAGTGGCCTGGAACCATCTCCCAGCTCTGTTGCAATGAAGGGAGGTGGGAGCTGGTCAATCTTCTATTTCAGACCACTTTCATGGGGTTCACACAGCACTGCTGACACATGCCAAAAGTTTCTGATCCTTTTTTTTGCTTGTTTCCTTTGGTAGCTGGGTTAGCCAACACTCAATATGAAACATGATCCCCTGAGAATCTGTCAATGAGAACCGCTACGTGAAAGGACATTTAGATGGCATCAGGCCACAAGGATATAGATGCCCGTAAATTCAGCAGAGTTCCATTTTTAATAGATGACAATTTATGGCATTTATGGTGCAATTCTTCTCAAGGATTGCGTTTAATTTCTATTAAAAAAAAAGCATTGTTTAGAATAGCATAGAATATGTAGAATAGCAAAGCGAAGTAAAGCGTAGCGTAGCGTAGCGTAGCATAGCATAGCATAGCATAGAATAGAATAGAATAGTTTGGGTTGGAAGGGAGCTTTAAAGGTCATCTAGTCCAACCTCCTCACAATCAGCAGGGACATCTTCAACTAGATCTGGTTCCTCAAAGCCCTGTCCAACCTGACCTTGAATGTTTCCAGGGATGAGGCATCTACCACCTCTCTCAGCAACCTGTTCCAGTGTTTCACCACCCTCATCCTAAAAAATTTCTTCCTTATATCTAGTCTAAAGCTACCCTCTTTTAGTTTAAAACCATTACCCCTTGTCCTGTTGCAACAGGCCCTGCTAAACTGTCTGTCCCCATCTTTCTTATAAGCCCCCTTTAATTACTGAAAGGCCACAATAAGGTCTCCCCAGAGCCTTCTCTCGTCCAGGCTGAGTAACCCCAACTCTCTCAGCCTGTCTTCATGGGAAAGGTGTTCCATCCCTCTGATCATTTTTGTGGCCCTCCTCTGGACTCATTTCAACAGGTCCATGGCTTTCCTGTGCTGAGAGCTTGAGAGCTGGACGCAGTACTCTAGGTGGGGTTTCACAAGAGCAGAGTAGAGGGGCAGAGTCACCTCCCTCGACCTGCTGGCCATACTTTTTTTGATGCAGCCCAGGGGCAAACCTGATATTATTCCCTTCTCCCTTCAAGCCTAGTTTAAAGCGCAGTCAGTGAGCCCAGCTAGCTCATGAGTAAAGACCATCTTGCCTTTTTGAGAAGGTGAAACCCATCTAATGCCAGCAGGCCTGGTGTCGTGTAGGCCATCCCATTATTGCAAAAAACAAAATTTTGTCGGTGACACTAGCCACAGAGCCATGCATTAATACACCGGGCTCATCTGTTTTTTCCAGAGCCTCTGCCCGCAACTGGAAGGAGAGGGGAAAAAATAAAGTGTGCTCCAGATTGTCTCATCAGCCATCCCAAGGCCCTGAAGTCTCTTTTGATTGCCCTTGGACTACATGTTGCAGCTTCATTGCCACCCACATGGAAGAGCAGTAATGGCTAGTAGTCCGAGGGCTGTACCAGTCTGGGAAGTTTCCTAGTGATGTCCTTAACCCAGGCCTCAGGGAGGCGCAGTCTCCTCTAAGAGGAGGGTCTGTCTGGCATAGTAGACCTCATCCCTTCAGAAGGGACTAACCTACAACTATAACTCATCTTTTTTTGCACTTGGAGGTGGTTTTGATACGGGCAGTAAGCCTTTCTGACCTTGGCAACACCTGTGGAGAGGATGAACCATCATCCACATCATCCATTGACTGTCCTTCCACATCCAGAGCCTCATACCTGTTGTATAGAGGCACCTGGGAAGACAAAGTGGGCAAGGAGGGGGTTTGCCTACTGCCCCGAGTGTGGACTTGCTTCCATTCACTCCTCTCCTTTCAGCTACTGCCTTCACCCTGGCAGGGGGAGGATACAGGATCCCCTTGATCTTATTTTTTTTCTGATGGCTGTTCCCATTTCTGTCTCGGTGAGTGCAGAGCATGTTTCCACCAGTCTATCTCTTTTCCATACTCCCTAATTCTCCTAGTAGTTTTTCATACATTCTGTGTATTAGTGCTTTTGTGGCACAACAGTTGGAGTGAGTTATAACTGTATTAGATAGATGTATTTTATATTTTACTTATGACATAAAATAGAAGGTCTTGCAATGATCACTGAAAGACTGCACACCTTAACCAACTTCATAACCCCTGCAAGTCTCAGTGCATCTGAACACACAGACTTGCTGGTTACAGTTTCCTCTGCATTGAAGTCAATGTCAATACTTCCCCAGGCTTACCTGAAAAAGCTGAGTGACAAAGAGCAACATTTACTCTTTGAGCAAAAAAAAAGTATCAACATTGTGAACGTCCATTTCTCCTCAGAAAATGTATCCCTCCAAATCTGTTGAATAAGTCCAGAGCCTGTCCCTCCTCTCACTAATGTCACAGGAAGCCACAAGTCACCGGTGAAGTCTGTAGGGTTACAGCAGAATCAGAATGGCTCCCTAGTCCCTCCTTCTATTCTCATTTTGATAAGTTTTACACTGGTGTGTGCAGCTACCAAGTTCAATGAATTTTCTCTCCGTTTCCATTCATGTAACTGAGATCCCCATCTGGCCTTTAGGGCGATGTGTCAAAAGATAACTAAAATAACATATCACCCCTAGCTAGCAGAGATATTCTTGTGGGTAGGAAAGATAAAGTTGCTATACTGTCAAGCTATTTTGTCTCTCTGTCTCTGTTTTTCTTTTAACTTTTTTTTGGGTGGGGGGTGGACTCCTCATTTGTAACCCAGTCATCTCCTCAGCACTCGAGCATTTTCTCTGCAAATAGACGAAAACTAGCATGTCAGTAATAGGGAAAGGCTCATTTGCATGAAGAATGACAACCCTATCAAGTTCTTAAAAGCCCTATCTGATCCATTCAGGCATGTCTGCATTTGAAGTAGCATCCAGGTGCCTGGAGAAAGGAAGACCTGAAACTGCCAAATCACTTACTGCAGTAAAAATAGGTGAAGAAGAAAACTAAATACAGTTGCGTACTAAATTTAGCTGAGTCTAAATGCAGCTGGGATGTTGACGAAGGACAGAAGTGTGTAAGGAAATGAGAGCAACACTATCATTTCCCATTGAGAATGCAATTAACAGAGGGTTGCAGCACAAAACCTAAAAACCCACAGGTGGATTTAACTAGTCTGGCACAACCTGAAAAAATCCCTTCTCTCTGGATTCTACAGTACTTTTTTTCTTCTTTAAATAGATTGATCTTCATGCTGCACATAATTACATACAGAAACAATAACTAAGATGATGCTGAAAGCTCAAGGTTATTTTATTTAGTGGAAGAGTTTTACTCTAAGTGGGACAACAGCAGACAGCTTTACACCTTTCTGTCCCTCAACTTCCTTCAAGATGCAAATACTGAGACATACACGTTCTGTCTCTGTTATATTCATAAATAACCTGAATGCAGGAGATCCTTCATCTGACAGAGGTCAATACACAATCTCACTTTGGTTAATTTTGATTTTACAACATTATATATAGAGTGCTGTAGAAAGTACATGCGTGTTTTGTAACATACAGAAAATGTACAGGCAGGATATTCATAAATGAGCTGTTATCTTCTCCCCCAATTTGCTGTTAACAGTAGTGAGTACAGGACTGCTCGAGTTCTAGGTCAGACTCTGCAGGTGGATTCGTTTAACAAAAAAAGTCAAAGCTGTGTTATTTTGTACTCACTAAAAATATAAACAAAGCAAAACCAAAAGACACAGAAATCTCACTTACATTTTTCAAAAGATGTTATTTACCTAAATGACTTTTTTTTTTAAAAAGGTTACCCTGCTTGGTACCTAAAAAGGTTATTATTTTAGGAAACAATAGCTTCCTTAGGTCTATATTCTGCTGCGTTCTTTTCACCGCCTATAGCATATTGAGTCAGAAGGGAGAACAAGTATTTCCTTAAAACCAAGTGAAACCAGCAGTAGTAAGTTTATCTCTCTGGTAAACTACAAGACAAAATGTAGAATTCGTATGTCACTGAATCAGTATTAACAGAAATGCAGGTGACTAATTTAATTGTGTAAACTTAGTGAAATAGATAATAGGGAAGCAAAAACATAAAAGCAAAAAGATAAAGCATCTCTATACTCTGTCCCAATTGCATTACAAGTAGTCACATAGAAGAAGTAGTTTAAATTGTTTAATTAAACAAATACACACATGGCTCATATATTTCTATATGTGAGTGGGAAGAAACACATCAACATGCACAAGTATGTATGTATGTCTGTGTATTCATAAAGAAAGAGCAAGAAAAAGGGAAAGAGCCTTGCAATTCTGTGTTGTTATCCTTTGAAGTATGAAAGCCCAACTGTTTGGCCGTGAGTCATAAACCCAGTACTTACAGCAGAGATGCTCCCACTGGTCAGGCAACCTCCTGTAGCAGAAAGATGTTGGTCCTACGTTCTTTGCTAGATGTGGTTATGAAGAGCTGTGGTGTGCTGGGCAGCAGCAAGCAGAGACTCTGAAACACCCACTGGAGTTTCACTCAGACGTCCTTACTCTGACTTCTTGTTGAGCATTGCAGATCATAGAAACTAGAAAAAGGGGAAAAAAATGAGACTGGAAAACAGAAAAAGCTAGTGATTTTCTGTGTTCCAGGTTTGTTTTCCACATAGGTATGAATATTTTGAATGACTGAGAAAGCTACCTTTACAGTCTATCAAAAGAAATACAGTATGTGTTGTTATTGATGCAGAAGATTTGTCATCTCTCAGGGGCATTATCCATTATGTTATTTGTGGATATAGTTCAATCAAGAAATACATGAATGGTTACAGTCTTATTAGTCATGTTGTACTGCTTCACAGTATTCTCCAGAAAGTCCTTCTACCTTTGCAGGTCATGATAGATTGATCTGGCACCTTTTCTAATCCACATTGCAGTGATCTTGCTTCCTACCTTCATCTTTCCTCTTCCACACACCACCCCCTCCCCCAAGCCATTTCCATTTGGCTTTCATGGAAGTCATTCATTGTATCAGCAGCTCCCCTTTAATCAGAGCACTGCTTCCATCTGAACTAGCTGGTTAAATGACTGAGGGTCCATTAAGTGAATTATTTCAAGCTCTTGCCCCTTTCACAAATCTGCCCCTAAAGCAACACAGCAAGTAATAAATTTGAAGCGCCTCTCAGTGTGGTGAGGGAAGCAGACTGCACTTTACAACTAGCAATTAGCCTTAGGGCTTCAGGTATTTTTCTTTTCTCACCACAAATGAACAGGCCTTTTTTTTTGTTTTAAAGGAAAATACAGTCCTTGTCCAGAGTTCAGTGCCTGACACTGCTAGCTTGTCCTCATATTCTCTTCCCTGGTTTATAGCATCTTAATATATGGTGACATTCTGTAACATTTTCTATTGACTCAGTTATGGAGCATTCTGGGAAATTATGATCCAGCAAGACCAAATATCAGATAGATTCAGTGCCATCTCCGCAAACCTGTTATCTCCTTCTGCCACTGAGGTTCACATAGCTTTGGGAAATGCAAGGGAGCATAGGATAAGGTGCATTTTGAGAGCTAAATTATCCTGTAATCTTAATAAATAACAGGATTTCTGTGTTGCAGCTATGCAGCATAGTGACAGTAGTCATAACAACACCTAGCAGTATGTGAAAGAAAATCCTTTTTAGCTGTATCATGTCATACAGTTAAGCAGTTTGGTCTCAAACAGTAGGATGCAGAAAGAATCACAGACCAGTTTCTTGTCTATTCAGTTAGCATGCTATGTGCAAAATTTAGATCACTTCACTAGCTTCTTTCTCAGCATTCTAGTTTGTCACTTTTTTTTTTCCATTCTCTTCTTTTTTACCAGAAATTATATTGTAATTTTTATTATCCAGCTCACCAACCTTCTATCAACTTTCTCCCCTCCCCCTTGCCCAAGTTTTTTTCTTTCTTTTTTCTCCCCTGGGCCTGTGCAGGCGGGAAGAAATCTTTTATCTCTCTTTTGGCTACATCTTGTAGTACTTTGTTCTCTGTTTCTTTTTCCAGCTCAGTTCATACGCTTTGTGATGCAGCTTTTATCAGCCTCACACGTACTGTTGCTATTGCTTGTTCCTGATCATCTGTTTATATGTCATCAAGTACAGCATGTGCTCTTGGCAGAACATCTGCAATTACTAGATAGTTTCTCATCTAAAAATGCAGGGTGTTACCAACACTGATATAACTGAACTGAGCTATGGCTATGGACTGTGATTAGGTCTTTTCCCTGTGAGACAGATTATAACGAAAACAGGAAACATGGCCCTGTACGGTTTTCTGAAAGGACAGGTGAGGGTTTCTTAGCAAGGCTTAGTCAAGTGTAGACAAGGCATGATATGCTAGTCTTTTAATTTCATTGTCATTAGAGGAAAAGCTGTCTATATAAATGAGACAGAAAGGAGTTTTATTTGGCATCATGTGTTAGTATTTTGTTGTGCAAGAAAGGTGAATAGAAAAGTGACTGTTAATTTAGGGGGTATTCTTCTCAGTTGCCAGTGGTTTACTTCAAGGAATATTGCTCAATCTCAAATAAAATTGCTGTTAAGGCAATATAAAAATGCTTCTTTCTACTCACCCTGGAGGTTGGTAGCAATGGCCACTTATATTTATAAATGGGACTACTATTTATTGCCAAACTGTTATCTTACTGTTTTCCTTTACTACAGAGTGGGCAGTGGGATTCAGTAATTAGTAAACGTATCTTAGCTGAGAGCTATAGATACCATATTGTTTTACACACAATAAAGATAGAAATACATAGCAGCGATGCAAAGACCAATCCAAAAGTGCTCAGCATCAAAGCAGTTTCAGGTTTCAGAGACAGTGTTCTCCCATTAGAAGAATTTTGTCAAGTCAGCCTTGATAGAACTGAAAGAGATAAGCAGAACAAAATGTGTCAAAAAATGTTGGGAGGTTTGAGCTGCTGTTGACCAATAATACAGGTGAATTCAAGGAGATCAGTGCTGCTCTTAGGAGTTCCAGTGCATGCAAGAGTAGTTCCTACTTAACTGTATATATATCTATATACCTAAAATACATGAATCACTGCTTTGACTAACTTAAGTAACTATGCATAATGATGAAGTACTTGCATTTTTTTGACAGTGAAGCCCATCTACTTCATTTATTTTTATCTCTCTGAAAATTTGTTTTAAGAACTGAAGAGAATCATAATACAGTTTTAACTCTGGGGCAAATTTTCAGAAAAAGTGTTGTATTACTTTTCATTAGCTATCACTTAAAATATTGCTGAACCATCTTCCCCATCCTCTGCCATACCAGGGGTTCATTTAAATTGGGCAAATTCTTAAGGAATACCTGCTGCGTCTGTCACAATAACCATTGGTTTCATCCTGGATTATGTCCTCCAAAAATACCAGACAAGGCTGATCTACTAGAGAGCCTTCTCTGTGTGACAGAGGAATTGAGCCAGAAGGAAAGAGGCAATGGAGGGCTCACTGAATTGCACTAAAGGTGTGATTCATTTTGTTTTTGAACTGTGTTTTGTCACCCCTCTTTGAGTCTAGCTGTGGCAGCAGGGCACACAAGTGGTTGTTTGGCAATGTTTTAAGGTATGTTGATCCACAGGACAGCTGATCTACAGCAGACTTTTCTACATTCTTCCCAGTTGTCAGTATTTATGATTTAGCCTGATCCAGCCCACAGGTCTGCAGCAGGTTTTCTTCCATTGTTATCTGGATGGAAGTTCTCCTTTTCTGATGGTTTCAGCCCTGAGAGAACTCCCAGGTGGCTTTAAAGCTTTTACATCTCCCTGCCATTAATTGTAATTGATTAGCTTTCTTCTTCTGACACATTCCTGATCAACTTTAGCACATCTTTCTTTCTCTCATGCAAAGACTTTTTTTCTCTTATCTCAGTTAGAAATCACAAGTGGCAGGTGTGGGAGTAAAGAGTTTCCTCGATGAACTCTCAAACTTTTCTATTACTACCTAAAGCTCCTGGCCTTTTAGAATCTTGCTTTCTATGTCTGTCTTTCCATCTCCTTTTTTCACCAATCTGCTTCCTAGGACCCTAATACAGTTCTATTATTTATACTAGAATTGATAAACACAGTTCTAGTATTTGTCATTGCCTCCTCACAGTCCTCTTTTCACGAGCTCCCTTTGCTTTCTTCAGTTAGAGTGTCTGCGAGTCTGCCCTGTTTCAGGGCAGTGGTTTGGTAATATTCCAGTCACCCCAGGTATCATCAAAATGTTAGCTCTGTAGTATTCACTTCATTGTTAGGAGGACATTTCTGTGTTCTACCACTTAAAATTCCAATTTCTAAATATCATAATGATAGAGGACCTGGCTTCTACTCAAACTGGAGTCATTATTTTTTGCCTACTTAAAATTACCCATTTGAATTCCCAGTGGATAAAGCAAATCCCCATGTCTTGTTCTGAACAGTGGGCTTAACAATCAACCTATATGAAATAGCCACTCACTTAGAACAGTACTGAAAATCTGGAACATTTTATTGCTGCTGTATTTGCCTCAGTAATGGCTAATTTCAGACCCAGCAGAGACTATAATTCATAGGGAAATTAACTGTTGCTCATAGTACGCACACTATAAACCAGTTATGTTGTAATTGTCTCCCCTCTGCTGCTTTTATTCAGGAAAGCGTCCCAGTGGGGCTGCTCAAAAATAAGTGTTCCTCAGATGCAGAAGGGAGAGCAGAGTCAGACCTTTCATTAGGCAATAGAGTAGATGTACCTAGTATAATTTCTCAAGACAAGAAGTTCTAGACAGATGTCAATAGTAAAAATAACAACACTCGACAGTTTTGCTGCTTCTGCTAGAGATATGCTCAAGTAGTGAATACCAATTATTACCAGCATTTGAATTAACAACAACAAAATTACAAAGGAGATTTCCTTGTTCTCTGTTTCTTTTAATTTTAAATGCCATTCAAGAGATACAGCAAAGGCTTCGTTAGAGGAAAAAAATTTAAAGTGTACAAAGCAGGCACAAGGAGTTGTGGTCCTCCTAGGATTTTTGTTTGTTAGCTCTAAACTTACCCAAGCAAAACACTGCAGTCAAAGACAGTTTTGCCTTATGACTCTGCAGTTTGACACCTCAGGGTCCCAAGCCTGCTTAGATCCCCAGCGCATTGCATACATAGGACATTCACTCTCTGAGCGTTCTCAGTGTGTGCATCTTGCTCTACAGCAGGCCTTTTATCATTCATAAAGACCTATTGATTAAGCATCTTATCTGAGTTAGAATAACAGATCCTAGATTTTTAACCACATAAATCCATGTGAGCTGTGTGAATTTGAGGAAGCCAGACGTCAAACAGCCCAAAAGCCCAAAACTTCCCCCCTTGCTTTTACCAGGAGAGGCTGCTAGACCAAATATATTCAGGTAACAGTAATATACACACAATGAATCATATTCGTGGATAATTTTGCTCATTATGAGTAGTAAAACCAACTAAGCTTAGCTACAAGAAAATTATTGCCTTGTTGAGAGTTAAGGGACAGCAAAGGTAGACACTAGCCACAAACAGAAGACTGTCAAATTGGGAAAAACCCCTCATCACAAGTCCTTCACTTGAGAGCGTTTCTGATTCATGCCAGATCTTTGTTCTCTAAACTGTAATGGAAATTAAGATCTTAATTTCTACTGCCACTCTGCATATGCTTTCTCTCATGTGATGTACTTTTTAACAAACAGATTTCCTCAGTCTTGTCGCTTTTGAAAGAAAGAAGGAAAGAAGGAAGAAATGTCCTTTGTCCCGCCCCCCCAAGGATCTTTGTTAACACGACCTTACGTTGTCCCCCTGAATAATGTAACATTTGTTTTGTTGTGCCCTGCAGGGCTTCTGTGTCCCCAGAATCCTAGGGCAATGGCAGTGCCGAGCTGGCACACTGCAGCAGAAATGTCATTTTTTAATTATGTGGTTCTGAGGGGAATCTATTATCTACTGCTGAGATGCTGAAATCAGACGATTCATCTCCAAGGCAGCTCTGTCTACAATCTAGAATATATATCTCTTGTCACTGCAGGAAACAGAACGAAAGGATGTTTTTATTTCTGGTGCCTTATGTTTATAAATTTATTCTTTTAAGCGTTGCAAGCACATTTCCAGGGGTAGGGTGCTGAGGGGCAGGGTAGAGAAAAGCCAAGTTCTGATGCATCTCCAGGTCTCTCCATCTCCTTAGTAGATTGCCCAAGGTCAGAAGGGATCTAGCTGCCCTTCAGTCACACACACCCTCAAGAGCTCATGTGCCGACAAAAACTAGCTTAGGTATTAGTTATCGCTCCGAGGACTCGAGGCATCTGAGTGCTAAGAGCACTGTAAAAGTGAACAGCATCGACAAATTGGCCAGGCAACCTGTTTACCTTAATTAACATAAATACTAACCTCTGCTTGACATTTCAGGCTTGATGCCTACAACAGTTTGAAAGCATCTTTATTTCTCACACACTAGGTACTTTCATTTAAATGTAAACTAATATACCTCCTAGCTTGTTCACAATGATTCTGAATTATTTCTGTTTCCCCCTTAAGGTATCAAAGCAAATGAAAGACTATGTGTTCTTTTTTTATCTGCAAAATTCATTACATAAGCCACTTCGTGAAGCAGCATCAGAGCTGCCAGCAATTAATATCTATTAAGAAACAGGTATGTTCCAAGTGCTTTTAAAACAATCCTGCTCAAGTATATTTTAAATTAATTTGTGTTTTCTGTATCTTACAAAAGTTTACAAAAACGTTACAGGGGAGGGCAGAGGGAAAGAATATCATGTCAAAACTGTAATTCTTGCATTGCCCTCTAGTGCATACATGAAAACATGACACCTTTTTTTGTCTTTTTTTTTTTTTAAACTCTTCACTCTATAAATTACTGAAATGAAACCTTTATTGTCATTTGATGGTTTGCTGCATTTAATTTTAACAGAAACATTATAGACAGTTTGTTTGAAATACATGACTAAATTCTTGCCTTCCCCAATCCCTTCTGGCAAATCTGAAACACTAGTTTGCTTTATGTTACTGGCAGAAATGCAGGCAAATTCAAAACAAAATAAATATAATTCAGAACAATCCAGACCCGAAAACATCAATATTTCAAAATCACTTACAGTACATCATGTATAAATTAGAGGGTGCCTAAATTCTTTACTATATGAGGGCAAATAAAAGTCTTCAAGAGTATGTCATTAATCTGCATACACTTACTTTTAAGTCAGCTGCCCCCCTCACGTACAGAAAGATCAGCATACAGAAGAATGCAGGGAGATGCAGAATAGTTAAAGTGGGTATAAAATTTACATACCAAGATGAAAGATATTGTAAAATATTGTCGAGAGAAACATTGGAGAGGCTACGGATTCAAACAAAGCCCTTGTTACGTAAATGTTTAGCTGTAAGAATATCTAAGTTTCTGGCCAACCATTTGTGACTGTATAAATAAACTTAGGTACATATTCATTACATTTAGTAGAACCAAATTAAGTACCGATTTCCTCTGGTATCACACAAATTAATAAAGAAAACCCACTTCTATTTGTACTAAGAGTCTTAGCAAAAGAAAACATTTTACAAAATATTTAAAGAAAAAAAAACAAACAAACCACCAGGTTACAATGAGGAAAATTTTAGAAATGCATTTGTACCTTTGTGCCTGCAAAATACACTACTATTACATTTTGTGTACTACAGTATAGACAATATTTTTGCATTTGAGAGTTTGATGATCTTATATCATCACCTCTTCTCCACATAGACCTTAAAAACATAATATTTATAGATGTTTTTATGTTGTGATGCACAAGATAATGTGTAATATGTCATTGGTTAATGTGCTATTGGTGTAATGCTGCTGGGGAACTTTGTTAGTCCTCCCAGTAAATCCAGAGTTGTGTCAATCATCCCCACTTGATAAATTTCAACCTAAAATCTGCCTAATTGGCTCTACTTGGAAATTATTGAGGTGGTAGGTCACCCTAGGTGCTAATACATATGTAAGAGAGAATGAAAAGTTTTACATCACTAATGCAATGTGAGCAACTAGAAGAATAAAAAAAAGAAACAGAACAAACGTGATATACTCTGTCCATGACTCAGTGCTCTGCATCGTCTTCACTAAATGCTGCTCTGTACCAAATGTGCAGTCAAGTCAGCAGTAAATGGAACAGCAGAGAGAATGAAAATGTAAACTGAAAGCTTTACTGCAGTGATTGATTCTAGCTTTGCTAACCAAAATCAAAAGGGCTTGGTATGAGACTGACCTTAGGCTAGGATTTCGTTTTTACCCTGTTGAATAAATACCCATCTTGGAATGCATCAAAGATTCCTGAAATGCTCAGTTGAACTCATGTTGCAAAATAAGTTCCTGGTGAGATCATGCTTGACAAAAACTAATGAAAAGATAAAAAAGGTGAGAAATGTAGATGCAGTGCACAGCAGGTCATACAATAAAAAAAGATATATGGTACAGACATAATATTTTGCTTATATCTAAGTGCTGGTGTCTGATTCCAAGATAGTAAAGAGAAAGGTTAGCTATAAATTAATTAATAGTCCCAAACAAGGGCCACTTGCTGTGTTTACAGCGAGAGTTGGGTCCTCACAAACATCAGGATGAGCCATATGGCATTGTACTAGCTGAAAACCTGATCCTAATCTAATCCTAGATGTTTACACATCAGACTCTGTGGATATAAGGAAGACATAAAAAAACTCCAGAAAACAAACAAATATCAGTCAGTCCATGTCTGTGAAGCTGCTCGTGATTTGCACAGGAGCAAGGAAGACAGGAAATCGCCACATAGCCTTTGGTTACTATGTACTCTTTTTCTTCGGTGTGAGACTGCAACACCATTTTTTCTCTTAGTCTTGGACAAACTCACCTTCTCAAGTAAGCTATTTTATCTGTCAAACTCCTACGCACTGTCAGTGACATCTAATTATTCCAATCTTGCAAGGATGATGGCAAAACAAAAGAGAGCATGGGTCATGCAGAAAAAGGATTTAATTGAGTTTGAGATCTTCTTTCATTCTATTTCTAGAATTAAACTGATTCTAAGAATCTGACAATTACGCACTTATTAGTATATAGAGCTATCATAAAGGTATCATACAGTCCTGACAGCATGCCCCTGCCAGGTCAAAATTTTAGAGTGGAATGTTGTATTATTTGCTTGACCCTAAAAGGGATCAGCAGTTTCTTTTTCTTTTGTCTTCACCCCCCCCCCCCCCCCCCGAGCTTTTTTCATACCTACGCAAAGCAGAGAATATTTCAAAGATTATATCATAGGGATAAAACTCTGGTCCGATGGCCTTAAAAAGCCAAGTTCCTCAGGTTCCCCAGAAAGTTGAAAATTACCTCAGGGTTTGTACCCACCTCTACAGGGGCACAGCTGAAGCTGGCAGGCTGAGATGTTGTAGAGAAACCTGAAGACTTCCCACCTGAGATAGCACAAGGAATGAACAAATCCTGACAAAATAATAAGCACATATATGTATTTCTTTACCCTAGCTTTCCTCTAGATAATTTCTAAAACAACTACCAAGTGACATAAAAATAAACACGAATGCATTTTACGAGCACATTAGTACTAAAATTAAGCGTAAATGTTTCCTTCACTCAACAGAGAGGAAAGGGCTTTTTTCCATTGGGAAGAAATTTCTGCAGAAGGTTGTTTTGCAAATGACAATACAAACCCCAAGCGTCTAATGCCTTTTTAGCTTCAGCCTTCACTGAGAGTATCAACAGCAATGAAATTGTTAACATAACTGAAGGTAGTGACAAATAGTTAGAAATTCAGGTTAAAATAGAGGCAGCGTTATTCTAACTTATTGCAACTACACTCCCCTATGAGATTAGTTGCTTAAAGCTATTTAGTATGATTCCTAGCCATAATACCTACATTTTAAAAAAAGAATGGAAATTAGGAGCTTAAGTAGTATAATTGGGTTCTCAGAATACTGGAACAAATTAATCAGATTATTTCTAGTAAACTAAAAAAAGATAGGAGATTAATAACGGTGTGAATTTGTCAGGAATACATCATGGCAAACCAATCAAAATTTCTTAAATAACCTATTAACGTATTGTAAATACAGAGGAAAAAATAGTTGGTATACACTTGGGTTTCAATAACTATATGTGCTGGAAAACCACTGTTGCATGGTAGCTACCAGTTAAACAACATTAGACTACAAAAGGTATCAAATAGACCCCTGGACATATCTGTTCTGAGCTTGGTGCAACTAAATTTTTTCTTAATGACTTGAATGATTGAATGATTGTAGTCCTCTGACTACATTTCCAGGCAATGCACAAGTCAAGTGGAAGGTAAGGAACCTGAGAAACAGGTTTTTCATTTCAAATAATCTTGAGAAACTGCAGAAGAAAAAGATTGTATACACTAATAGGAACAAACAGCAAGCTATTTTTTTAAAAGATCACTGGTAAGAATGCTACTGCTTTTTTTTTCTTTTTTATTTTATTGAATTACTGTTTTTTTCTCATCCAGAGGAGTTTCTATTGTTCAAAATCTCATCCTCAGAAATAAAACGAGTCAAACTAGTTTTTTATTATGTTGAAATGTACTTATCTGAATCATTAACAGCAATTAATTCCCACTTGCCTATAAGGGGCAGAGAAATTCATCTTTAAATACAAAAAGACTAAGTAGGTTACAGCAAGTTACAGTCAGAAGATGTAGTTCCTTTCTCTCCTGTCAGCAGAAAAGATTCTTCCCTGTCTGGGGTTTGACTGGGAATTTTATTTTTTTTTTTTTTTTAAGCAGTCATTCAATGGACTCCAAAATGAAAGAGGAAGGAAGGAAAGATGATATTAAGATATTAGTACAATTACTGTACGCTAAAGAAAAAGTTCTCAGTAAAAACAAACTAATTACCAAGAATAGAGGTAAATAGGCTTGACACTGGGTAAAAGGGTAGAATCAGCTTGCTCTACTGACATACAATACACTGTCAATTCTAAGACAGCAGTACATTTGAAACCCAGGATAAGTGATCATGAAGTTATAGGTGTCCATCTGAATACAACATATTATGTAAATATCCCCAAATTTGGAAAAAAACCTTGTAAAGTTTGGGCTGATTTGTGTTACCAGTAAGTGAAAACCACTTGTGTGTGTTTTTAATAGGTTTTGGGGTCTTTGAGTGTGAGGTTTCTTAACCCAGAAAATGTTGTGATATTTCTATTAAAAAGTCAAGTACCTCAGTTGTTTCACAAAGACACTTGTACAAGCTCTTTATAAGTGTCCAAGGGAGGTTGCATGTCCTCTACAGACAATATGTTCCAGTGTTTCAAAACTTATACAAACCCTCTCTGAACTTCAAACTTATTATCTGAAATTCTTTTATCCATTGTGATTACAAAGACCCTCTAATTTATTTTTGTTCTGCATCCATCCTTAATCCATGTATCTTTCTGTCTCCATCTAAATCTTCTATTTTTACATCAAACTAGTCCAGATCCTCCAATGTTCTGTGTAGGGCATGTTTTCTAAACTTCTCATTCTTCCTGGGTTTGCTTATGATTTTCTCCTGGCCCACAGTGTAGTTTCCTGCACTCCAGCTGGGGCCTGAGGAGAGCCCAGCAGTGTAGCCCACCCTACAGATAAAAATTGTCTTTTTTCCTGCTAGTTATAAAGCTAATTTTTTCACCGAAGTCTTCAAGTCTGTACTGTGCATTTGTGTTGTTTCCTGTAGCACTATGCTCTTGGGCAGCAATACTCTGTGAATGATAAGACACTGCTGGATTCCCTCAAAGTAGAACAAATACGTCCCCCCCTAACAAATGTGGGGGTCTAGCTTGGCTGCCAGGCACATCAAGGGATCTCTCCAATAGGTGGATGGATGAGACTATGCCAAGTTTTTCATTCTCCACCTGGTCCAATACCCCAACAGTGTCTCACCATGCTCGTCTGCAAATGTACACGGATTAGAAAATACAAAAATGATGGGCTGCCAACATTCATGATAAGTACTTTCTTTATATAAAGAAAACTTTATAAATCTGATTTACTTCATGAAGAATTAGCGCATCTTTTATTTTTTTAGGCTCTCTCATGACTCTTTTGGATATAAGCTATGCCTGAAACTTGCCCAGACTCTGGAGGTTCATTATGACTTGACAATTTGTAAAGAGATGCCCATACACGTGTAACAATTTTTAATACACTTGGTGAAAAAAGGCACAAAACTGTGTATAAAGTGGAAGTCATGTGCCTGTCTCCCTTTCCAAAACTTGCAATCTGGAGAACTGAGCAGCTGGCACTATGTATACCTGCGTAGGTAAGGAATCTAATTCAAACTGGTGTCCTAAAAGACTTCTACAACTCTGTGTCTTTTCTGACAGACATTTTAAGACCAAAGAACCTTCTCTGTTACATACACTTTGCAGCAAGATAACAAATACGCACTAGAATAATCTTAAAAACATCTTCCCCCATCCCTCCTTTCTTCCCAGGCTTAACTTCACTCCTGATTTTCTCTACCTCCACCCCCTTCAGTGGCACAGGGGGACGGGGAATGGGGGTTGTGGTCAGTTCATCACAAGTTGTCTCTGCTGCTCCTTCCTCCTCAGGGGGAGGACTCCTGACACTCTTTCCCTGCTCGAGCGTGGGGTCCGTCCCATGGGAGACAGTCCTCTGTGAACTTCTCCAACAGGAGTCCTTCCCATGGGCTACAGTTCATTATGAACTGCTCCAGTGCGGGTCCCTTCCACGGGTGGCAGTCCTTCAGGAGCAGACTGCTTCAGTGAGGGTCCCCCACAGGGTCACAAGTCCTGCCAGCAAACCTTCTCCAGCATGGGCTCCTCTCTCCACAGGGCCACAAGTCCTGCCAGGACCCTGCTGCAGCATGGGTTTCCCACTGGGTTGCAGCCTCCTTTGGACATCCACCTGCTTTGGCATGAGGTCTACCACGGGATGCAGGTGGATATCTGCTCCACCGTTAACCTCCATGGGCTGCAGGGGGACAACCTGCCTCACCATGGTCTTCACCACAGACTGCAGAGGAGTCTCTGCTCCAGCACCTTGAGCATCTCCTCCCCCTCCTTTTTCAATGACCTTCGTGTCTGCAAAGTTGTTTCTCGCACATATTCTCACTCCTTTTTCCAGATGCAATTGCATGGGTATTTTTTCTCCCTTCTTAAATATGTTATCACAGAGGTGCTACCACCATTGATGATGACTCGGCCTTGTCCAGTGGTGGGTTTGTCTTGGAGTTGGCTAGCATTGGCTGTCTCAGATATAGGGGAAGCTTCTAGCAGCTCCTCACAGAAGCCACCCCTGTAGTCCCACTGCTACCAAAACCTTGCCGTGCAAATGCAATGCACAAGCCGAGGCAGGGATGGGATGTGGGACCATGGCTAGGCAGGGCAGAGCTGTGGAGATCTGGGGATCAGCCCTGTTGCAGCATCACTGGGGCAGGAGCTGATAGCCCCAGGGAGTTGAAATGGCACCCTGGGCCATGGGCAGGGTGGTGGAGACGCCAGAGGGTCTCCTCCCCAAAGGGTCTCTCACATATGGGGTCCACTTCAAAAATGATGACGTTTTCTGCTATTTACAGCAATGTTATTTCTCCAGACTCTTTTCCACCTCTTCAGATGATCAGTCACTGTTACAGTCCGATGTTTTTGTGCTTAGTAGTGATCTCTTTTAGGATGTCTCTGGATCCTTGGTACCCCAGTGGCACTTCACGGGAATCAGCGGTGCTTTTCAAGGTTGTTTCTGGTTCCTAGACCTGGTCCCCAGGCTGGCAGCTCCAAGCTGGCCAGCATGTCTCTGTTGGTATTCCTCAGCAGATCGTTTCTTCCATTCAGTAATTTTCCCCTTCTAACCAGGCTGCCATTAAGGCTGTTCACACCAGCAGACCCCGAGGCTGGTCAGGGCCAGTCAGACCTGGTGTCACCCTCAGAGCCCTGACAATAGGAGCTCAGGGTGGGCTAGAGGGACTGTGGGCCAGCCTGGCACAGCTCTTGGGCCATTCCCCTCTTCTTTAGGCATGGTGGGAGGGAAAAAAGAATGTGCATGTCAGGTATGAGTCTCCCCACGTGCATCATCTCAGGAGGAAATGTCTCCCGGTCCTTGCACTAGGGACAGGCAGAATGTCTCAGCCCTGCCCAGAGAGCTTGTCCCTGCAGAAAGATATAACAATGTGAGCAGCACGGTGCTGCAGAGCACACCACTTCCCTGAGAGACAGGAACGGAAGGACCTGGATTGTTCAGATTTTTCCTCCCCCTTCCCCCATGGGAGGAAGCACTAGTTGTCTCTATCTCTGCTTTTAGCAGAACTCCAAAGATCATCTGAACCATGCTTTTGTGGTAGAGGGGGCCCAGATGAGATTATCTAGCACCCTGTACAATTACATCTTGAAAACCTCCAGTGATGGGGAGACTAATGGACCTGTAGTTTCCTGGATCCTCTTTTGGGCCTTTCCTTTAAGGGGGTATGGCATCTGCACTCTTCCAGTCATCAGGGATATCCCCTGATCTCCATGACTTCTCAAACATTAGAGAAATAGAGTTAGGAACTTAAGAAAGAAATATTGACATGAAAAGATATAAAGTCTAGGAAAGAGGATAGTCAGAACACAGCAAGTGAGAAAGGTCAAGGACCAGCCCAGCCCAGGAGCAGTGTAGACCAGCATTCCCTCGGCTGAAGGATGGTTGCCTGTGTGGCAGGGACTGAGCAGGTGTTTGCATTCAGGGTTGATGAGCAGAATAATGTTCAGCTTAGTAGAGTGTTAGTCCTAACAATCCACTATGTATATTAACGCATAAATGGTTGCTCTCCACGCTTACACAGTGTATATTCTGCCCACAGAACCCATCTGTGCACAGATGCTCAGACAAAATCCACACACTAGAGGAAAATTCACAATTCCAGTTTCACACATATGCCCCTGCATGTCACATCCCAGGATGCTCCTCTAGTCCCATGTCATATAAATAAGAGGTTTTGAGGTTTCCAACTATTCTGAGCCAAACTAGAGTACTAGTTCACAGAAAGAACTCCAAACTCATGTCTGAGACACATCAGGGACAACCTGGTCCTAAGGAGGTTTGACCATGAAGCCATTGCAGGGAGGTGGCATCAAGGACAGGGACTAGGTGTTGTGAGTGACTGGTTATCCCTGACCACTCCTCAAGAGGTGGCTCAGCAATTTGTCACTGCAAGTCACACCCACTATCTCAAAAGGAAATGAGGATATTTGAGACTGATTACACTAGCCTTAGGAAATGGGACTCCAGTATCGTAGCTTCCCAGACATAGCACCATTTTCTAAAAATGTCACTGCTCTTCATGGCAGTCTAAAAAAATTCCAACTCAGCCATCCTTTCCTGGTAGAGCATAGCTCACAGATTCAAACTCCATTCATATTACACCTTGTCCCCTTGGCAAATTGCCAGTTCCAATGCTTCCCCAGCCTTGTCCTCAACAAGTTATTTGTATGTTCTTCCTGACCCCGCAGCCTCAGGCCCAACAGCTTGAATCTAACCCTGCACCCAGTGATAGGTTTCTTTTTTCCTTCCTCCCATTCCTGCCTGATGTCTTCCTCAAATGGTCCACATTGTGCACCCTTTTGCAGTTCATGGTCAGCCCACTCAGGGTTTAGAAAAATCTGAGAGAGAGAATCCAAACACACGTAATCCAGCATGACAAAACAGGATGGCTGCTCCCTCCTTCTTCATGCAAGGCAAGTTAAAGATGCAGGGATGGGCACAAAACAGTATCTCTTCCACAGACTGTCTGGGAAGTCTGCGGGCACATGCTATGAGCTACTACAGGAGCACCATTTTCATAGCTATGTAGGTGCTTACTCAGGTCAATAGTCGGACTGTCATTGCATTTGTCCAGCAGCAAGAACTCCAGCTGCACACCAAGGGAGGCAGACCATATACTCGTAGTGATTCTGGTAGGTCACTCTGCCAGTATAGGCTTTGTTCTAGCTTTGTAGCTAACCTAGATGTAGATTAAACTCCATAACATGCTGTACTGTTGTCTCTGTATCCAATACAGCAGCCCGGTGGAAAGGGACGTGGGAGTTCTGGTGGACAACAGGATAACCATGAGCCAGTGATGTGCCCTTGTGGCCAAGAAGGCCTGGGGTGCATCAAGAGGAGTGTGGCAAGCAGGTGGCGAGAGGTTATCCTCCCCCTCTACTCTGCCCTGGTGAGGCCGCACCTGGAGTCCTGTGTCCAGTTCTGGGCTCCCCAGTTCAAGAAGGACAGGGAACTGCTGGAGAGGGTACAGCAGAGGTCTACAAAGATGCTTAGGGGACTGGAACATCTTTCTTATGAGGACAGGCCGAGGGACTTGGGTCTTTTTAGTCTGGAGACCAGAAGACTAAGAAAGGATCTCATCAATGCTTATAAATACTTCAAGGGAGGGTGCTGGCAGGATGGGACGAGTCTTTTTTCAGTGGTGCCCAGGGATAGGACAAGAGGTAATGGGCCCAACCTTGGCCATAGGAAGTTCCATCTGAACATGAGGAGGAACTTCTTTCCTTTGAGGCTGGCAGAGCACTGGAACAGGCTGTCCAGAGAGGTGGTGGAGTCTCCAACTCTGGAGACATTCATAACCTGCCTGGACACCACCCTGTGCAACCTGCTCTAGGTGACCCTGCTGTGGCAGAGGGGTTGGACTAGATGATCTCCAGAGGTTCCTTCCAACACCTATGATTCTGTGATTCTGTGATTCTGTAATAGCTAGATGGTGTTCAGAGAACTTTTCAGAATCATATTTGTATGTCTTCTTTTCCAATGTTTTCCAAGAGTTTATCTGAAGTACCATCATCTTCTTTTTCTGTTCTTTCACCCACTAGCCTTCTTCTGTTGCCAGTCCTTTATCCCACCAAATCCATCTCCAGGTGTCATTGTCTCATTGTTCTTGTGGCTCTTTCTTCTAACAGTTTTTTCTCTCCAGATGGAGAAGCTTACATTTCAAATGACTAATACTTGGATTTATTTTCTTCTCACAGGCACTTTTTTCCTCCACCTGAAATGTGTAACTGTACATAAACACCACAGATACTCTACTGTTTCATGTTTTGCCTAGAAACATCTTTTCCTATTTTAAGTCTCTGTTCTTGTATATAAAAAGTCTTACATGTAATATTGTAGATACGGCTTTAAACAAGGGTTATTTTGTTTTTACTTTTAAGACTGTTTGCCTGGGGTACACATTTCCTAAAAGCTAAAACTATAAGAACTGGCAGATGAATAAATTTTTTGGCTGCAAACATGAATAACTGAGTATAGCAGAAGGGATAAGCAAAGGTTTTAGATGCGGTAATTCGTTGTACCACAAGCACGGGTGAAGGACAAAGTTAAAGACCTTGTTGGACTTCAAAATACCAGCTGCGTATTGGTTTGTGCCTTTTTTTACCCTTCTTCTGAATTAGGCTTGTCTGTATCTTTGAATCTTCACTGAATTGCTATGAAAACTCACACCCTGGCAAAAAGGAAAATGCTCAGAATTGTATCATCCCCAGCACAAAAATGTTCTCAAGCTTCATTTGCATATTTCACAGAAACCTATTTATACCACAGATTGCTTCTTACTGTTTGAAATGTGTCCATAAGGATTTGGTCTTCTTAAATGTATAATAACAGCTTCTGATTTCTTTCACAAGGTGTTTATTTGAAATTAATCTCTATGTAGTTCTTGGACAGAAAATCTTTCACCTCTGGATAGTTTTGATTAGTGTGTAGATGCAGTCACAATTTCTAGAAGTACAGTATTCCTTTTCTTCAATATTCACTTCTACTTATGATGTTTCTGTAAATATTCCCTACCAGTTAATGCCCGTGACTTCTTTTAAGCGTCTAAGCAGATATTTATGGAAATATTTTGCAGTAATCCCTAGCCCATGACAAATGAGTCTACGAAATATGAAAGATGAGTAATTATTTTATTTCCAAATATTAATTTTACCCATCCCCATGCTGCACTTAGAATTATTAATTAAATATGAGAATTTTTTGCTGTCTTACTACATTTTGTACAAAAATTCATACAGGTTCAGTAGTTCATCAGAAGAATATGGGAAGTTCAAAGGTGAATTATGGAAGTATGATTATTAGGATCACTTTAAATTGGAGTATGTCTTTACCATTTAGAGCAGAATATTAAATGTTTTATCTACAAATTTCACGCAGGTTTTTTATATGCATTAACCGGCACAAATAGTACAGGAGGAGAATCAGAAACAAATTATTATAGACTTTTTTTATTTGTATGGACTCATTTATGGAAGATTATGAGATTATTTTTTTTGTCCTTTTTCCAATTACACTCCAACATTCTGTAGCAAGACATCAGATTTTATTCCTGATTAGACCTGTAGAAGAGGAGAAATATTTTATGAAAATATAAGAAGTTCAGCTAATTTAATTCCTATCAACTCCCTTTATGAGGAGTTTTTGCTGATCTTATCTGATCTGTTCGTGCCCTTCTACAGTAATGTAGTGTGACAGTCTATTTTTCACTTTGATTTGTGTTTGTGGAAAGATCAGCAGGTTTATTATTATTTCTTTGGTTAGAAGAGAGTTTGTTATACAAATGCCTCTACACTGTAACATGAAAATGAACTAAGACTTGCTGTAAGGATTCAATTAATCCTATCTGCCTTTAAATTAAAAGTTATATGTAGAATTAGATGACGGTTTTTTACCATCCATTTGTCCAGAGTTATAACATGGGCAGTCTGTTGAATGGAGCAATCTCCACTATGTAGAGCAAACAGCTGACTTCAGCCATGCCAGCTCTAGGGAATCAAGGATCATTTTCCTTGTCTGATCTGCACCTAGCAGGATAAGACCTGATACCTAAATGTCTTGGGCTTGCCTTCCCAGTGAAAGAAACTGGAGCATATACCTTAGAGAGGCAAAATCTTATTTTATTTTGTACCTTGTCTGAACAACTACGGTGCCAGGACCCTAGGATGCATCACAGAAAACTCCAGCCAGATAAGGAAGAATACAGCCTTTTAAAGACTTACCCTCTGTAGCTTGATACTCAGGTTCATAATTATTTATTTATTTATAATTAATGCAACATGATTACACACAACACAGGTGTTTCCTCCTGGAGGAAGCAAGGAAGCTACATTATAACATATTAAAGCAAACAAGAGTTATTTTTACTATACCATTGCAAACACTTTCCCAAGTTTCATAGCATTGACCTAACTCTCTAGTCCATAATCACTAGTCCTTTTGTCTGAGCCAATCACTTTTTAAAATTACAAAGTCTGTGGCACAGAGCTGATTTCTTCTGAGTCAGTTCTGTCAGAAGGTTAGATGATGACACAATTCCAGAAAGCACTGAAGAGTGGAAAGAACTGGGAGGAGTGGCACAGGAAAAGATGGGGAAAAGGACAAGGCTCAGTCCTAATCAAAGGACAAGCTTGTCTATAAGAATGGAGCATAAGAAACCAGGTGCACCTTCAAAGCAACTGTCTGGAAGAGCGAGGCTGAAAGAAGAGAAAGATTTTGAAAAGTTAAAAATTAGATGGTGGGAAAAGACAAAGCAGAAAAGACAAAGCAGAAAAGACAAAACAGAAAAGACTGTGATAGCAGGTTATGGGAATAAATAAATGACTGGAATTTAGAGTGAGACATATATAAGAAAACTGCAGTTATGAAAACCGAAATCTGATCAGCAAGGAGGGACTAGTTTTCTGCACTCATGCAAAAGAGTATGTAACAAGTTCCACAGGAGACATCCCCTGTGCTGTACAAGAGTATGCTACACCTTTGCTGGGCAGCTGACTAAAAATTGCAGACTCAAGGTCCAATAACTGAAAGAGAACTCCTATTTGCCCTGGAACAGAAATAAATAAAATACCATCTCAATTTGCCACATTAAAGTCCTTTCTGCTACTGTTTTTGGAAGGTGCACTGCAAGGTCAGTGCAATCAGTATTCTCTCAAATGTGCCATCAATGTTTATTTTTAATTTGGGACTGGTGAATAAAGCTTTAATGGGATTTTAATGTCATGTTGGACACACTTCAGTGTCCAGAGATGTGGCATCATATCCAGGAGTGTCATTATCTGGATTAATTATCACTAGCGGGCAGATATCATTAGGGAGATGTGAAAATGAGAGAGGTAGTAAATGAAATTTACGGGGCAGAGATGCTGAGAAATAAATAAATAAATAACAACATCCGAGAAGTCACCAATGGGTACTGCAAAACCATTTTCGGTTTGGTATTTTGCATTACAGCTGCCACTTCTTCCGCTGCTCCAGAATCTGTCGTGACTGAAAGGTTTCCCTTGCCAGCTAGTATAAGCTAAACTCCTTCTTCATAGCTGTAGCTGTACAACCACACTTTATATACAAAATTCATGACTAAATTTGCTTTTTAATGTGTAATGAGTTAATTTGAGACCTTAAGAAGACTCTGCACTAGCCTAACCAGCAAACATTTTATAATGCAATAAATGACCCTTGCTGGTAAGGTTTTAACAAGTGACAGTTAATCCTTTAGTGTCTTATGTTAAGACATGACTGATAAAACATACGGTAAATATGATCTCTCTTGAGTGATACAGTGTATCATAAATGTGACCTCAAAAAGTCTAAAGGGTGGTTGCACTGAGGTAAATTTTATGCACCTCAATGCTATATCTGCATTTGAAAAACCATGTTTTAAGGTAGCTTTTTTCTAATCAGCATGGTAGATATGACTTTGAAGTGAAAAAAAAGTCACGTTCCAGACTTTTAGATAACCTTGAATTTATGAAAACATTGTTTAAACAGTTGAAATTTAACAATATTTAACTTAATATATGCAAAGATATTTTTAAGAGGGGAAAAAAAGGTAGGTTATCGCTCCCCGTAAGAGGGGGAGATCTACCTCGGGAAACAAAGATAGATCAGAAAGGACTTAGGGTTCATCTAGCTACTTGACACTGTGAGCTTTCGGTGCAGGGCTGCAGCAAAAAGAGAAATCAAGCACTCCATCTGCCTACACACACACAGACACACATGCAAAGCTAATAACATAATATTAAGCGGAAGCAAAAAATTGATAGTGTATTTACCCTCTTAATTATGCAGTCCCTACTCTCAAATTCTGGTTTTTGTGTTCAGAACCTTAGAAACATAATATTTAATTGTATGCCCTGTCTCTGCTTATTCTGCTGTCTGTCTGTAAAAGTATTGCAAAACTACCTGTAACACAAACAGATACAAGTTTCTTTGGTGGGTCACTGTATAGTGAAATAACAATAATTTTCTGACAGAAAAATATCTTCTCCTTCTGCAATGTGTATTCTACTTTGCAGAAATACGATAAATTGTTCCCGAAATACACAGGAGAAGTTGAATGCTGCAGATCACAGGAGGTATGCCAAGAAAATTAAATGTCTGTGCAACTTGCAATTTGTTCAGGGTTCGAGGAACCTTCCCAAGAACACATCAGTCAGCACTTTGCTGCCAACTTTTCAGTTTTAGCTTTGTCTCTGTTAATAGAAGGGTATTGAAGATAGTTGAGGCTAAGACTAGATACTCATATAGCCGCTATGCAGTAAAGGTGAATAGACGCACTAGATAAGCCAGAAGTGCTTCTGAGAAAAAATGAAACAACAGTTTACAGCTATACAGCACTTTTCACTTAAGAACCTTAAAATGACTATATTAATACTAGGCTAAATCCAAAGCAAGAATTTATTTCCAGGTCCAGATTAGCTAATCAGGCCTTATACACCAATAGAGGATCTCAGACACTAAAAACTGTGAAAACCAACAAAACCTCAGAACTGAACACAAATGGCTGGTCTAATCTTTTCCTATGAGTGGTTTGTATCTTTATAATAATCTGAAACAGCATGGCAGATCTGCAAACTCTTACAATGCTATATGTTTGACATCTGTTCTACTTTTTTATTACCAAATCTTTTTTAAGAATCTGGCCCATTTAGTGTTTAACAAAAAAAAAGAGAAAACGACTATAAATAAACTCTGCAACTAATTTTCCCTTTGCGGAGAGATGAAGATGGTTGACCTCCCAAGGATTCTATATAAATGCTGATTTTATCTAACAGCAGGCCCTTGACCTTGGTGAGGTTGACAATTACTCTGATCAAATGGGTGAAAAATTCTCACAGACGAAAAGGGATTTCGTCCACCAGAGATCAATAGGTCATCAGAAATGAGACATTGAAACAAACTATGCTAAGGAAGTTTTGAATTTAAATGAAAAGGAAATATAGAGCTAGGAATGCACAATTCAGATTAATAAAGTCAGAAACTTTCCCCTTCTGCTTTTCCACTTGTGTCTGAGAGTTTGGGATCTTACGTCTCCAGCTTACTTCAATTTTAGTTATAAAGTTATTTTATCAAGTAAAGGTCATGTTAACAGTAATTCTATACATCCATGAATGTTCTTTTTTAGAAACATAATGCAATTC
>VFFE01007246.1:164505-222416 GCA_008921705.1 Burhinus oedicnemus
CTATTTGTGCTGTGGACACCTAAGAGAAACCCATGAACTAAAATCACCTTGAAAACTTAGAAAAGCAGTTCTAGAAATACTGTAATGAAGTCTAGTTTTCATTGAATCTTATTTTTATACAGTTTATACATTGGAGTTACGTTAGCCATTGTCTCCTTAAATTATAGTATTGTCCTGACACTTGCACCAGACAATATGAAATGTTTTTTGCTTAAAATCACTGGTGGATGATTATTAACAGAAGTGAAATCAAGATGCATTTTAGCTCATCAAGATCATCAAGTCTACAACATCCCTGAGCCTACCACAGAGCAGGCTCTGGAGGATATTCCAGGAGGACAAGCAGGGTAACTTCATCCCTTTTAAATTCACTTCTTACTGCCTATTGCATTTATCAAACCAAATCTATGCTAAGAATCTAAAAAAGGAGTCATTATACAATTTTACAAAAAAGCACAGTGACTGTGAGAACATATGTAGCTGGAAAGCAGTCAGGTTGGTGAGCACACTGTGCTTTTTGCTCCTCCTGCAGCTTCCCATCAAATGCAATTAGCGACTTAGTCATAGTATGCTCTTTTCTGACCAGATCTTCCAGCTTCAGCAAATCCGTTTAACAGTATAGAAAGCATTTTCGCAGGCTGTACACTGCAAATAGAAGAGACAGCCAGCTGCCCACATCTGTACTTGGCTGTGGTGTTAGAATTAGAAAGGCTATATTCTAGACAGACTAGAAAATATTCATCCCCTCATGTCTTATTGATATTTCAGTGGCCCTAAAATGTCTGCCCTATTTTGCTAAACAACTGCATGCACATTTTCCTTTGGCACAGCTGGCCCTGGGTATGTGTGTAAGGGAGAAGCTCATGAAGCAGTTGATGCCTTTTGATGAGTGGGAGAGGAAAAATAATTCTAAGGACTTAAAGAAACAGTTATAAACATGGTTGAATGTATGCTGAACTCAAAATACATATATTACAATAAAGGGGAAGTGAAAAGTTCTTTGATTTCCCATTCTTCATAAGGATCTTAAAGCTCAATCCAATAAGAACACATAAGTTGAAACGTATTTTGAAACAGCAGGGCAGGGGTAAGAATACAACTTTGTACCAAGCAGCTTAGTGATTTGCAGCTAATTAGCAAGGGATGTGAAATCACAATGGAGTCAACATATACAAGCACTCATTGGACACAGCTTCACTTATGAACTCCTTACTTGCTTTATACAGGTGCTCGTGGAGGCACACTGACTGTCCTTTGCTGTTCCTACCCACACATAAGGATTACAGAGCTGAAGCGTGAGTCACTGATAGCAATTACAGCTTTTCTGACTTCATTGAATTTCTACCTCTTAAGTGTCTTCTGTGTTGCAAAGTGCGTTGTGTCTGTGATTTGCAAGATTCAGCCTTTGTGTAACTTTGGACTGAACAAGTGAGATGTAAGCGAACTTTATGAATTAAATAAAGCCACACTCCAATTGTATAAAGTCCAACTCCAGCTAATAAGCTGTGCTCAAACCACAGGCTTTGAATTTGCAGTCTGGATTTCTTCCACTCCTTTCCCAAAAGTTTGTGAAATAAATGACAGAGGTCTCCAGCTCTGAGAAACATCCCATTAACCAAGATTCACTGAAGGTGGTATGAAATATATACAACCAACTAAAAAAATTATGCCCATGCTCGCACCAGATACATCCCAAATGTTTTACGCATGCTATACTTCCACATTTCTCTTTTTACCAAGTCATTTTCAAAGCACAATTCACATCAAAACCAGACATATTTAAATCATTCCTTCTTTGTTCCAGCAGCAAATTTCTGATGGATGTTAAGCAAAGTTTCAAAAACAGCAGGTAATTTTCATTATCCACGGACAGTCTGAAACTATGGCTAATTCATTACTAGCTCTCCTGTTCATTACTGATCCAGAAGGCTACCTGACACAGCTTCTTTTAGCATCGTGATATACTTTGAGGAAAAAACTGTACAGAAATCTCTGCAGCTTGCTTTCTATGTGGGATTGTGCTTTTTTGATTTATAATGATCTTGTCCAACATGTAATGGGACAGATGCTCATCTGCCTTAGTAAAAGGCTATTTGAAAGACTATAAAGTTAATTTATTGAAATGTAATTAGCACCACTATTAATTTTTGCCATGCTTAATGTCACCAGGTTTAATGCCACAAATTCCATTTACAATGAACAGAACAACAATGTCAGACATTAGTATTCATTCATCCAGTCTTCTCTCCTACAATAAATCACACTGTAGGGCCCTGAACGCTGAAAGAGAGAGAGCAAAGATTATTTAAAATATATATCTATGTGTCCTTGATCTTATTCAGCTCATTTACTTTGGCAAAGCCTGCCAATTTCAAGGCCTGGAAGTTGAAGTCTGCTTAAAGAGAGAATGAATGCAGTGGGTAACGCAGCGATTCAGGCATGCCTCTCCAATTAGTGTCTCAGAGCCTAACTGGAAGGATTGCTCTGTTAATGCAGGTATTCTCTATTCCCAGAGCATCTCTAACCATTCCTATTAGTCTGTGGAAGTTTATCCCAGTGGAAATGGTAAAAATACTCTACCAGCTGAAACTTTTAGACTATCAGTTATGTAGTGTGTTGGTGACAATTTAACAGTAAGATATCGTGTAACACTCCATAGATTATTTGTCTGTGAAGTCTGACTTACTCGACTTTTTTATTCTTTCATAGTATCCAAAAGGCAACAGAAAAGCCTTTTTTAAAATTTTCTGAATAGTTCAAGGAAGAAATTAATATACTTTCAGGAATACATCTGTTTTACTTCAAGAATGGATTTATTTCTATAGTAAAAATATTGTCTTCATTTTACAAGGTGGAGCTGAGGCACAGGAAGCCTAATATCCAGATCCAGAGAAATGCCTAGATGCTTAATCGCTACCATAGAATCATAGCTATTTGTTAAGTACAGCATATTAAACAGCATAAGTACTGCATAAGTAAGCAGCATTTAAAATCTCACTCTGGGACTCACAACAGCAAATGAAACGTGTAAGTAGGTAACAGTCTAATGGGCATTGAAGAAACATCATCTAGTCCTCAGAACCTGAAATCCCACCCAGGCACCTCCAGCACTTTGCTGTCATAAATCACAGGAAGAGCTAGCGTGCATATTCTTTACCTGAGGAACAACTGAGGAGTCTGCAAATGTGGTATGACTATGCTGTTAGGTGATCTCTGAGCAGGTGTTTTAAAGATTCTAGCTCTGTAATTAGTCCACAAAGCTTATGAGAGGTTTTCCCTAGCCCTTGGCTTAAAGAATGTCTCAAGATCACACAGGAAGGCTAGATCACAGGCTTGCACCCTTTAAGGTGTGAAGCATCCCGCCACTAATTTAACAGGGAAAAAAGAGACACATAGGAGACAACGGTTCTGCAACTTGGATGTCTCAGATAGTGCACCTGGGAGGAGTTCTATCCTCAGTAATGCATAGAAAAAAGTGACAAAGTGAGAGATGGTGACTGAAAACTTTAGTAATGATATGTAGGATGCTCTTCCACCTTGCATTTCTGACTTCCGTCATTTTCTCTCACATGATCTGGTTGCCATCGTTTGAAAGATCTCTCTCCCTTCCTGCTTTTGACATCTGGAATTATGTTCCTCTATTTCCCTGCCTCACTAACACTTCATCCATTTTCTGAATTTCTGCTATGAAATCTTTCCTTTTTCAAATTTTTTCCCCCTCTGCTTCCCTTTTTTCTGTCTTGTTGTTTCTTTTAGTACCTCCACAGCAACCACTAGCTGCAAAAGCATTATTACAGAGCATAAAGAAGGCAAGAGTTTTTTCAGGTTTCTCGCTGGCTTCCACATGAATGTGTACAAAGCTGCATTTATTCATTTACCTGTACTTGAAAACACATGCTGACAAATCAACTTCTGTGAAAAAAAAAAGCCTAGGGAGATTTCTGTACTCAGATCACAACTCTTACACTTGTAAGTATTCACATGTACATATGGACATTGAAAAATCAAAGCTGTCACAATTAACTTGCTGGGTACTTTAACCTGCCTGATATATGTATCATTAAAGTATATGTTGAACACAGATGTCACAGCTGTTTAAAAACAGTTAATCCAGGAACTTATACGAAAAAAAAATGTTATAGCTACAATAATAAAAAGAATACACTTCCAGATGACCACCATTAATAAAAAAAATAGAAACTGGACTAAGTGCATGTAGAATTCTTCATTTAGGTACAATTTCAGTGTTACTTAAGTCCAAGCATACTTGATTGAACCTGGAAAATATCGCCTGAAATTTATTGTCTCTCCACAGCTAGTGTGATATAGAGTTGAAATGGGAGGTGAATGCTGTTTTTCAGAATATACACTGTTTAAAACCTATTCTATCAATATATCTCAATATGTGCTTAAACCTAAGTTTGAGCTGCCTTGTTTATTTCTGTAGTACATTAAACCTAATCTTAGTTCTGGGTTGCATTTGGGATTTGCATAGTTGTGCAAACACTCACTGATGCATTGCCTCTTAAGACAAGGTCTGGTCCTATGAGATTCCTTGGTTTGATAAACGGAGAACATTTGAGTTTATACGGCCTGCACTACCTCGTACCATTCTTGCTTATATTTTGAATGTTAAATTTTATTTTTACAACACAGTACATAAGTCACTGAGGTCCTTTTATAAATTAGATTTTTATGTTTTAAAAAGATAATTTCCTTAGGAGAAACGCAAGCAGAAGAAGAGCCACAATAGGTATTGAGCTATAGGGAAACACAAGACTTTAGATGTGGATATTCAGAAAAAAAGTCAATAGTCAAGGACAAGTATCTATTAAAGATAAAAGAGTCTATTTCACGATACATAAGAATACAACAGAAAATTTAGGTGGCCAGAATAGCTCATTTGCCTAGTTAACGAATGGCCCCAGACAGCAGTGTTTTTCATCAATACAACAAAACTGGTTACCAGATACAGTGTAACAGCTTATTTTCTGCACTGTCAGCTCTGCTCCTTCCCGGTTGGGAGCTTGACAACTGAGACACCTAGTAATAGACCAGCTGAATTGCTGACATGCAAGAAATTCCTTCTCTTTTAGCAAGTGAAGTCATTTTAGTCCACAAAACTACCAGCTTGAAGAATGCTTGTCTGACACAAGACTATATCCTGAAAATTTACGTGTAAGTTTCAGGTCACTATAGTCTGTGCATCTTATGACTCAACGTGAAAATCTCAGAAGCAAAAGAGACTAACAATAGTTGTACAAAAATCATTAGTATTGTCTTGGTTATGCAAATACACTTTAGGTTTGAATTTTAACAGAAGAGCTCTTTCTGAGCTATTCTTTGAGGCATCTCTCTTCTCTGTGTACGCAAGGAAGTTGCAGCTCTGATTTTACTTAACATTTCTGTCATGGTATATACCACACAGCAGAAAGTACGCAGTATTCTTCTCCAAATACTGAAGACAGACAAAGTAAAGCACTCAAGTTTTTACTGAGTTTATCTTCGGATCATATTCAATCACTTACAGTTATCATTATTGTTTTTTAACTTTCAGGGTACACTTGATACAAGTTTATTTTGAAGAGATGAATTAGCCAACAGAGAAAAAATATAAGACCTTGTCATCTTTCTGGTTTTAATAATTCCAGCTCCAGTCACCTCCTTCAGTGGGTAGCAGTTCTGATAACAGGACATTGAAACTCATTACAATGCTGGAGCAAGTTCTGATTCATATACTACTTAATTGGTGTATGAATATAGATAATTAGATCATATTTAGATCATATTTATATTAGATCCTATTTAAATGGTAAATGTCAATATATGCAGCTGCCAACACAGAACTACCACAAATTATTCCTTAGCTGTACAAAGCAAATGAAGTAAACTTGGAAGCTACACAATAGAAACTGTTTGCAAAATATTCAAATTTTAGTATCAAAATATAAATTGAAAGGTATTATTGTAAATGAAAAATCAGGAAGTTTCCCTCCTATCGCTTTACCTAATGCTTTCAGTTATCTTGCATATGTGAAATGGTTCTGTTGTCCAAGCGCAGTCCAGCACAGGCAAAGGCAACTACTGGGGGTAAAACTCAGTTTGTGACAGAGTTCGGTTTGTATGAGTTTGTCTCTGGATGTTTTGAATGGAGGTGTTCTACAGTCATTTAACCCAAGCTAAGATTCAAAAGTAAGCCCGAAGAGCTGGGGAAAGTTTCAAATAACCCAGCCCCCTCCAGATTGGCTTGGTTGGCTGGTATTTTGGGGGATTTTTTTTTTTATTAAAAAAAAAAACAAACAAAAAACCCCAAACCAAACAAACAGAAAACAAACCCACAAAAAACAGACAGTGTAATGAAATTATATATTCCAATTGTTATAAAGCCAGGGAATATGCTTTCTGAGTTCAAGATGCATCATGCTAGGTGTTGCACCTAGACAGTCCCTGCTCCTAAGTCCTTACCATTAATGTACAAAACAGGCAACAACAGATGCAGGCAGGCAACAGAGTTCAAAGACGAGTCAAGGCTGACCACCTCATCAGCAGATGTTTTAGTTTACCTCTAGCTTAACAACTATCAAATTTTTGGACACAACAGTGAGGAGACTTCTAGTGTTATCATACTGAGACATGGCTTTGGGACTGTCATTTTGTGTCGGCTAGTTTGTTTGCTATGCCAAGTAAGTCATGTTTAGGAAGTCCAAGCCTGTCAGAATGTGACAAAATACCACTTCCCTCAGACAATTTATATAGGCAGCATTTACCTGTGAAGCTGAGAGAGAGCAGATCATGTATAATGGCTTTCCAAACCAAAAAGGCCAACAGACAGTTGTATATTGAAAGGCTATTCCTGGTGGGACACAAGGATTGAGAGGAGGTCAGCCACCCCTAAAAGTATCTTGTTGCCTCCAAATTATTTGGGATTTATGTGATTCAATCAAATACTCAGAGCTTGTTTTGACTTTCTGCAAAAGAAAGAAAGACAAGGAATATTTCTGTGAGGAACAGTATGTGAACTGTTACATTAGCTTAGATAAAAATGTACGAGACATGAACCTAGACATAGGTTCAGGCATAAAAACTGAGACTGAAGGGAAATGCCATTCTAACCTGTAATAATAGTTTGGAAAATTTAAGCTAGTTTTTCTGAGGTTTGCTTCTTTCTCTGAATATCTGGCACTAGCTACTGTTGGAGGTAAGACTTTGGTTTACATAGCTTTTTGTTTTGATGTGGTTTATACTGAAACATAACAAATCAACAGATAGTCTTGAAAATCTTGGTCAGCTTCCACAAGATAAGGCCCTAGACTTTCACTAATATCTGATCAGTGTCATTCCATGAAAGTCAATGGACCATATTTTTCCCTTTGTTACAGTAGTACAGCTCCATTAGCTTTAGAAATCATTAATCAAACAGCAACACTGAACCGTGTGATGTCGGGCAGGGTATAAATTAGACAAGAATTTGGCCATTTTCTATCCTGGTTCGCTACTAGTGGGAAATCCCTTGTTTTATTTTGCCTCAAAGTTTTACTCAATTATGTTGATATTAATTGCACAGCACAACAAAGCTATATTCTGACATACAACTATGAGCTTGAAGACAAATTCACATATAAATAAATATTTGGAAGCTTGGTCATAACTGACCAACTGATCACTTGAAACACTTTGAAACTCCTCAACCCTTTTTCTCTGCCCTCTCCCAGTTTCTCATCTGTAAAATGGAAAAAAAATAAAGACATCCTTCTCTACTAAGAAAAATTAAACTTAAATGTTAATAATGTTAAAGCACTTCAAAGCTTCTGATTCAGGTGCAAGTTATATCTTCATTCTAACTAAGTGGGATTTTTTTTTTTTTATTTATTTAGGATCTCTCACAAAGTGAGGACAGAGGTAAGAAAATTACTTCCTCCTTCCCATTGTTAATAAATGATCTGGGAAAATTAAGGCCACAAGTTTTAAAAACATTTAATAATTAAAAAGATTACAAGCTGCAGCACATCCAACTATGGAGCCAAAGAAGTAAGTAAGTTTAATTTGAAAAGAGCAGGAAAAAAAACAGTACTTAAACTCACGAAGGAAAGCTTGATTCATTTTCATCAATTGAGATAAGAACATTTCCCAGCTCCTTGATTAAGTAATTGAGTAAGCCAACTATTTGAAATACCCAAATACTTGTAAAACTTTGTGGGTGCTAGATTGTCTAACCATTAAATTATAACAAAAGTCTGAAACAGCTGAATAACACCTTAAATCTATTCCCTCCTTCTTTCCTCTGCAGAGCTCCAGCCTATATATGAAGAAAAGTCTTTCTTTCTGTTTATACTTCTCTTAAAGTTTTGAGAATAAATAGGTTGGTGTCTCTTAATTGGATGATGCCTGATTGTTCTGTTTCCAAGCCTTGTCTGAGAATTAACTCTTAAGACACCAGACTGTTTCTTGGCTGAGAGTGACTCAGCTAAGGTGGTACTGCTAAGATGCTCCTGCGTCACCAGGAGCCTATGGTGCTGTCAGATTGGGGTTTACATAAAGCAATCTTTTAACCACAACAATAGTTACTGTTAAATGGTGTGTAGGTGACAGCCCCCAAATTCAAGCCACAAACATCTGGTAAAAGATTGACTTCTTTAATCCCATCTTCACTTCGCAGAAAAGGTATTGACAGTACGGCCATGAGACAGCCACTTGTCCTTACAAAGTGAGAAATAGCCATCAATCAAGACGTCACTTTCTCTGTGTCAGTTTGTCTGTCCAGACCTCAGTCAGTGGAAATCAAAGGAAGAGAGAAGTCATTTTACTGGTACCTCTAGTCAAGAAATAATACAAGTCTGTTTCGTACAATGGTTGTAATGTTATTCTGAATCTGTGACACCTCCAGACTGATAAAATTTATAATGACAGTACACCACTTATATTGCTAATAATTTGCCCATAATCATAAGTAGAGAAGCAATCAATACACACTAAAATTACACCAGTTATTCAGTCTTGTGAGGTGAACTCCAAATAAGCTAAATATAGTTACTTTTAGATTTTTATTCATTCCATTTTTATTCTTTGTTTGGTGTTGATGTAATCTAAAGACACTTAATAAGAAAGAGCAACCTTATGATGCTCTCAGTGATTATGTAAAAGGACAGAAAAACAAGCTCTTGGAAGTTACTTGGTACCTGTTTGTATCAATTACACCAATGAATTGATGTAGAGGTGCATTAGCTACTGTACATTGCTGAAGCACTAGCAATTATTCAAGCAGATTTACTGAGTTTTAAGGACAGTGTAATAATAGCGTCTGTATATTTTATATGCAGCCATTGTTACACCTCATTAAATGGGCTGGTAAATGATCCATTGCTATTTAATTAATATGCAATGAGTGTGATATTAAATCTAACATGTAAATTAAAACTCAATTTGAGTCACTTAATTTTAAAGTGTGATGGAAAACTTCTTTGGAGTTGGATGGTTTGTGTCTGTTTCTTTTACTTGGCTCCCTTCTGATGTTCAAATGATGTTAGACAGATTCTAGAAAGACAAAAAGGGAAAGTTTTATGAGAAGAAATTTCAGCGCAGCAAATTAAAAACAGCCCCACTCTTGGCATTAAATGATGGGCAGAAATTTGGCCAAATCCCAAACATCCTAATATTTCAGGGTACTCACACTCCTAATTCAAGCTCATCTTTAATTCAGAAAACACTAACAAGAGAAATATATGATCAAATGTGACAGAACTTTGGAAATAAAATATCTAAATGAATGTGTCATGGTCATTATCTTTTGTTTTCCCAGGTGACTGAAAATTTGAGCCAAAAATATTTAAATTAGACCTTAAATAAGATTAAAAAGGAAAAGACTTAATTATGACTTAAAAAGTTATAAGGTCTTCCAACAAAAAATTGTTCAGTACTATATATTGAATCTACTACTCTTCATGACAATATCTTTTTCAAAAAATAACAAAAGCAGAAGTAATAATATTAGTGGATGCTATCACAATCACATCATTGTAATCAATGTAGGCAAAGAAAAGTGGCATAAATCATAAGGTCCACTCATGGTTAAATATACTGAAAATTTGGGAATTAAACAAGAGAATGGATTAGATTTCTTTTTAGCCTTATTTGGATCTATGCAACTGCTGAATACACCCCAAAACAACTGTACACTAAATCTCCTAAATCACATTGATAGAACATTAGTGTATGGAGATATTGTGTGTTAGCTGAGAGATCTTGCAGCATTTTAATGGAGATTTTTCATCACACAATTAGGTCCTTTAGCCTGTTCTGTAGATAGCTCATCAGTTTATCTCAGATGTTTCATTTGTAGAAAGCCACATCTGCCATACACAGTCACATAAGAAGCTAGCAATGCCAGAGATAATAGAAGATGAAGGTCCTAGTCTTAACACTTTCTTGGTAGTACTAACTAAATTCAAATTAATTTTGCTAGAATTCTGCTGCTGATACTATGGGTCCCAGTTCCAGTTCCCAACTAATAAGAACTCTTCAGTCAGAAAAACAAGCACCCTAATTTTACTCAGCTTTAATAAGTTCTACTATTGTAGCATAGAATAATTTTGCTAACAAATGAGCTATCAGAATACAATGTCTTATTCTGAGTTTAGGTTGGATCCAAATACCTATGCTCTATGTAGATTGTATGATGGTGGCAAGGCAAAAGCTTTTACGTAGATTTGGTGGAGTTTTCTGATACAATCTGAAAAAGTCATAGCAGTGCTGATCAGAATTCTTCTATCCTTGCATTCTGAATAATGATCATACTGTAGAATGACAGTCATAAAAAAGGGAATCTGATGGTAAATTACTTTTTTGCTATAACAGATCATCAGATTTTAAAAAAAATCATAGGTGGGCAAGCAAAAGCCAAGTAAACCTGACATATCTGTTTTAGAAGGAAACAGCTGCCTTCCAGAGTTAAAATATAATAATTAAATTCTATTCACCTGAGCTAAAGAATAAAGGTTTAATACCCATTGACTCTGAACTTGTTTCTCAAGCAGAATAAAGTCTTCAAAATATTTGTCTAAACTGTTAAACAGAAGCAGCATTTACTCTTAAAATGCATTTTTTTCTCTCATCTTCACTTTGGCATCCGGCCTTAGACAACTTCATTATCTAAATAATTTGCAATTGTACTGCAGTTTATTAGCGTATCAGTTCCTAGATAGACTTATTTGTGAACTTTCTTTCAAATCAGAGAAGGAACTTTCCGAGAATCATTAAGCAATTCTCAGGGCTCAGTTGCCACATGATAAAGAAAATGTTGAATTTATTAGTTGCTCTGATAGACAGACAACCTCTGAGCAAAACTCTCCACATTTCTCTGTTTATGGAGTGTGGTAGCTGATGATCTGTCTACTGCCCTGGATCTCATGATAAAAAAAGCCACTAACTTTTTGGTGGAATAAATATTTTAGAAGAGTTAATGGTAATATTTTCTATACAAAATAAAGCTTTTTCTAATATTTGAAAGACAGAAATTATTATCATCATTTTACAGAAGAGGAAGTTGAGCCACAAAGGTCTCAAGCTCCATATGCATTAAGCTCTTGCTGTAAACTTTGGATCGTGCTGCTTAACCTATTATATACTTTTCAAGTTTCCTATGAGCCTATATGACACACGTAATATAAGCGATTTGGCACCAGAAGCAGTATCCATCCCATGTCAACACTGGTGGGTGCAGGCAGTGCACCCAGGGTCCAGTGTGGCTAGAGATGAAGCAGACCCAGCTGGGAAGCCATGCTAGCTGCCGCAAGGGATCAGACGCCTTTGCCTCTACACCTCAGTGGTAAGACAAACTCTGATTGACCGTAGTTGGAGGTCCATCTGTCATTTCTGCATTGGTAATATTTGGCAAAATGTTGTTGCTTGAGTAATATTCTGTTTTACATTTGCTTCTGACAGTAACAGGATAACATGTTGTTTAATTTATTATTAACACCACTGATCTAAAACAGAGACTAAACTCTTCAGCTAGTTCTATTGATGACAAAAGTTTACAAAGTTTTGCTTTGTTCACTTCTGCTCTGGATCATTTGCAGCACGGCATTTCTGGCTCCACTGCCATTCAACCATTCCATGTCTTCCTTTGTCAAATGCTATAAAACCTTCCCATGTTTCATCATTACATCTGCTTAATATGAGGATGATTCAAAAGAAAAGTGAAAACTGTTCAAGAAAAAGTAAAACAAGTAAGAACCTAAATATATCAATAAACTATTCTTTTTCCAGAAATATTTTCTGGGGTCTCATTCCTACACTGTGCCAAGAGACTCTAGCCTTGGGAGATGGCAACTGTCTGCAACTTCTTTGAGGTTCATTAGGATTTTCTGTCAGAAAATAATATTTAGCGATTTGTTGAATGAAGTCATTACACTTCCACTACCTCAAATCTGCCATGGTTCAAGAAAACCTGCTGTTACACAAAGAAACCATTCTAACTCATTCTAGCTGCTTAATCCAGTTATCCTCCAGAATAATAGAAATTGGAGAGATTGAATAATAGAAATTGGAAAGATTGAATAATAAAAATTAGAGAGATTGAATAATAATAATTGGAGAGATTCACAAACTACCATTGTACCCTTCACTAGAAAGAAAGGAGGAGGTTAAAAAAAGCAGAAAGAAATTTAATCTGTTTAGTTCCTTGTACACAAAGAATAATTAACCCAACTGTAATAATTTTCCACCTTCTAGAATGCTGTAAGTTTTACCCAATCAATACGCTACATGCTAGAATAGCCTAAAATATGCAATTTAATTCTTGATGCATTGTGACATGTAAAAAGTAACAAGCAGCAGTGCAAGAACAAGGAGAGAGCAGTAATATGTCCCAACAGGCTTTTTTCAGAGCTGTTACAGTTACCTAAATTACAGTCACATTCATTACTCAGCAGCTGACCTGTGGCTGCTGTCAGGATCCAAAGGATCAGGAACGTCAAATATTCAGACATCTCAAGCTGTAAATAAAAAACAGGATGTATAAACTCAGAGCTTTAAGTACTTGGCAGCCTGTTGAGTGCACCCCTTTAAACAACAGCAAAATCCAGACAAATAGCGTATGGAAGAGTGTTGTATGAGTGAGATTCAGCCTACCTCTAAGCTGCTTTTATGTTCCCTTTCCATTTCCTGGTCCCCATTCAATCCCTGCACACACTAGAACTGCTTCTAGCCCAGTGCGCATCAGTACTAACAGTCTTCAGGGGCCATTAGGCTGGCTGGTGTTTGTTGAAGCATAGCAATATTCACCCCTACTCCTTGCTTTCCTCACATGTCCCAAGTGCGCTCCCTATGTGGACGGGCAAAGAGAATCCCCATTTGCTGTTGTATATTGGTGCTTTTCAGATGAGAGTGTCAAGGATTTAGAAAAAAGTCCTACAAGAAATATTTTTAAACCATATGCTTTAGGCATTTCCTTAGTTATTGCTATTTGCAAGAGCATTGAAAACTCATTCAAGCCTATCCGTTTGTATTTTCATTTCAGTGTAGCTAGATGTTTCTAAAGTAATGAACCAGCAGAGACTATTGGTTTTGAATGAATGATTAATTCTTCTCCTGTTCTTAAACATAAAGAAATACCTGCTTTCCCAGAAAAAATACATTACTTCTACTCCCCTTCTCCCTGCAAAACTTTTCTTCCCTGTCCCTTCTCCTTCCTCCCTCTCTCTCCACACGGAGCTCCCAATACTCATGTCAGCTACCACTAAAGTATTTTGTAATGCACAGACCAAAATCACAATTGTCTCTTGACTTTCATCTTGAGCTGAAAAGGAAAATGGAAAAATATAGTGCAGCAGAGTCAGAACAAGTGATTGAGATGCAGCTTGTAAAGTTGATGACAGATCATTTTTCAGAATGCAAATGAATTATTTAAATAGAAGTGTTAAATTGTTTCATTGCCCTTCACTATCAGCAGTCATTAACTGCCTCTCAGAGTTAGCGCAAAGTGGCCAAATCAAACTAAGAGCATTTTTGTTACATTTGACACTCACCTTGCACTGAATAAATGATGACATTTGGTGCAGGACAGTGGAAATTCAAGTCTACACAATACTTCAAAGTAAACCACGTAAGTATATCCCAGGAACTACAGTTTGGTTTGCCTTTCTGTCTTTCACCACATTCACTTTACCATTACTGTTCTTCTGTTTTACAAAAATCTTCCAAAGTTTGAACTATTTTACCGGTAGATTTTTTTTCTTCTCTTCCTCCTGGGAACTTTCAACTCAGGACTTCAAATCTTTGGCACTATATAGTATGTAAGCTATCAGCAAAAACATATGGACATTTTTCTATGTTTCAAACTCCCTGTGTTGTCTGTAAACTGGAAATACTATAGCATTCTGAAAAGATAAGGGAAGCTTAAGGACTTGAGATATCTGAAATTAAGAAAAGCCTTGCAGAAGGCTGTCCTAACAAATTCACAGAATCATAGAATCATCTAGGTTGGAAGGGACCTTTAAGATCATCGAGTTCAACCATGAACCTAAGACTGACAAAAACCACCACTAAACCATGTCCCTCAGCATCACGTCAACCTGTCTTTTAAGTACCTCTGGGGATGGTGATTCCACCATTTCCCTGGGCAGCCTCTTCCAACGCTTGATAACCCTTTCAGTGAATAAATTTTTCCTAATATCCAATCTAAACCTCCCTTGGTGTAACTTGAGGCTGTTTCCTCTTGTCCTATTTCATGTTACTTGGGAGAGGAGACCTGCACCCACCTTGCTACAACCTCCTTTCAGGTAGTTGCATAGAGAGAAAAGGTGTCCCCTGAGCCTCCCTTTCTCCCCAGTTCCCTCAGCTGCTCCTCGTAAGACTTGCTCTCTAGACCCCTCACCAGCTTTGTTGCCCTTCTCTGGACTCACTCCAGAATCTCAATGTTTTTCTTGTAGTGAGGGGCCCAAAACTGAACACAGTACTTGAGGTAGGGCCTCACCAGTACAACGGTACAATCACTTCCCTAGTCCTGCTTGCTACACGATTCCTGACAGAAGTCAGGATGCTGTTGGGCTTCTTGGCCACCTGGGCACACTGCTGGCTCATGTTCAGCCAGCTGTCCACCAGGACCCTCAGATCCTTTTCTGCCAGACAGCTTTCCAGCCACTCCTCCTCAAGCCTGTAGTGCTGCATGGGGTTGTTGTGACCCAAGTGCGGGACCCGGTACTTGGCTTTGTTGAATGTCATACCACTGGCCTTGGCCCATTGTTGCACCTGTCCAGATCCCTATGTAGAGCCTTCCGACCCTCAAGCAGATCAACACTCCCGCCTAACTTGCTGTTGTCTATACACTTACTGAGGGTGCACTCGATTCCCTTGTCCAGGTCACTGATAAAGATATTAAACAGAACCAGCCCCAATACTGAGCCCTGGGGAACATCACTTGCAACCAGCTGCCAACTGGATTTAACTCCATTCACCACCACTCTTTGGGCCCGGCCTTCCAGCCAGTTTTTTGCCCAGCAAAGTGTACACCCATCCAAGCCATGAGCAGCCAGTTTCTCCAAGAGAATGGTGTGAGAAATGGTGTCAGAGGCTTTCCTAAAGTCCAGGTAAACAGCATCCACAGATTTTCCCTCATCCACTAAGCGAGTCACCTTGTCATAAAAGGAGATCAGGTTAGTCAAGCAGGACCTGCCTTTCATGAACCCATACTGACTGGGCCTGATCACCTGGTTGTCCTGCATGTGCCATGTAGTGGCACTCAGGATGATCTGCTCCATAACCTTCCCAGGCACTGAGGTCAGACAGACAGGCCTCTAGTTCCCCAGATCCTCCTTCTGGCCCTTCTTGTGGATGTGCGTCACATTTGCTAACCTCCAGTCAACTGAGACCTCCTTGGTTAGCCAGGACTGCTGATACATGATGGAAAGTGGTTTGGTGAGCACTTCTACCAGCTGCCTCAGTACCCTCAAGTGGATCCCACCTGGCCCCATAGACTTGTGTATGTCTAAGTGCTGTAGCAGGTGCCTCACCATATCCCCTTGGATTATGGGGGGTTCATTCTGCCTCCCACCCCTATCTACTAGCTCAGGGGACAACTGGTCCTGCTGCTAAAGACTGAGGCAAAGAAGGCATTAAGTAGCTCAGCCTTTTCCTCAATTCAACTTTTGGCTATTTCATATATGGACTAAATGCAATTTTGAGGGCAGTCAGCAGGCATAATAATATTTTACATTAATTTTTTTTAGTCTATTAGTTATTACCAAGACCTTGGGCCATAGAAGTAACTCACATGTTTATGTAATTGGAAAAAAATAATAAAAGGTGAGCCACCTACTCTTACAGAGCAAAGAAATTTATGCAAGCTCTTATTTCAGGAGTTACATTTTCCATTAAACAAGCAATTTCAAGGCACTTATGAAAGTACAATTCCATAAATTAATGGAAACACACTAACAAAGAACTGTATAAATTAATACAGTGTCCCGAGCTGTATAGGGAAATTAAAGGTTATAAATCTAGACCAAGTATGAAACATAACAGCGATTTCCAAAGGTAATTATATATGGACATATGTTTTGATTGATGACATCACCATAAAATGAATGTTGCACTTGTCTGTTACTGATACCAAAAGTAATGTATATCAGCAATAGATTGGAAAGATACCACGTACAAGAAACAGATGTTTGAGCAGTACTTATTTTGCTATTCTAATATATACACACTTATAACCAATCTTTGTCCTGGCTCTCAGAGAGGTTTAAAAAAAAGGTTAACAATTTTTTCTTGTTGATACATGAAATGAAACATTTAATTGTTAACCATTACATTCCAAATTATTTGTTCATATTATTGCATATAGAATTATATATCTTAACTGATGTTTGCAGATATTGATGACCCTTTTGGACATGCAAGTCTATTTACTCAGCTGAGCTTCCATATTTTGCGTGTGCAGTTCAAGTATCAATGAAAAATAAATTAACTTTAATGTGGAGTTGTTCTACCTTTATCAAACAGCAATACGGCTAACATCTAGAAGGTCTGTCATGCTGATCCCTTGTGAGAGTATGGGATTAATTGTTCCTCTCTCTGCACTATTATCTCTGTCTGCAAAAAGGAGAGATGACTTTCATGTTTGGAAGGTAATATAAAAGCTTTGGATGAGGAACTGTGCAGAAGTTCAATAAGAATAAGAAATAACCTTCAGAATTTCCACTGACTCATGGTTTTACTTAATCCACAGAATGATAATATATACCTATGAGATACATGAGGATAGTATATTTACATTCTGCTTTTGCCAAGTCAATAGCAAAATCATCAACACAATATCAAAGCTGTGTTACTTAGAGGACTCTCACATTAGAAGCTCTGATAAAGAACAGTCAGCTCTGGAAATAAGTGGGGGAATTCTTTACTGAAGTATTTGTCTCTTCCTGGTTTTATCCAGTTTAACTTGAACAATTTGATGTAACTGAAATCAGTGTTACTTCTGCAGAAAAATAGGATATCATGGTCCATAGAAATGCTTCAAAATCATCAGACCATCAATTTCATAAGACTAACTGTATGATGGAACATGACTTGTCCTCTCAGTCTTATTAGATGATTGCCTCTGCTCACACTGTACCTGCCTATTGGAAAAAAGGATCCTTTTTCTGAGTTGTGCGGCAATAGAGAGGAATTTCACTGGGACTGCTTTAAATTTGCACTGTTTTAGGAAGGGTTGTATCTTATTTTCACTTTTCTAAACATGACTTTTCAGACAACTGTGTAAACAGATGGTATTTTTTGTTTGCTTGTATTTCTGTTAAATTAGAAATTTCAGCTAGCTGGCTAAAGCCCAGAGGGGTTAGCAGCCATACCTACAGGGATGTGTTTATAAATGGCTGAATGTTTAAGGCCAGCAATATAGTGCCATCAATAATTAAAGAACAACAAAAGTTAAAATTAGCATCATTAATTTTGTTCTAAAGTCTAACATTATCTCTGTGATCCTATTTTGTTTAGCCAAAGGTAAATGATCATTGTTTAAGAGGGGACTTTTCAATCAGTGTTCATTAGATAGTGAGGAGAAATCTCTTTCTTTCTCTCAGGGTTTTTTTGGTATTTGTTTGTTTGTTTTGCTTTGTTTTAAATCCTGTATTAAGGCACAAATAAGCCTACAAAACACACAGCTTAAAATGCTAGTCAGGAGTATTTGAGTTCATAACTTTCACATTGTTTCAGCTGGTTTCTCATAAACATTGTAAGGCTTTCTAGATCACACAGACCAATGACACCCCCGTAATTCCAGCTTTGCTGTAGCTTCAATGATAAACCTTCTGTAAGGATTCTGGTCTGTGTTTTCTGTTATGTGTAGGAGCTGGGCTGTCTCTTTAGCACTGCATGAAATATAAGAAAAAAATTTAAGCCCTTTGTGTAGTAGAGAAGAGCAAGATAAACAACTTCCAGGTGAAAGCAGAAAAACGCAAACTGCCCAGATAAAAAAGTAACTACCACAAATGTTTATTTCCAAATAAATAGATGAATTTTTGGCTACTTCTCATAAAATACTGTTAAGAATAATAATGCAATAACAAACATTAAAAATGTGGTGGAAAATTAGTCTCTGTTTTGCTCTCACCGTAAGACTTGGATTCAGAGATCAACCCAATGGCAGCAGCTTGTGATGTCTTTCCTATCACCACAGGAAAAACATGAATCTACTCGTAATGTGAGTATTTGTGGCATCATGAACTGCCACAATAGAAATACAGTATCTTGAACCTGAATCCTGGCAGGAAAATAACAGAAGAAATAAAACCTGTTACTGGAGTGCTGAGAGCTACAGAAAGGACTGCAAGGAAGAGTTTCTTTACTACAGTAGCATTTATGGGCCCCTACTGAGCTAAGCTTTACAGAATCACACAGATATAGCCAGACATCATCCCCATCCAGTCTTTGTAATTAAGAAAAACGAAAATATGAAGAAGTGAGTGTTATTATGATCTTTATTTTACAGGTGGGAGCTGAAACACAGAGGAAGCATGACCTGCCCAGTGAAATCTGGGACTCAAGCAAGAGCTGAACTGGCACCTGCAGAGGCTTGAGCAAGTGCCTCAGTTCCAGCTTCATTTGCACCCTCTTAAAGTAGGACACGTTTATCAGTATATGTCATACTCTCACATATAGCCAGAAAGAACTCTCCTGGTATGGAAGAGAAACCAGTTCTGCAATCAGTCAGTACCTTTCACTCACATCAGCACAGTGAATAGATTATCTCAGTGATAAACCAACACTGGCTAGACTTTCTGAATTCCTAAATGATTTGGAGTGCTTAATTTGTTTCCTATTGGTACTGTGATGTCATCAGGAAGCTATCTTGAGCACTGCCTCAAAACCAATAGCCATGGGATTTACAGCTATGAGTCAGTGAACATTTTTCAGCCTCAGAGACTCAAAACACAAAAAAGGGAAGTTCAGTGAGTAAGGTCTCCTTGATGTTACTTAGTGCTAGAGGCATCTGGAATTCTTTGTAAGGGATAAACTGGAGGATGGAAGTGCTGTGGCTTCAGTGTGGACCTGTAGGATGGATGCCAGCTGCAAAAGCAAGGATAAGTACTGTAGTATTCACCCAGGCACTCTTTTCGCCTTTGATAATGCAGATCAGCATGCTGCAGCTGGCAACCTTGTAGAACCAGCCTACAAGAGGCAACCACCAAGCGCGAATCAGACAACAGTTGTTCAGGTAACATGCAATAACAATTGACTCCCTCCTTCTGTGCCTTTTCTTGTCACAGCCTAGCTTATTAGAGAGTGAACTGCCACTATACATTTTTGAGACAAAAAGGTGAAACTGAAGAATGTCTCTTTCTCCTCCACCTGCGAGCAGCCCAGTGCTTCTATCTCCTGTTGGTGATATACCAACAATGCCCAGGAGAGAGGGTGAAAGTTCCCAAATTGTGATTCAATCCCTCTGGTTTCTTAAAACTAACATTCCACTTCTCTTCTTTTTTCCTTTTTCTTTCTTTTTAGCCTACAGACAGCAGTGGCTTACAGAGAGTTACACATTTGCCATTTTTTCAAAGGAGATAACACCAGACTATGTATAAACAAGTAATCACTCTTCAGTACTAAGGAAGGGAGAGCTGAATAAATCCCTTAAAATAATAAATATTTCCAATAAACGTAAAAAATCAAACCAGGAGAGCTGAAGGAGTTGGGAGGTCATTTTAGAGCTCCCTATTGTTTAATAAGATGAGTAACCTAATTTCCTGAGAGAGTGTCCCTGTTGGAGAGAAGGTATCTCAAGCATCTGTGAGTTAATGAAGAGAACTGCTATGTGGGCCAGGTCTCAAATGCTTTACCAAAGCAACTAGTTTTGTTAAAACACTTTTAAGTTTCAATGCTGGAGCAGGTGTTTGACTATGTGGGCAGTGCATGTCCTCTGAAGACACAGTCCCAAATTACTGTAACATAGACATAGCCAGATTGTCTATAGACAACTCACACTCTCGGGCCATCAGCTTAAGCGTGTTGAGGCAGGTCATCAGGGGGCAACAAAATGTCTCTTCACACAGTGGAGAAGCTGTCAAATCTGGGGTTTCTCACATCACAGAATTTCAGTGATCTGGGGATCGCTGTTTTTTATGTCTAGGGTAAATATGGTGAGAGACCGGTGTCTGGTGTGCCTTGTTTTTCACTCTAGTTAACGTACACTGGAGTTAATAAGCCCTATGGAGTTAAGCGCTGATTAAGGCAATGTAGAAAGGGACCATGGCCATATTCAACAGAGTTCTGTAATGTGGAATAATTTGAATTTGTGAATGATGTTAATTTCTCTCTGTGGAAATGATATGTGGACAAAGCTCCCTCAAAACAATCAATTGCTTGGTAGGAATTGTAAAGTGAGGTAGGTGTGTGACTGAGACTGGGGACTGATACTTCTTGGGTTAAAGATACCAAAAACTGAAGCCTATATATCAGATTACTGTATGGTCTTCCCTCTGGCAAGAGACCACTTCAACTAGTTAACACAGCAGAACAGTTCCTCCCCAAACACACAGACATACCTGTAAGTTATTGATAAATTTGACCACACAATGAAGAGGGAGCTAAAAAAAATGTGGAGAAAGGCAGGAGCTAGCACCCCATCAACCTCACAGGTAGATGAGCTAAACGACTGTGTTTGGGAATGTTGGCAAACTATATTGGCTGCGGTAATCGCACCTCCTGCTAATATTTTATTCAGTTTTCCCAAGCTGATGTTTTATTGTATTTCCTCAATAACATTCTGTTTGTTTTTAAACCTTTTAACTCATAGCTTATGAGTGGAGAAACATTGCTCACCAAGAACACCTGCAATAAATAATCTGATTGCTCTGGATTCTGCAGGGTCTTGAGCCAATATAAATTTTCCATTATATACTCTTAGAAATTAAAACTTGTTCTTTTTACAGTCTTAACGGCACCTGGAGGAAATTTTACATATGTAAAATAGCATCAAAAAAGTGCAGAAAACAGCATGCTTGGGTGCATAAAAGTAAGAGCTGGTGATTTATGGTCACATTTGGTTAGGAGAAATTTTTCCTTCATGATGGTATTTCAGAATTTTCTTTCATCACTGACCTTTCTTCAAGCTTCCCAGCCTTTTTCAAGGTGTCATTAATAAAAGCAGAAGCCAAGCTAGCCTTTTTGATGCCATTTCTGGAAAGTAGCCTAAGGGGCAAGTTAACATTTTGCTGCAGAAGGGACATCACTGCAGAGCTCCCATTTCAGAAGAGTGAAGTCGCCCAGCCTTAATAAACAAGTAGTGCTTTTCAGCAGCAACTTGTACTGTCAAACTCTACCTTTGCAAAGCAAAAGAAGAGATGTTTTGATTATGTGCACAACTCAACCATTTGAGCTCAACTACTTTGTGCCTATATGAGCTGCTAAGGGCTGCGCAGAGTTCTCCTTACCTGTAGCAGGATAGTTGTATCACTCTAAATTGACAAAGGTTGATTAGAGAGACAAATGTGAATAGCGGAATTCATTTGGGAAATGTATGCAAAGAAATATACCTTGGAAAATATTGATATAGTAACAGAGGCACATTTGAGTAACTACAGACTGTGGAAGGTTCTGCAATTGAACCCATTCAGTTTCACAACAGATTAGGCCTCCTTTAATTACATTCTGTATTTTCCAGTTCATTGCCACCTTACACAACTTATTTCCAGTGCAGAAAATGTGGCCATTTTCCACCAAATTGCAACAGATTTTCAGTCTAAGTCATCCATTGTTTACAATAGAGTCCCTGCTAATTTAGATCCAATGTGTCCAAACACTATGAAACAGTGACTTGGATATTATCTGGTCAGTAACAAATAGAAATGTGCTGATCAATGCCTTCGTCACTGTGTTGATAATAGAATCTGTTTCCCTGGGGAGGGAGTACTGGTCTGTAAGCAGGAATTAATATATAGTCTTTATAAAAAGTTTCGCTAAATTGTTTTCTTCCATTTAAGCAATTCCCCAGAGATATACTTTGCTTTGCTTTCCAACAACTTGAAATACATCAGAATAGAGATGATTGGAAAATGTTTTATGGGACATTCTTTTTCTCTGTAGGAAAATACTGATTCATTGAAACTGAAACGTTTTACCAGCAGATAAGTGGTTTAAAAATAATCAGAAAAGGACTTCAGACATGACATGGAATGGTTCTCTCAGTGGTTGACTGAGAGAACAGCTTACCTTGAGGTGAACTCTCTCATATGACCACAAGTTTAAGTGTCTTTATGACCTGATTTGCACTAGAGACTAATAATTAGTTACCTGACATCTGAGGTGACAGTCTTAAGCACTTAGAGGGAAAGATAGTTTGGCCTGCTGAATGTCTAATCTCTTTATGAAGTAAAACTGTTTCCATACCATATCTTTCTTCAACCTAGTTTAAGGATACTGCTGGAGAAAATCCACATTAAATCCCTTCCTTGGTGCTCGTGGAGGGGAATTTGAATTTTGATCTTTTTCTGGAGCATCTCGGGTAATGTTCTGTTTATAATCTTAGTCTCCTTTGTTATTATGGACTCCTCATTTTATTTTATTTTGAGCAGGCTGAGGGTTTTCAGAATATATTGTTTTGTTTTAATCTTTAACTAGAAGAAATTAAAAAATCCATTACTACTCTTCTGAGTAGAATTTTTAAAAAGCTTCCTTTAGGTGAAAAGAAGATTTTTCTAGTGATTATTCTTGATTCAGCATCTGAGATTATTCTACCTGTTTTGCACTTCTGATACGTTTGATATATTTTTAGCTATCTTGCTTTTTTAACAGGAAGCACGAGCAACAATATCACCCTTCATCAGCATCAGTGACAGCCATCAAGATGAAACTCCTGCGTCGGTACTAAATTTACCATGTCTAACTCAAGCATGTTTGAGCCTGCTAAAAACTAGCAGATTTTGAGAAACCTATGTACCTTGATCAGCACCAACCCTACCATTTTCAGGTCAAAATGTAGTTTTGTTCTCTAAATTAATTCTCGTAAAAAAGTCACTAAGCCATGTATTCCATACCCAAAAATTCAGATTAATCACCAGTTTTAAAAGGCTCTTTAGGCAAAAAAAGATTTGTTTTGTGGGGGTTTAGGGTGGGTCTTTTGGACAGTCTATAAAATAATAGCCCACCTGACCTATTAATATACCTGTTCCATGCCTTGCAGAGCCATGAGAATACTGCATTGAGTCCTTAATCTGGTACATCTAAGAGTTGAAATTTAAAGGAAAACACCTAATATATTAAGATTGTTTTGTTTTGTTTTTCAGAGATACAAGGTCAATTCTTATTAAATTTTTTGTTTCTTCTCAAGGATCCCCTTATAAAGCTTAGGGCAGACTACTAATTCTGGTTCTGGATTGTTGAACTCGTATAAAAGGAGAGGATGTTGAATTTAGCATAGTATTTGCCAGGGTCACAGCCAGCTCTGAGAATTATATAACTGAAGAAACTCTATGCTAGTTTTGGTCTTTTGTTTGAAAATCTCTAATTCCATGGTTTTACCCAGTTTTGAATTCCCATTAGCATGGAAGGCATCTCAAACTTTCTAATAATGAATCCAGGGAAAGGGAGGAAGTATGAATGTGGCAAGTTTTCTAAGAGATAGGCAAAGTAAATGAACTTTTTTTTTTCCTTCAGCCACTATCCCACACTGTAAGTTCAGCTAAATTTAATTAGAGTTACTGACATGGTAATTTGCATTGTTACCCATGATGCTTTTCTGCTCTTTATAAAGCATTTCCTTTTGATATTGCCATGATCTATATAAGCATATCATTTTGTCCCTGTGGCTAGCGCTTGGTTGAAGTAATACATTCACTGTGAAATTCCTGCAATTACTATTTCACTCTTATCTAGCTGACTATAGAAGCACTTTCAGGGCCCTTTTTTAAGTATGTCATTGACTGTATTAGTTTTGATGACATCTCAAAACTGCTTATCTATAATGACTTATAAATTGGCAACTTAAACTAACCCTGCTTTAGTCTGTGTTATGTATCGTCGATGTCCAGCTAATTCTCATGGGTGAAAGCAGAGCAGTTAAAGCAGAGACACTTGCAGAAGACAAAGGAGATGGGACAATACTGATTGTTCTTGATGTTTGACCTACAGGAGAAACTCTGATCCTCCACATGGATTAACAAAAGAATACTATTTAGAAGGCGGAATACTAGGAAAGGGCATCAAAAAGTCACAGCAAAAACCTGTTAGCTTTTCCACCAGATAGATGAAGTTACAATTTCCTCAACTCAGATGTTTTGTCTCCAAAGTATCAAAGAAAATGTTGCAAATACAAATGATTGCTGGGTAAAGTACTTACTGTCTGGATTTGAAAGCTCTATCATCTGTGGTACAAACATTTGGCAAGGCTAAGCTGTTTGCAGTTTACCAGAGTGCCCTTCAGACAATGTGTTTATTGGTGATATTCCATGCTGTGGATCTTAACTCAGTATATTGGAACCTATCCTGAAATTTTTGGTTTGGCTGGAATTTTTTTTTTTCCAGTTTAAACGAATCCACGATTCTACATTAATTGAACACAGTAAAAAGTAAACGAATCAAAATATATCTTGAACAATAGCATGGACCAAGACATATTTCATGTTTGAAAAAGATGTCTGAGTGAAAGCTCAATGCAATGGTTATGTATGAATCATGGGGAATGTTTGAGCCTTTCACCTTCATACTATTAGTGGAAACGTGATGGAAGTCGGATCTGAACTGACAGCTTCCCTACAGTTTCATGTCACAGAATTGCAGAATGGTTGAGGTTGGAAGTGACCTCTGAAGGTTGTCTGGCCTAACAGGCACCACTCAAACAGTGTCACCTAGAGCAGGTTGCCCAGGATCACATCCACACAGCTTTTGAATACCTCCAAGAATGGAAACTCCACAACCTCTCTGAGCAACCTGTGTCAATGCTCAGTCACCCTTACAGTAAAAAACTGCTTCGTGATGTTCAGAGGGAACTTTCTGTGTTTCAGTTTGTGCCCATTCCTTCTTGTCCTGTCAATGGGCACCACTGAAAATAGCCTAGCTCCCTCTTCTTTACATCACCCTTTCAGATATTTGTACACATTGATAAGATCTCCACCCTAAGTCTCTTCTCCAGGCTAAACAGTGCCAGCTGTTTCAGCCTTTTCTCATGGGAGAGATGCTCCAGTTCCTTCACCATCTTTGTGACCCTTTGCTGGACTCTCTGCAGTAGCTCCATATGTCCCTTGTACTGGGGAGCCCAGAACTGGACACAATACTCCAGGTCTGCACCCATCAGTGCTGAGTAGAGGGGAAGGATCACCTCCCTCAACATGCTGGCAATGATCCTCCTAATGAAGCCCAGGATACCATTAGCCGCCTTTGCCACACCTTATCCCCCTTCTCCCAGCAGTCCAAAAGGAGATCCATTTCTATCCCACAGTTCCAACAATCTGTATGGATTGGCACTCTTTGAGCAGTTTCTGTGGGACAGCAGGGATTGAATGGGAATCTCAGTTAATCCCATTTTGATAAAAAGTACATCTATTTTTTTTCTGCATAAATACAGTATTTGAGTTTTCTTGTCTATAGATTCAGATTCAGGTAGTACAGTGATACCAAGGAGCTGGATGGATAGACAGATAGGTTATACTACCCCTTTCTGAACATAACATTTAAGTGAATTTGAGAAAATCATTGGCTGTCAGGGAGGCAACAATGAAATTGCTTAATGTGAACATAAATAAATTCTCTCAAAGCATACCTGTTTCTTCAACCATTGAATTTGGTAGTAAAAGTAGAAAAAGGAAGACCAGAGACCTGTTTGCTTTGGCTACTAGAGCTGATTGTTCTTTTTAGTGATTTGATTTTTGTTGTGTGGAATGAGCAGCCTGGCTCCTCTGCTCTAAGACCATCACCCTGCCATTTCCATACAGAGAGGCTAGTTCTGAATCACACCACCTCTTGAGAAGAACTGAGCACAGCAAGGGGACAATCACTTTGAAAGAGCTGGTTTGCAAATGGGAAAGTGGACAGGTAGAATCAATTTGTGCAAACCTTCTTTCTTGCTGTACCTGACTGGTCAGCTTCATAAACTTGTGAAAGGAAAGCTGGACTGCATCTGTCTAGCACATCTCAGAATGGTGGCAGATCCAATGTGATCCATCTGTCAGATAAGCTGGAATGCCTCTCTGTTGCATTCACAGGAGTTTAATGTGTCCTAGACTTATGCATCACTGTGCGTGAATAGTAGCACTGGACATTCTGAACATCTGGAAATCTAAACTGCTGTGCACACAGATGCCTAACACTGGGTCATTGCCCAAAGCCATGGAACTGAAAATGGTACTATTGGAAAGTGTGCAATGAGACTGAAGAAGCATTTATTACTTATGTCTCCAGAAGTAGTTCTCACTAGTAGTTTTGCTCTATTTTTTCCAATGCTTTTCACTGAGACAGAACTGATATACGCTGAGCATGCAACTATGGTATTTTCTATCCGGCACTGGAAGCTCACAAATTTTCAGATATTTCCAGTTTTTGGAATATGACACCTGGTCATTGTGCCACTGGCTAAAGCCAGAAGGTTTGTATTCAGGTCAGTGTTTTGAGCACTTCAAAGAACCTAGGTTGTAGATGTTCTAGAATTAACCATTTTTTCATCTGAGAGTCCTTTAGAGATTTGTTCATCGCTAGGTCTAATGAGAAGCATTTGGGTTAATTAACATCTGTGGAATCACTCCACGGCTAAAATAAATGGTTGGGCTGTGGCTGTGACTTAAAATTGTCTCAGAAGGTGATATGCAAAGTATTTATGAGAAGACACAAATATATAATATTTACTTTGCAGAAATATAAAAGGAAGGAAGGAGTCAATTCTATTAGTACCCTCATTAGTTACTAAAAAAACAAGCTGTTCCTCCTAAATGTTTTACCTTTCACAAAACTTTGCACACAAAGGGATAGATTTGGAGCTTAAATGTTGCTGCTTCAATCCAAAGTAAACCCTTTCACACAGGAAATGTTTAGGTTTCCATCAGGAGATTCTGAACAAAACAACCAATAAGAAAACTTGTTGCAGAGCAGTGAACATAAAGTCTGTCTTTCTGAAGGTAACAACATAAAGTGACAGACAGAAGAAACAAAAAGAAGGCGATGAAGAAGAAGAAGAAGAAGAAGAAGAAGAAGAAGAAGAAGCGAAGAAAAAAGTCTGCAACCTGAGCAGAGGCAAATTATCAAGAACGTGAAAGGATGTTAAATTTAGCTGAACAACAAAAATGAATCACAGAACATCTAAAAATAAGTTTTAGCATTTTATCATAACAATCTCTAGACTCATAATCATGCTGGGAAACAGAATAATATAAAGGCATTCATAAACATTTTGCATTATATCAACCTAAGGATAATTTGACAACATTTCATTCTTAAAGTTGGTTTTCCCAATTCACTTTTGTGCTTGACGTGCAATAAATCTGTCTGCACAAGGTCTATGTATTAGCTGTTGTCATGGAAGGAAATCTTCCTTTCTTTTTGTTTTTAAACTTTTCCTAGAAAACAGACTGGTTTGGGGGTTTTTTTCTTCTTCTTCAGTGATTTTGCTGTTCCAGATTGGTTTTTTGTTTTGCTTTGGGGGGGTTGTGCCTAGTAAGTGAATTTGTTACTGAAGTGCAGTTACCAAGTAGGAATAATACATGAAAGTTCTCAGATTCATCTTCAGGTAATTTGTGTCACAGCAAAAGAAAAGAATCTGTCTGTGAGGCTAAATATCTCAGAATACTAGAGTGAACTTCATCCTCACTAATTCAAGGTAAATATACAGTTCCAATTAGAAATGAATAGTTTGTTTATTTGTTTGCTTGGTTTGTTTACATGTGAAGGTCGTCCATGAAGGTTTAGAGGTACAGCTTTGTGGAATTCTACATCTGCATGCAAGCTAGCTGTTTGAATTCTTTGTACAGGCAGTAAAGAAAAACTCACACAGGATAGAAATTATCCATTTTACTTATCTACTTTAGTATGGGATAATTCCTATTCTGAAACTGCCCTTTTTTCTTATTGTGTATAAAGTGAGTCTAGACAGCTTGCTCAAATGTAGACATCTACATTCTGACAGATAAACTACACATTTTCAGTTAAACTTGAAATGCCTAAAAGTGATTAGGCAAGGAAAGAAGCCTTGACAAGGTCAATATACTATAGAAGAAAGAATAATTGTGCCATGTGAATAAAGAAGCTTGTATTAAGATTAGCTCAGCAGCAATATATGTAACTGCGATAGACGTACAAATGTTGTACATATCAACATTTAGTCAGATGAATGATATTGAGATATCACAGTGGGCCCAATTTGATTTTCCAGTGCAATTCTTGTATAAAAAATATTTTTACAATTAGGGAATTATTAAAGCATAAAGTAACAGTAACTTAAAGGCATGTTCTTCTTATGTTGTTTTTCTATAGATAATGAAAACAGATATTACACATTTTGTACTGTTTGACTGAGGTGCAATGAGAATCCACAACTCAGTGTCACCATGTTTTGAAGAACTGAAAGATATGGTGGTTTCCATTCCATTTCATTCCACCAAAATGTTAGTGTAGAATAGAAAGCAAAGTTAAAATAACAGGGATATCATATGGAACAACCTCATGAAGCAGCACCGTCTGGGTCCTGACTGGCTAGGCAGAAGCTTTATAGAAAAGGACACAGATTCCTGGTAGACAACAAGTTGAACATGAGACAATGACACACGTTGGAGTGATTAAGGTTAAAGCACAAAGGGCTTTTTCAGTGGCACACGAAGAAAGGACAAGAGGAAGCTGTTCCATGTTGCAACACGGAAAATTCCAGCTAGACATTAGGAAAAGTAATTGTCACCATGGGGTTGGTCAAGCACACTCCAGCCTCCCAAGGAGGTCATGAAATCTCAGTCTTTGGAGCAGACTTGACTGGACAAGACCCTGAGGAACCCAGTGTAACTTCAAAAATAGCCTTGCTTTGAGCAGGATGTTGAATTAGATGACCTCTTGAATTTTATTCCCATACAATATTTTTCATAATTCTGTAACAACAAATTTGAAATCTGATCCCTATAAAAGTGCAGATAAAAAAACTGCATATGTAAAAGCAATGTGATAATGGCAGCAAAGATAATTCAAATAATTACTATATTCATGGTCCTACTGAGCAAAACACAAAACTGCCTGCTGCAAATTGTCAAATCCAATGTACCTAAGAATAAGAAAAAATCACATTGAAAGTCTATCACATATTTCTCTCACACACATCTCTCCTCCTGCAGTATACAGCATAATTCAATCCAGTTGCTTTTGACAGCAACCTTTAAGATGGTGATTCTTTGGAGGAATTAACTTTGAAAAAATAATTTCATTCTCCACATCTCTTGGCTTCAAGCATTTGTCATCATTTAGTAAAGTAGTTGAAATGTTACCAGAGGATGGGGACCATAAGAGGCTGAATGAATGCTAAATTTGCTCTGAGTCTGTGCTTATCCCATCATATACAGAACTGTAGATCTTTTTTAGTCTCCATAGTTATATTCAACATTTATCCATTAATATAGGAACAACTCAATTAGTGGCTCTGTAGGGATCAGAGCATAACCCTACTATCCACAATTTAATAGCTACCATACATCATCAAGATCTAATTCCCAGGCTGAGTAGGATGTAAATAGCAGTAGCCCACAGATACATTTTTTAAAAAATTGAAATCTTTGTGGCTTAATTCTCTTCTCCAAGCCCACTTGTATTGTATATCCTGAAAATTTTCCTATAATTCACACCTGGCATCCTGCAGATTAATGTTGCTGACTGTTTTGTGGTTACATTATTTGATTTCTTGATACATAATTAACATGAAAGGGAATTATTTGCCAACTAGATTTTTTTTTTTTGCATTATGAGAGGTTCATTATCCCAGAAAAGTAATGGTTTGAGACTTAGAATGCCCTGTGCTTTGTGCTCTCAGCGGTCTTCAACAGTATTACTTGCTCTATTGTCTTAGGCTTATTTCAGAGAAGGTTGCTGGCAACTCACTGAAGTTCAAGATGAAGCAGTGTTCTTATTTAATCCCTTCAATCTAGAATCCAGAATTCACTCTTTCTTCTTTGTTTTTTTTCTTTAGTTCAGTAGAAAATTTAGAATATGCTCCATTATATACTGGAAATACAGGAATTTCTATACTCTTCTGAAGAAGACTAGACCAGCAACTGCAATCCTAATTATCCTGATTTAGGCTTGATGTCAAACATAATGATCAGCTCATATGTGACTGAATGATTTGGGAAGGAAAGATTTACCCCATACCTCCTAACTGAGGTCTATTCAACGCATCATGTATAGGTTTGGGTTGAGCAGGAAGGAGAAGCAACAGTTAAAGTCTGAGCTTTTGTTTGAGCTTTTTGTTCACCTTGCAACTGATGATTTAAACACCAGTGTTGCAGACAGTTAAAATTCATTGAGGGAGATGTCAAAACATTAATAAGCAAGTGCAGATGTATTGTATACATCTCTATCAGACTCTAAAACCTCATTTTGACTAAAGACTTTTAAAATGGGAGGAGAAGCTTGCTGAGGAAACAGGACAGATGCCAACAGACTTTAAATCTTGATTTTGAATGTCACAGTCTTCAGTATATCCCAGGTCCACAACTCTTCAATGTTTCCATTAATGACAAGAATGGCAGAACTGAGAGTACACTTATTAAATTTGCAGATGATATGAAGCTGTGAAGGATTGAAAGTACATTGGAACACGATTTGGAATTCAAAGCAACCTTGCAGAATGATCTGAAATAACAAATATTAGTTTAAAAAGAATTACAGAGTTCTATATTTATTATATGTAGTTAACTGCACAATATAAGGTGGAAACAAATGGCAAGGAAGTGATTATATAGAAAAGTGTTCTGAAGACTGTACTTATTATGCACTAAACATGAGTCAATGGGCCTGCACTCAGGCAACAAAAAATAGAAAAGAAGAGAAAACTAACCCCCCAGACTACGTACACAACAGTACTGCATGTGGGACACATGAAATACTTCTGCTGTTTATTGCTGTTGCCACTCAATGGATACGGATTCTGATTTCTTCATCAAATTCCTTTGGCTATACCTCAACAATAAGGGTGGTTTTTTTCTTTCCCACACAGTTTTTGCTTTTTATTTTTAATTTCTGCTTCTGCACTGGAAAGTTTGGCTTCGAGTAGAATCATAAATGTTAATAAACCCCAGGGAAAGTGGATTTCTCTGTATTATAGGCAATTTTCATATAATATCCAACTTGACCAGAGCAGAAGGTGTTAGAAAGCTCAATAATAAGCCCATCCTTCATTTTTCCATTCCTTCCTTTTTTTATTCTTTTGGTCTCCGTAGATTTTAATAAGCTCTAGATAAACACAGCTGAACTGCTCAGGTCTAGCTTTTGAAGTTTACTCATCTTCAGTGACTAAGGTAATAGTTTTTTTTATTTCTGTTTTATTCAGACTGTGTTTACAATTCTTTAGCCATGCCCGAAGCAGATTAGAAGGGGAATGGGAAGTGTGATATAAATAAAATTATTAGTATTAGTATTAGTATTAGTATTAGTATTAGTATTAGTATTAGTATTAGTATTAGTAGTAGTAGTAGTAGTAGTATTAGTAGTAACAAGGGTTTTTTACCACAGGGCTTCAAAATCTTCTGCTAGTAACCGTAACCACATCAAACACATTTCTTTTTCTGGCAAATAATATCCTGAAGGTAGAAAAAGAAAAAGGCAGAAATTTCCAAAATACAGAAAGGCTGTTTTTTAAGACCCACTTGAAAACAAAAGGTAGGATCATGAAAGCCACCTAGTATCTCCAGACTAGGTGAGCTGCTTCAAATCCCATCAGTTACACTTCCTAGCAGTGCTATGTGAACAAGCACCACCATAAAAAAAAGATGATGGCTGTCTTCAAGTTCCCCTTTGTACAGTTAATGGCTAATCTTTTTCAGCTGGTTTGCTCCTACACCTTATCTCTGTTGTTTTTTAAGACAAGAAAATGACAAGTCACATTTGTCACTATTTCTTTGTAGAAAATTCATCTGCATTATTCACACTTCCTGGTACTTTGCCAGCTCTTGGGAAGCCTCATCATGATTGTATCTTGGACACCAAAGGAAGAATGCCCACATCAGGATAATGATCCTTCAGATCTTAAGCTCTGCTTTGTGAGATGCATGACTCCAGTTTGTCCTATCACAAGATTCAGAGATTGCCACCTAACAGGACAATTTTTATGCCTCCTTCTCACCCTCAGTTTCCTTCCTCCTGAAAATTCAAACCTTCTCTTCCATCTTCTTAGGAGCATCTTCATATAAAAATACAAGGTGGAAGAAGTCTTAGAAAAGATGATGAGAGGAAGCACAGTGAAGACTTCTAGCCATTTACTGTTCAGTTTTTGGGATCTGTGGGAAATGCGTTTTGCAGCGCATCAGGATCGTTACAGTTGAGATCTGGATGTCCTCTCTCCTTTTTACTCCACAGGCCCAAATAAGAAGGCAGCTGTGAGCTCTAATGTGGGAAAATGTTGTGGGTTCATTTGAGTATGTAGAACAAATGTAGCACTTCCACGTACTGTTTGACCAGCTGCCTATACTCAGTTTGCATACAACCAGACTGGTTGTACTGAATATGCACAGTGAGTCCAGCCATGTGACAGAAGGTAGTGGTATAGGGATATCCTTGAAGACAGAAAAAATTGACTATGCTTGAGCATCTGGTAAAGCCAGGTGTCATCATCCTAGACAATCATTAAAAAATATTTAGTGGATCTTTTGCTACTCATAGTTCCAAAATCTCTGGAGAATATTTACCTGCACAATCTCTTCTCATTATCTTTTCCTATCTTCTATTTCTTTGATTCACAAGTTCACAGAGCACCCCATCCATTCATGACTTTAGATCTCAAGTACTGTCAAACCATAAATAATTAATAATAATAGGTGTCCTTGACAGAGAGAAACTTCCAGATTATGATACAATGTTATTGAAGTCTCAATATCTTTGTAAGAATATCAATTTTTTTATTATAAGTAGGGAAATAAAACTAGGAAAGAGTTTCATATGATACCAACCAGTAGCACGACTTACAGTCTTGGCTCCAGTTCTTTAAGTCAGTATACCATGTGGAATCGTCTTTCAGTACATAATTTTCTATTCCCTATTGGAGCAAGTGCCCATATGTCCACTTATCTCATATTTCAGACTCTGAAATCTACTTTAACATTCAGTGCTCTGACTTTTCCATTTGGTTTGATTAGTTACATAAATATCCCACTAAAACAGTCACACAATTAGTCCTGCTGGTAGGCGCGAAATAAGTTGCAAATTCTGCAATACTGTTTGCTACAAATTGACATTTCACAGGACATAATATATTTCTCCTTTGTATTACTTAAATTTGAGTTATAACACATTCTCTGGAAAATAATCTGCAGCCTATTTAAAATCAGATCCATTTTAATTAAAAATATTTATTTTCATTGTTTTGCACTCTTTTAAAAATCAAAAAATGTATAAACAAGAAGCATAAGTGGCAAATTACCTTTATTCTCTGCTGTCAGCCAAGATTTTTATGGGCAGAAATCCCCCTCTGCATTCATAGCTTTATCCACTGTTTTCATTCTTAGTGTCCTTTAATTAGGTCTAAGGCTTCTCTCTACAGGAAAGGTCTGTGACTTCATATGTTGCCGTTAAACGTGCAATAAATATCCAATGCTTGGAAGTTGTGTTTTGTAAATGCTTAGTAATAATTATATATTACCAGCACTGCCGCCAAATGGGTTCCAAAATATACCCTAAAGGTGTTGCTATGAATGATGTGAGTTATCACAGTATACCTACAGCATGGTATGCAAATTGAGGATTGAAAAATCACGGAATAAGTGCATACATACCTGCAAGGCAACAGAAAACACTGGAAATGCAAAACATAGGAAGTCAGGCATGAAATCTTAGCCCCATTGAAGAAAACTGCAAAACTACAGTTAATTTCGGGGGTGACCAGGCTTGTACTCCAAGCACAGATGGAAAAAAGAATGCTCTCCAGTTCCCCGAAGCCATGTGTGTAGGTGATGCCATTTGTGCACAGTGTCAACTATTTTTTCCTTATTAAAACCAATGATCCATAATTGCTTCTGGAGTTGCAGACCATAATATGGATTGTAGTGAGCAAATCTGAAAATGACTGGTTCAGATTTGTGTCCGAATTTCTCAAGTAATACTTATCTGGACTCTGTAAAGCTAGAAATACCTCAAGTGTTAGGACGTGATTTTTTTGTAGTTATGTATGTTTGAGTACTTCATTTAATGCCTCAAGGAATTACTCTCTGACTGCATCTATGCAGCAGGATTTGAGAGCTCTTCCAGTCTCCAGGAGCCACATATGCTCCTTTGAAGTCTCCTAATTCCCTGTCAAACTGACACCCCAACATGTACAATGTACCGTCCTTTGCATGATGGAGACCAGGCATATGGGTCATGAAAGAGCTATTACACTTTCTGGCCAGGTCTCAGTCTACATTATCAAGACACATTTTAAAGCTGAAATATGATCATTCAGCCTAAAATTACACAGAATATGACAAGAGATTTCCTGGGATTCATTTGTGATTTTCCTTTTCTTTAAAATTCTTTTTCCAAGCCAGATATGCCAGAATTTTCATAGTATGTCTCAGAGATATATCAAAAGGTGCTGAAGAATATAAAAAGCAAATTACGTGGAAAATATGAATATTTTCTTTTTCCCAAAAATCGTCATGTATTTTGATGCCAGTGGTCCTATTTCCAGCAGAGAAGTTATTGTCTGGTTCAGTTTTCACCATTACCATCTTGTTTGGTATATCAACTGGAAAATCATCCTTCAAGTCTACTACTACTACTACTACTACTACTACTACTACTACTACTAGTAATAATAATAACAATAATAATGGTAGCAATCCTAATCTTCCTATCTATTTAAATGAGCTTGACTAGGGCCTATGGACAGCTTAGAGAGGAAAAAAATGCATCTTTTATCTCTGTTAATTATACTACTTTCATACATGAAATATTTATTTATTGTTGTGATTATTTAATCACAATGCACAAATGTAATTTTCCTATGAGAAAAGACCCGCAGAGCACTAAACTGTTTAAGTACCTTTGTTCGCAATTTCACAATTGTTCTGAATTCAGGACACAGAAAACAAGCATTCGTTACATTTTAAGGAATAATTGCTACCAAATAATTTATGGCTGCAAAATGCTACACATAGCACAGAGACTACAGATACTTATAAGCTAGTAAATTAAAACTAAACCTTCTGTGTGCTGAGTATCTTGCTTAAGATTAATTGGATAATATTAGGCTGCTCGCATTATAAAGATCAAATGGAAGGAGAAAAGATATAAATTTTGCGTATGTATCAATATAACCTCAGCTCAGCAGTTGCTGCTTATTGGGCATGTAAACAGATGCACCTAATCCTGTTGTGAGAGCTATTCAGGAAGACAGAGAGAAAAAAGAAAATTCCCACTATGCATAGCTAAGAAGATGAAAGGTATATCTTATAAAATGCTGATTAGCCTTGGCTCCTTGTGACTTCAGTGGCTACTCAGCACCAAGTAGGCAAGAACATGGGTACAAAAAATTATTCTGCCAATTTCGCCACCCTTTTTCTATAAAATGTGTTGTACTATAACACCTCAGAACATGAAGTGGCATAAATTTCTTTAGTTAAAGTAAAATAAAACAGCATTCCTTTTATCTCAGGGTCACATTTTTATTGCAGGCTTGCTTGTAAATTTTGTCTTTTACCACAAAGTGGAAAAGGGTGATCATAAGCAATTTGGCAAAATGTATATTATTGCAAAGAATATTTGTAGATGGTCAGTGTAAATTTGTTTCTCATTATCCAGCCATTTATAATTTTATGTCACCATGAATTTGAACACACTTGGGTGCTCGAGCACTCTGCTTTCAAAAGGAATAAAGGCAGCCTTTGAAAATAAAAGACTGACAGGAACTACCAAATTCAACAGCTAAATTCTGTTGTTAAGTACACTCTTGTATAGTATTGTCCTGAAAGGTAATATTAATATAATTATACCTGAAGGTAGTCTACATAGGCTTTAACCCAAACTTTTAAAGTCCAATTCAAGCCACTCAAAAATTTTTTGTTGACTTCAGTAGTGACTGGTTTAGTCTTGCATAAGCAGCTACAACATCAGACTTTGCTGTAAGCCTGCCATAGCACAAGCCTGTGGCGCATTCACTACCATCCCACCTTCATGCATTGACTTTGAGGAAATTACTTTAACCATTACGGATGTCGTAACCGGTCTCATTAAGACAAAGGACTATTCCCATGGGCAAGATTCTTCCTATAACTGTACACTGCCATAGACATAGAGTAAATTCTCCTAATAATGATTTGGTGGATCTATTCCAGTTTATCTTAAGTTGAAATGTGCCTCTTGATCTTTGGTGTCAGAGTTCAACTGAATTAGAAAAGACTAAAGAGTGTAATATTCCATGTTTCCATGTGGAAAATTAACAAGTGCAATGTAATTAACAAATGCAAGCCTTTGGTAATTATTATTGCACAATCACAGTGTTCACAGTGTCTAAAATGTAGAGCATGCAATATAGATTGGAGAGATACTTTGTTCAGTTAGGAGAAGTAGTATTTAAGGAATAATATGTTTTTAAGAAATAAAAAGTGGCATTTTCTGAAAAAATAATGGGGGAAAATATTAGCAGTAAAACCTTTTACAAGGTACAAAAATGAAAATGTGTTTTGTTTCTGAAAGATGACAATTTGTTATATAAATATAACTGATTGAATTATAAATGAAAATAAAGATATTTTAGCCATTGGTTCTTACTTTACTTGATGGAGTAGATTTCTTCCATTTTGACAAGAAAGACCAAGTATTTGCTGTTAACATAGGTTATGTCTTCATAAACAATATAAATTCTTAGATTTCTTACAGCTGTGCTTTAACATGTTAACTGAATGGCCTTGTATAACAATCACTGAATCGTACGTTGCTAAGTAACCACTCATTTATGAACAGGCTTCTTTTAATTAACACATTAACAATCCAGTACATGCTCTGTAAAATTCTATAATCACTTGGCATAATTTCCTTCCTTTTTCCACAAGTTTTACAAGACAGTTATTTTCATCTTGTTTAGAAGTCCTGCATTGCCTCACTGGAAATGGTCTTCAAAGCCCCTATCTTAGAATAAATAAGAGGAACAGGCTAAGCACAGGTATCACTGAAATATTGTTCATTAATCCTTCCTGGCTGAGTCCAGTACATGGAAGTTTTGATATATATATGGCATTAGTTGTTATTTATTTGAATTATATGCAATCAAGCATTTGAAATATCTAATCTTGCAGAAAAATTGTTGAATTATGCATTATACAGTGTTCTTTTTAAGGGATTAGTCCCAGCAATGTACAAATGGTACTCCTGGAAACTCTGCCTATGTCAGGAGAAAACACATTGCTTTCCCCTGCCTGGTAATTCAAAGTTTCACTGGACATTTCGAAGTGTTGTTTGAATGAAACAAATATTAATTTGAGGTAATTTTATTCTGCTTCCAGAGTTGTTTTCATTTTTAGCACTGTATAGATGCAAACTGTGAGAAAGAGTCCTGTGCTAATGGCTAAATATGCCAAATTCAATGCTAAATGTAGACATTGGATCTGAATGTCTCTATTTAAACAAAGGGGAAAACAACGATCTCCACACCGGCTTTCTTTTGGTTATATGTCATATTTAACGTGCTTGAAAGAATAGGAGCTCAGAGAAAGGCTTTCCAATGAACTGTTTATTTGAAAGACTTCTGAACAGTACATGTTTAGCGATATGGTTTAGTGGTGATTTTGGCAGTGTTAGGTCAATGATTGGACTCGATGATCTTAAAGGTCCCTTCCAACCAAGGCGATTCTATGATGCTATGATTCTATTATCTACAGGAAAGATGGGGACAAACTTTTTAGCAGGGCTTGTTGCTATAGGACAAGGGGTAATGGCTTTAAACTAAAAGAGGGCAGATTTAGACTGGATATAAGGAAGAAATTTTTTATAATGAGGGTGGTGAAACACTGGAAGAGGTTACCTAGATAGGTGCTAGGTGTCCTGCCCCTGGAAACATTCAAGGTCAGGCTGGACAGGGCTCTGAGGAACCTGATGTAGTTGAAGATGTCCCTGCTGATTGCAGTGGAGTTGGACTAGACGACCTTTAAAGGTCCCTTCCAACCCAAACTATTCTTTGATTCTATGATTCTATGATCCGAGTATAACTCCTCAGCAATAGACTGATTGAAGGCTTCATTTTGTTGCAGTTAACCAACCACTACTTAAGTTTGTTACTACCACAGCCCCACTTTCCCCTCTTCCTGAAAATGTATTCTTGAATCATCTTGACAGTAAGATGTGTTCAAGCTTTTGGTCAAGAAAATGTCAAGAGACTGTGCCCACATCTTGAGGGTGGAATCAGGCTGAGCTGAGTTTAGACTACCATGAATTGAATCCTAAAGTATGTTGGAGGACAGTGGATATCTATTGACAAAGAAGACCACCTCTGGTAAAGACATGAATTCTCCTAACTTACAGTAATTATTGGAATAGTAATAATGGTCAAAGAAAATCAGGAAAAGAGCAAGAGACAGCTTACCCTAGGTATAAAGGAAACTCAGTCCTTAGCTCTCAAAGATTCTGATCAAAAGTTCTTTTTTTCCATCAGCAGTTTTACACACACACACACACATACCCTGCCAAGCTTTAGCTTTTCCTTTTTTCCTCTATTTTTACTGGTCATTTCAGTTGTTCTTGAATGTCTTGGTGCTATCTGGGAAATTGGAACACCTCTTAAAGACTGTTTTTCTGCAAAACTCCGTGTGCAATTCTGCATATGCTAGAAAACTGTATAAAGGATTAGAAGACAATGAAAAACACCGGGTTCTTTTGAAAAGTCAGCCTAGCTGGTGTAGTTTTTTCAGTACTTCCAGGAACAGATGGATTGATGCTGCTGATGTCTCATCTACATTCATTTAGAGCTTGAAGGAGGCAAAAACTGTAGCATTATGAAATTAAACAAACATGAATTAAACCTGAAATCTACTTCACAATAATCACTTCTCTTAGCTCTAATGGGAATGGGTTTTCTTTGATTTCTATTTTACCAGGGAGTGTGAAAAGAAGCTAAATCTCCATTCTGATTTCTTTACTCTGTCAAATCCATTCAACATTTCATTCATTAATTTTAATTACTGCCTTTGTAAATAGTTTATGGTGTTCTGGCCATGAGCCAGGTTCCTTTTCTCAATCAGCAGGTTGCCAATATGACACTGGTTTCTTTTCCCTATGGCATAACACAGAGAAGAAGTTATTTGGTTAATGTATCAATTCAATTTTAACAGTTATACTTTTATGACTGGAATTTACAAGATATTCAGAGCCTTTCATTTCCTTTTTTTCTTAGTTGTGTCTAACAAACAATAGTTTGGCCCATCTTCAGGAGCAGAAGATAGGATTGTATGGGAAGCTTGGGGTAATACTGTGTCAACAGCCTGTCCAATGGGATCAGGCTGTTGCTGCGCATATAGATAAATCTGAATGCTTCAGGTCACCAAGGAACTTGTTATGGGAGGCAACACATCTGTCAACAGAGCCACAAGCCTTTAACAGATTCACTAGTCAGTTTCTAACATTTATTTTGCCAAAGTATCTGATGCAACTCCATGACTGTAGCAAGAGCTGCCCCAAAATTCAGATTCATAACAGTAAGAGAAATTACTTAGTTGTAGTGGATGGGATGGGAGTTTCTGTCTTCATACTGTTGTTTAAAAAATACAAAAAAAAATAATCTATTTCACAGATCTGTTAAGAAGCTGCTTTCAACTAATCCTGATTAGCTGTAAGTCTTGCTTTTGTATTTCTTGTTCTCTGTAGGGTATGGTGTGTAAACAAATATGAAGTCAATGGAAATATGAATGAGTGAAATTAACTTCACCTGGCAAAACCCATTTAGTGTTCCCTAATAGAGGCAGGAGCTTAAATGGCATATGAAAAGTGCCATGCATTCCTAAGAAAATATTCAAATGGATTTACCATTCATTTTGAGACAGAAAAAATAGGTTAATACCAGTGGATGCACATCTTAAAATGTAAAAAGAAGAAAATATTTAAAAGCACGTAGCCTACCTCACCCAGAAGTTTTTGTTTTCTCTGTTTCAGAAGACTTGTTCTAATTTATGTTCCAATGATGCATAGCTTTAAGGATTTTAACCCACGCTGGTGTTTTTGGTCTGCTGTGTTTGAAAAAAAAGCAACATTTCCGGGAAATCTGCCTCAGGTATTTAGGTCCAACCACATTCTTGCAGATTCTGTGGAGGTACAGAAGGTTTGCAGAGCACTGAGCAGGGCTGGAGAATAACCAGTGGGAAGGTCTAGGAGTTCCCATGGGAAGAATGAGCCTGGGAAGCTCAAGTAGAGGTTAGCTCAGCTATGTCAAAAACACAGTGACAGGAGAAACTTGGTCGAATTTCAAACTTCCCTTCATTCACCTCTACCTTCTCTAATGTGAAGAGTTTCTGCAAAAAAAAGAAAAGGAAAAAAGAAAAGACGAAAATAAATGAAAAAAAGAAAGAAAGAAAAAAAAGCAATATCAAAACCCTTCGATTTTAAGGAACTACCTAGAAGATGTGTATCTGGTTGATATGGCCTCCAAACCAGGCCAAATAATGAATTTTCTGCCATCTCTTTCTACAATAGCAGGAATAAAACAATTAGATCCTGTCTTCACATTTCAGATACATCCCACACATTTATCATCTCTGACAAAGTCTACTGCTTTTTTTCAAATAGTCTTTTAAGTCTGTATCTAAATACACAGAATTGTAAAATAATTGAACAGCTTCAGAATTACTAAAAGTAGAAAGAGCACAACAGTAAAAAGATTGTAATATGGAAGTTTATTATAAGTACTTCAATGTCTAATTGTATAGCTTTTTTAATAACAGCTATTGTAAAATAAATTTGAGTAAGATAATACTATCTAAACCAGTTCTTCATGCAAAAAAAAAAGTGCTCATATACTACCAGTTATGGGCAAAAAGAGACAACTAGGTTACTTTTTTAACAACATAGCTGGAAAACAAATGGAAAAGAGAATTTCTGAACTTCTATGTAAAGGTACATTAAAACTTAGGATGCATCACATTTGAGAGCTTGTCCCATTGGAAAATGGTGGTGGTCAAACTTTCAAGGGGTTCTGAGGTTACACTTAAGTGGTTAAAAAAACCTGACAGAATAAGCATGTGTAGCTGAACTGAATGGAAACAACTCAAATTTCTCTCAGGTAATTTGTTTAGGATTATCTGATATAACTCTGGACATCTGTAATGTGGACATCTACATCTCAGTTCCTTCCCAGGATTCTGTTATAGTCAGTGGGGAGTAACATGCACTTTAAGGGCATATTTTTCCTATGAAAGGTCAAAGTGGCTTGTTAAGAGGCAATCGCTTCTTAAAAAATCATGTTTCTCTATAAAGTTAATCCGAACAGCTAAAATCAGATTTAAATGTCTACATTGTAAAACATAAAGTATTCACTCTTCTGAAATGACTAGGGATTTTTAACTTGACAAAATTTAAAATAAACTGTACTGTCCAGTGGTGGTTCAAACTTCCAAATGGTTATGAAACGCTTTTTGATGATAACTGCAGGGCATATAATTCTCAGTCACTGTCATCAGCTCCACTGTCAGATTTACTTCTGAACCTGGATTCAGTTTGCAAATGTGGTTAGCTGTCTCCCAACTGTAAACTTAAGAAATTTCTTTAATTCTTATTTCTGTTTGGTTATTATGGGAATTGATATGTTAATGAAAATGCCTTTTCAAATCTGTTTACTGTCCTAGCCATAAAACAGGTGGGTTCTTCTCAATATAAACTAATTTTTGGAGGGAGGAAGGAAGAGGATGGAAAGGTGAGTCATGGCAGTGAGATAGATGGGTTTGGTTATGTTTATAGATTTCTGGTTTTATGGTTTGTTTTGCTAGTCTAAATAGGAGTTAAAACAACAAAAAGGATGTTCAAAATTCAACATCAGAATGTAGCTTCTAAGAAGCCATATTACAGGAAATAGCTGGAATGAACCCACTAAATCAGTAGGGTCTCTCATCTGTCTTGATTGGAGATGTCTGATCTCTCCTCAGACCAAGAACAACACCTGTACAGGGTTTGGCTCTGACATTTTAAGCCAGCAGAGTCTCCTTTTTTGGCTGGGAGAATAATCAGCTAGAAAGTTAAGGCCAGAATCTAGAAACCTGACAGAGCAGCTGCAAAGATAAACTTCACCCAAGAGTCTGTCACCGCAGGGATGGAAACTGCTGGGAAAATGAGAAGCTATGAAAAGTTTACTCTGACTTCTCTAATTTTTGTTTTGGGCCAACATTAAGATATTGTAGTGGCTTTAAAGTAAAAGGGACCTAACAAATGAACATTCTGGAAGTCAAACTTCTTGGAGAGTTTGGTAGGAACTGAAAAGATTTTTACAATAGATGTAATCTGAAGTTAAGCTGACAATGGTGTTTCAGTAATGGAGCTAGATTTTACACACACACAGATATCAAAAACAGCATTTGTCAGTAATGGAAACTTTCACTAACTAGATATAAAGGCAGATAATCATTACAAATAATACATGAAAACTTTTAATGAATGATTTCTACATTCAAGAATGACGATGTGATCCATGGTAATGCGTGTACAGCAGCTTGACCAAAGAAAAGTGATCGAAGAAGATAATAAGGCACAATATATTCGAATAGAAAAAAAAGTGCCTTTATAGGTGTAATATTAACCACCTTAAAAGTGCAGCACAGCAAAACTGTTACAATTTGTTTCCAGATCAAATTCCTAATTACGAAGGTAAACAGAAATTAGCTTTACTACAAGTACACTAGAGTAGAATTGAAGTTACTTCTATATTTGTAATATGCTCTACAAACCCCAGGTATCTAGCCATCAGATTCCTTTCATTATTAAAACTGTACATATTATGTTTCTTTAAGTAGTCTTCTCTACAGACAATGATTTTATATTCTCCTTTTAAAATTATTTTATTGCCAATAAACAAACGTCAAGCGATGTGAGTTTACTTTTCATTTTGTCTTGCTAACATGGAATTTCATGGTCATTCTGATGTGTTACAGGTACAGGCTGTAGAGCTGTATAAAAAAAATCAGTGTATACCTGATCATAAATTCTTGCAAGTGTGAGATTTGAATTTCCATAACTTACTTTCTTTCTGCTTCTCTTTTCATTAACTATGGAAAGAAAAAAAAGTATTTGACTACCACAGTATTGCTAACAGAAGGTACTGTAATAAACCCAAGTTCATGTAAATGCCTGATTTTATTTGTAAGAATGAACTTAAATATTTTGCTTCCAGAATTTATCCTGATGTTTTTCCAATGGATTTATATCAAAGCAAATAGTATCAATCATCATCTACTATGTTTGGATGACAAGATGCAAATAAAGCTACAGAAAGTGAGCAAGATAACTGATAAGTACACAATTAGAGAAGCTTTGTACAAAATATGTCAAATAATAAATTATCGTTTTTTGTAGTGAAAAATGAGAGCAGATATTGCCTTTTCAAATGGAAAAATGAACTTTTACTTAAGGAACCACATGGTATTACCTTAATGTACACATTCACAGAAAGATAGCGTGTGCATATATACATATCTATACAAAGCAAAGTATTCACATCAGTAGGTATTAAAATCTCTACCAACTTTAAACTGTTTTGATAGCTGCAGTAATTTCTAGCTGAAGACTAGACATTTACTAGCTGGTTTTTCAAAATCTCCTGTCTTGACATACTTATATTCTAGGACAAGTTTTGCTACAGTCTTTAAAAGGATGAATGGCCTCCAAAGTGCCCCCAGAAACTTACTCACTCAATACCTAACAATGCCAGTTAGGGCTGTTATATTTCTGACTGTATTTCAGGATTTTCATCCCTCTCTCTTATTTCTGTCCCGTGCCAGAAACAAACCGGCATTGTGGCTGCAGCAGAGAACCAGACCTGAACAAAGCAAGAGAGGCCTGAACATTTCCAAATAACATGATCTTAGGAGAAAGCACTACGCAGACAAAATGCCAAGTTTACTCCCTGTCAGTCAAAAAAAATTATTTTACATGAGTCATTTCAATTTGTCACAACAGCTCTCAAACTCTGCTCTCCTTCCGCTGACATCATGAGTTCATGTTGGCTCCACAGCAATGTCAAATCAGCTCTTCACGGCTGCTGGTCCAGTAGTACATGACAGGAAAGTCAGATGCACACCTTCGCTGCTACAAGGGCAGTTTTATCCTGCTCTGCATATTCACTCACATAAATTGCAGAATCTGAAGACAGACAGCCAAAACTAGAGACTTCTACCTACCTCTCTGTTTAATCCTTGCATTATTTTTTCCAAAGTTCCTATCACCTATCTCCAGAAAAACCTCCTCACTCTTGAAGATATTTTGCAGGGTTCATATGCCTTGCCATTATTATTAGTTCACCAATGAATAGTCATGAATCATAGTTCAGAAAGTAGCAGAAATACAGACAGAAACTCTTCCTGCACAACTGTAAGAGGACCACTTATTCATTCAGGGGTGTATAGATGGGGAGAACACTGACCAGGTGATCGCAGTCAGACAAATGACTCTAATGGCTGCACCTCACAGCTCTCCTCTGAGCTGAAATAAATTGTTCGACTATTTACAATCAACACAAAGGTGCTGAGAGCTAGTGAAAATTAGCACTTAACAGAAATGGGTCTGTACCTTTGGTTTGGAAGGCTCTGTTGTAGGCTTAATGTATCAAAGGACCCCAACATGACATATAATAGAAAACTGAAAATCCTTGATGGCAGGAAGCATGTTACAGCACTGTAAATGTAAGTGTATATCAACATTTCAAAACCTGTGTTTGTCATTTTGATCCATTAACATACATATTCTGTGGATTCAGAGGAGGAAAGATACCCCCTTAGGACCAGAACTGTCATTATCCCAAAGGATGGTTTACCTATTTTATATGAATTTAATGTGAATGGTATTTCCTATAAATACATAGTTTTAAAATAAAATAGATTAGATTCTGCATATTTCATGATGTAGGTACACTGGCAAGTGTCATTACTCTGTATTACTAGGAAAAAATAGATGAACTGCCACTCTTATCAGACAAAAAAACAACCCTCAGTGTCTACTTGTGCAGAAAAATCTTGATAAATCAGTGCTATATGTCAGAATACAATATATACCTTGATATACAATACATTATATTTATTTACAGCTTGCAGAGGAAATGTTTTTAGTTTTTCCTGTAATGAATCTGAAACCACATATGTTGGAATTTTGTTTTGCAGAATTGTAATTTTTTACTTGCAAATTCTAGTATCTGGAGAAGTTCTTAAACCAGATTTGAATATGCTGCCCAGGGAAGTGGTTGAATCACCATCCCTGGAGGTATTTAGAAGACATGTAGGTATGGTGTTTAGGGACATGGTTTAATGGTGGTTTTGACAGTGTTGACGGTTGGACTCGATCTTAAAGGTCCCTTCCAAGCTAGACAATTGTATGGTTCTATGATTTTGCACACAGCTCCATTGAGCAGGAGCTATAATTCCATTCAGGCTTTAGATTAGCATGGAGAAGTAACTACTAATAAATATATTGCGTATCACTTCTCATTCCATTGAAAAACTGACTGTAAACAGGTCATTGTTGCCCAAAATTGAATTTTAATATACAGATGAATCATCAGATCACTTCTGTCAGTAATTATTGGTACATGGATTGTTCATACGCAATTCACCACAAGCATCTGATAGTCAAATTTTGACCTGCAAACAATAGTATTTTGAACCACAGTTTTCACCAATGTATTTGTTTCTGGAGTTTAAATGTGAAATTATTTGAGTGTAGCTTTCAGGTTGCAGGGTCAGAAAATTCCAGTTTCAAATAAAATGTTAATTTTTCTGTTTCATTAAAATTGTCTAGCAACAACTTAATATTTTTGTACGTGTAGAAGTTCCTGCTGGTAAATTTATTCACTGAAATGGTTGTTAGTATACTAAAAATCAAATATAATATTAAAAATCATTAATAATCTCACACTAAAGTTGTGAGAATGTATCTAAAAGAAAATTTATTTAACAATACAAACAAACTCAAAAGAGTTGTTAGATTATTACTCAGCTCTAGCTGAGATGTACCCAGGATGTTTGGGTTTTGAAAAGTAAAACACATCAAGCCATGCTTTGCTGGTAATAGTAACAATTATATTATTCATCTCCTTTCGAGAATCAGGCTTCTTTAATATAGTAACCAACAGTTCTTATTCTAGGGTGAAATAGTCAACCTATTAGTTTTACTTTAGATATACAGCTGCAATAGCAACTCAGGCATGAATTTTATTAGGTCTGGTATATTTTCTGTCACTTTCTGGAGCTGTAGATTTATGCTCATCATTGTATTCAGGCCCATTTAAAAATGAAATATCTTTTAAAAACAAATATCAGAAAAAACACTTTATTCCTGAAATATGCAATTAATATATTAACCAATACACTCTGGTCTGGCATGGATAGAAAAATTCCAAGCATCACTCAACAGCTAAAAGTTAAAATAAATGTTAGTCTCTCCTTACTGCTTATGTCCCTAAGTGGGCTTGCTTTCAATAAATATTTAATGCTTAACATGCTATGAAAGCTAAGAGAAATGTTTTCCTGATTTATACCCTGTGCTATCAGTTGAATTAAAATGGTGCTTTTCTTTTCATATCATTATTCCAACATAAAGTGGGGTTCGGTGATGTTTGTGGTTGCTCATGGGAAGTGAGGTGTTGGTCTAAAATGTATTTTTGTACTTCAATGTGATCTAACTGATTTGTTAATAAAAACTGAAAACAAAACATAAAGGCAGGTAATAGAGGAAGTGTAAAAAGAGGTAATTTAATCAATGAATAAAGTATATGTTTTCAGATAAACTAGAATAACTCATGACGTATACTATATCTTAACTTTTTGAGGGAGGACAATATCTTTTGACATCTGTGGTAGGTTTTAAGATAAAAACTTTATTCACCAAATAATAATCATGACCAAAATCTAGTTCAATCACAATCTAAAGAGTGACTACTGAATCTGGGTTAATTTGTTAAAATTTTACAACACTTATTCAAAGAAAAATTACAAAACCCAATATGTTTACTTTGAAAAAGTTCAGAACATAATGGTTCAATTATTAATTATGAAATTGTATTTGAGACTTAATTTAGGTCAGTTTAATTTAAAAAGGGGAGAATAAATAAAGAAAATATTTAATTTGTGAACCAAAGTTTGAGCTTTTTGAACATTGACATTGTTCTGTTAAGTTAAAAAAAGAAAACTTTTAAATTCATATTATTCCATTCCCTCCATTTTTTGATTGTCATTGATTTGTAAAAACAAATTCTGACTCTGCTGCCTAGAGTTTCACTGCAGACCTACCCAGACACAACAGGTACATTAGGGTGAAGTTCTCTGCATTAAATTATTAAAAAAAAAATAAATAAATAAATAAAAATGCTAATTGGGTTATTGTACTGCTTTGGTGAAAGGAATTGCCCTCTTTGATCTGCAGCATAATGAGATTTATTTTGAACATCAAAGTAATCTATAAAAACTGAACAAGGAGATGAACAGCTACATATTTTCACGTCCTCTGAGGAGTAGGGTAGGAATCAGCAATGCAAATGCCATAGGATAAAGGGACAGTATGAAAGAAAATGAATCCTCGAAGAAAGTAGCTGAACTTTGTATTCTGTCACAGTGCACTGAAAGACCTTGAACCACATTTTTTTCTCTTACGATGCTATAATTCTGATGGAAATCCATTGACTGCCTTGGACTTCCTCTGAATTCATGCTGGTGAACATCGGGTCAGAATCTAGTCCTCGATCTTAGTTTTTTCTGGATGTATGATAGACAATTTCAACAGCTACACCAGGATCCATATAAGAGACTCTTAATGTTCTTCCCATACCTATACCAAAAAAAACCCCCAATACTGGGAAATAAACTTTTGAGTTTCTCACTGTCCTCAGTCATCCCATGCAGCTCTCTACACAGCATTGTCATTGGGTCTTTACAACTCTCTTTACAAAGGCTTTCTACCCAGATGTCTTTAAGTGTGAACCATTTCAAACCAAGCATGGGAAGAAGCTCATAGGTAAAATGCTGAACTGAACAGTATTTCAGCAGCAGTGTCATTTGACATTAAGGATAAACATGGCAAATTCATGGGATTTATTCCATCTGCCTGTAAAAGACACACTAGGAAAGGAATAACTGAAAGCAATAGTAATCCCTTCTTCCTAACCTGGAGAGATTTATTTTCTTAGAAAACAGAAAAAACAGTTTGGTTGTTTTAAATATCAAAATTTTAAGGGTTTAGAATATATTTCAAATATATACAGTTATGACATAGTCTTCAGTTTCAATCGGAATTGCATAATACAGCACTATTTCAGCTAACAATTTCTAAACGAAAGAATGCTCCTTCTTTTAGATTCAAATGTTCAAATTTACACTATTTAAACTAATTCATGTGCCCTCAATTGAATCTTTGTAGCATGACAAATGGAGAAAAATGTTATGTAGCACAGCAGAGCTGACAAATTTACAGATAAGCTTATCACAAGTGCATGATGTTCACATAGAAATATCCTGTTTTCTTCCTCTTAAGTATTACTTTTCAGTGGAACCTCTTGTGATTTTTAAAAAGCATCAAGTACCCTGTTCCCACAGATAGATAATGCTGAGTGTGCAGCACTTGTGCAAATCAGGCTATTCATATGGATCCCTAAAAATAAAATGCTGCATGGTGGAAATGCTTTGGCTTGGTTTTTGGGAGGGGAAAGTAATTTGATTTTTTAATCTCTCTAGAACACCATAGCAAAATGTCTTTGAGGTAGAAATAGATCAAAAGCTTATGACAAAGGTCACTCACAAGAGAAAGTTTATAGAAATGTATCAATTTCCAATGATTTCCAGAGGGGGAGGAGGTACATGGCATGTTGCAAATATACTAAAAATCATGTTGAAAAAGTCTGTGTTGATTTTTTAGGAAAAGAATTTTGTAACATCCATACTGATATGACTCCAGTTTATACTATAAATTTTTAAACATCAACACCAAAATTCGTTACTTATGCTTTACTGAAAGAAAATATTTGAAATATCTAATTTCTAAAATACTTTTGTTTCAAAGGAAATATCAGTGTCCCTTCCCTTCCCTGGAAGAAAAAAACAAATTAGCTCAGTACATTTCCACAGAAAGAGGAAATCTTGTTCCCTCCCAGCTCTGTTATGAACCATGTAAATTTTACAATCAAAGTGAAATAATTTATATATGCAAACACAGTGTAGAAGGACTACAAAACTTGTTTTGACAGCATCTTGCAAAAATATAAAACTTTTTTTGCTAAGAGGGCACAATCTGAGTATGCTTGTTTATCTTCTCATATTTGATTTGTCATTAACTCTCGTTAACATAGACACCTAGTCAAAATTTATTTACTAAGTTGGAAACATCTTGTATAATTAAACATGTTAAATAGTAAAAGTGACATTCAGAACTGAGAAAAGTGGAATGGAGGCAGCTTGCAGGACTAGCTTATCTTGAATATATATTTATATATCTCATTCAGTTCAGGTCTCGAGCACTTTTTTTGAATGCAATACTAGTGTAACCGTATTTTTTTTAAAGGCACAGGATACAGAATCACGGAATCCCAGAATTTTCAGAGTTGGAAGGGACCTCTAGAGATCCTCTAGTCCAACTCCCCTGCTGACGCAGGAATGCCTAGAGCACATTACTCAGGACTGCAGCCAGGCAGGTCTTGAAAATCTCCAGAGAAGGGGACTCCACAGCCTCCCTGGGCAGCCTGTTCCACTGCTCTGTCACACTCATCGTAAAGAAGCTTTTTCTTATGTTTGAATGGAACTTGCTATGTTCCCACTTGTGCCCGTTGCCCCTCGTCCTGTCACTGGGAACCACTGAAATGAATCTGCCTCCATCCTCCTTCAACCCACCCTTTAGATACTTAGAAGCAAGAATAAGGTCTCCCCTCAGCCTTGTCTTCTCCAGGCTAAAGAGTCCCAGCTCTCTCAGCCTTTCCTCATGAGGGAGGTGCTCCAATCCCCCAGTCATCTTTGTTGCCCTATGCTGGACTCTCTCCAGCAGTTCCCTGTTGCGCTTGAGCTGGGGAGCCCAGAATTGGACACAGTATTCCAGTTGTGGCCTCACCAGTGCCGAGTGGAGGGGGAGAATGACCTCCCTCGACCTACTGGCCACACTCTTCCCTATGCAGCCCAGGATTCCATTGGCCTTCCTGGCAACAAGGGCACATTGCTGGCTCATGGATAATTTACTATCTACCAGGACCCCCAGACTCTTCTCCTCAGAACTGCTTTCCAGCAGGTCCACCCCTAACCTATAGTGGTGCCAAAAGCCTTGCTGAAGTCAAGGTAGATGACATCTACTGCTCTCCCCTCATCCAGCCAACCAGTTATAACATCATAGAAGGCTATCAGATTGGTCAAGCATGATTTACCCTTGGTAAATCCATGCTGAGCACTTCCAATAACTTCCTGTTCTTCAACTTGTTTGGAGATGACATCCAGAACAAGTTGCTCCATAACCTTCCCAGGGACAGAGGTGAGACTAACTGGCCTGTAGTTCCCTGGGTCCTCCTTCTTGCCCTTTTTGAAGATCGGAGTGATGTCGGCCTTCTTCCAGTCCTCAGGCACCTTTCCTGTTCCCCAGGACCTTCCAAAGATGATGGAGAGTGGTCTAGCAATAACATCTGCCAGCTCTCTCAGCATTCGCGAGTGCATCCCATCAGGGCCCATGGACTTATGGGTGTCCAGTTTGGCCAAGTGGTCTCTAACCCAGTCCTCCTCAACTGAGGGAAAATCTTCCTCTGTCCAGACGTTCCCCCTTGCTTCCAGGGTCTGGGATTCATGAGGGAAAACCTTAGCAGTGAAGACCGAAGACAAGAAGGCATTCAGTAACTCCGCCTTCTCTGTATCTTCCACCACTAGGGTGCCCATCTCATTCATCAGTAGGCCTACATTCTCCCTAGTCTTCCTTTTTCTGTTGACATACTGAAAGAACCTCTTCTTATGATCTTTAACCTCAGTGGCCAAGCTGAGTGGGCTTTGGCCCTTCTAATTTTCCCCCTGCATAGCTTCACTATATCTTGGCATTCCTCATAAGTTGCCAACCCCCTTTTCCAAAGAATGTAAACTTTCCTTTTGTTCCTGAGGTCCAGCCAAAGCTCTCTATTTAGCCAGGCTGGTCTCCTTCCCCATCGGCTTGTTTTTCGGGACATGGGGATGGCCTTCTCCTGTGCTTTTAAGAGTTCCTGCTTAAAGTATGACCAGCCTTCCTGGGCACTTTTGCCCTTCAGGACTGTCTCCCAAGGGACACTCTCAGCCATGCTCCTAAACAGGCTAAAGTCTGCCATTTGGAAATCCAAGGTGGCCGTTCTGCTGGCTCCCCACCTTGCTTCTCCAAGAATTGAAAACTCTACCATTTCGTGATCACTCTGCCCAAGACGACCTCCAACCTTTAGATCCCCCACAAGAACTTCTCTGTTAACAAACAGTAGGTTCAGTAGGGCGCTTCCCTAGTTGGGTCCCTCATCAGCTGTGTTAGGGAGTTGTCTTCCATGCACTCCAGGAACCTCCAGGACTGTTTCCTCTCTGCTGTGTTATATTTCCAGCAGACATCTGGGAAGTTGAAGTCCCCCATGAGAACAAGGGCGAGCGATCGCGAGACCTCTGCCAGCTGCTTATAGAATATTTCATTGGCCTCTACATCCTGACTGGGGGGCCTATAACAAACTCCCACCACGATGTCTGCCTTATTGGCCTTCCCCTTGATTATCCATAAACACTCCACACTGTCATTCGCATTGTTAAGTTCTAGGCATTCAAAACTGCCCCTAACATAGAGAGCCATCCCACCACCTCTCCTTCCTTGTCTATCCCTTCTGAAAAGTTGGTAGCCATCAATCACAGCACTCCAGTTGTGTGAATCTTCCCACCACGTTTCAGTGATGGCAACTATATCATAGTTCCCTTGTTGTACAATGGCCTCCAGCTCCTCCTGTTCGTTCCCCATGCTGCGTGCATTAGTGTAGATGCACTTCAGCTGGGCTACTTGTCCTGCCACTTTTTTTTGGGGACAAGTCCTAATTCGCACCTGATCATGCTCAGACACTTCTGTAGTTACCATCCTATCACTACCCCTCATGTCTTTACTACCACACGGATCACGATCCCCCACCAACACTGAGTCAGACTGCAAGACCTTGCTAACACTTTTACCCAGAAGCACTGGCACGCTGCTCCCAGCCTCCACTTTAGTAATCCTGGTTCCATCCCCATCCCCCTTCAAACCTAGTTTAAAGCCCTATGAATGAGCCCTGCTAATTCTTGTCCCAGGATCTTTCTTCCCCTTCCAGCTAGGCTTTCTCCACCAGTTGCCAGCATGTCCGGTGACCTGTAGATCAACCCATGATCAAAGAAACCAATGTTCTGCCGGTTGCACCAGTCTCGGAGCTAGGAGCTAATTTGCTGGCTCCTCCTGCTTATCCCTTCACCAATCCCTGCAACTGGTGGGATAGAGTAGAACACTATTTGTGCTCCTTATCCCTTAACCAGCCATCCCAGGGCTCTAAAGTCATTCTTCATTGCCCTTAGACTTCTGGTAGCTACCTCATCCCCACCTACTTGAAATGTCAGTAGTGGGTAGTAATCTGAGGGCCGAACCAGGGTAGGAAGTTTTCTCCTTATGTCCTTAATCCTGGCCCCAGGGAGGCAGCTGACCTCCCTGTGGGAGGGGTCTGATCTACAAATGGGGCCCTCTGTTGCCCTCAGAAGGGAGTCACCTACTACAATTACCCTTCTTTTTTTCTTAGTTGAGGAAGTCCTAAGGCATGGGGGTCAGTGACTAACCCTGTGTGACTCACTGGATGGATCGTCCTCTCCATCCTCATTTGCCTGGCCCTCAGTTTCCAAAGGCCCATACCTATTATGCAAGGGCAAACGAACAGCCATTAGTTGTGCTTACCCTGGTGGAACTCCTCATAAAGATCCATCTCATTATCTTACTTAATCAAGAACTTAACACCAGCTCCAAAACTCAGTGCAAGTGTAAACTGGATTTATAGATGGATATGTCAAAACTCATACATGGGATTAATTCTGATTTTTAAGATAATTTTAATTAATGTGCATGCATTCATTAATTTAAGGATGGTTAGAGGTTACACTGAAAACTGGCACTATACGCCAGCTAACAGATCTTATACCTAGAATTGGTTACTAGAAAGACTGCTTTCAGATGTCATATTTTTACATCTGGCTCTGGCATTCTATCACCCACTCGATGACCCAGCAGTGTGATGCTTAATGTTATGAAGAAGCCATTATTGTATGTCTTGATAAAAGTCCTATTTCTCTTCTGGCTCCTGCAGCTGATTCATAATGGTGCCAGAGAACTGACTCACTTAAAAATTCACTTCCTTGTAAATATTCCCATCACAGTGACCATTAAAGACAATAGGAACTCTGCCGTGAAGAAACGAAGAAAACAAAAACTCCCACTGACTTCAGATCAAACATTTCCTGCAGAAGGAAACCTAGTTTTGGAGGAAACATCTATTTTTCTCACTAAATGAATAGCTAGAAGGAGGTATCTAAAACTTAGGTCTTTTCCCTTGGACAGTTCTCTAGGCTACTAGAGATGCCAGATGCCTGTAGGCCCAGAGGACAATTTGTCCTATCCCAACACAAATGTCAGTCTTAAAGTAGTCTTAAAAGCTAAGTCAAACTGATATCTAGCTCTTCAATGGCTAGTGCTATCAGAGAGGCATTCTAGCTGAAAGGTTGCGTGTAATAAATTATTAAGCAAAATTCAAAAGTTGAGGCCCTCTTTCAATTCCAATTGAATGTAATGGTAGTTCCACAGTCTACATTGGCATTGGCACTGGAGGTGTTAGGTTAGACATGAGGGTAAGGGAAGCTGCAAGAAGAGTCAGGCACATCCCTATGTCTATGTGTGTAGTATGTATTTTGCGCTTCTCCCAGCTCACATACTTCTATTCACCTCACTTGGTGGGGGTCCTCACAGTGCATGTCAGGACCCATAGGCTGAGATGCCCCAGCCACCCATCCGGTTCCCACCCACCACACACCCTCCTTCCCCACCCCAGGGCTCCATTTCTGTCCAGGTCTGGTCTGATATGTGATACGGGCCAATATGGGGTCATGGTGCCAAATTAAAACCTGAGGTAGGTAAGTGCAAATGTGTAACTGGTGGATTTGGTCTATTTCACTTTCAGTTTTAAAGCGAGCCTGGGCAAACAAAGAGAAAAGAAGGCTCAGCAGACAGAAAAAGGAGGACTGGAAGTTAGTAGATGTTTTGGCAAATCTGAAGAAGTTAGTAGATGTTTTGGCAAATCTGAAGAGTTGAGAAAAGGGAAAGCAATTGAGAATTAAATGCATGTTGAAAGGAAGTGAGGAAAAGCACATTATTTACTTATGTGATTAACTGTGCCCTTGCTATTCACTAGAGTTTTGTGAAGCATTCCAAAAAATGTTTCCAAATCAAGTAAAATGCTTGCAAAGGATTTAGAATCATGTAAAATAAGAAGCTTTTTGTATTTCTCTTTCTCTCATTATTAATACTAATTACAAAAAGTCACATCAAACCTCTCATGAGATATTTTTCTTTTCCTCATGTGGAATGAGTACCGCATCCCATTAGAAATGCATTTCTACTCGATATGTCAAAATGGACATTTCAGATGTTTTCTAGCTGCCAAGATAAAGATGTCCTCATAAGTGTGGGCAAATGTCTGGGAATTACATTTGGCAGAGAGTTGCTGTAATAGAAACACAAGCATAATTGAGACATTTAAGCTGCCCCAGTGCAAGAAATCCTCTCTGTACATCTGTGCTTCCTGGAACCTTAAACACCAGGGGCTTCAGTTTAATTTGCCTAATACCATGTTCCTGTCAGTAATGATGTCTAAGAATTATCCCGTTAATCTTTCCAATGTCAATTTCACAGACAGTGGTCATCACAGCTCTATTAAATTTCTCCAGGTAAATTCACTTTGCAGGAAGATCCTACATCAAATACACATTACTGTGAGCAGGCAACACACACAGCGAAGAAACTCTTTTGGGGCAAGTGCCGCACATCTCCCTTACAGCCATGTTTCTCTGTCACACAGGGACGTGTGGGTGAACCAAAGGACCTACGTGACGGTTCTGTACTGTTCCTTAGTCAAAGTCACACTGAAGCAAGTCGTGTTATAGGACTGAGAGTTGTCAGACCTGGTTGGATTCCGTGGCCGACGCAATCAGCTCTGGTTCTGAAAACTAAACCTAGGGAATCCAAGGAGTCCAATGTGGTTATACTAACAAGGTAGGACTACCTTCTAGATGACCAGAGGCTACACTTGTTTTTAGCAATGATCATACAATCCTAAGAAGAACAAATAATTTCCCTGTTACCAGTAGCTAACTTGTTTGTGTTATAAAACATGAGCTACAAGCAATAAAACTGTACAGAAATGTTCTGCTTTCATAGAAATAAAAATGTCAAACTCCTTGCTCTCTTATAGGCATGATACAGAGAGGACAAACCTTTCTAGCCATGAAGTGGGAGCAGTGATCAGAAAAGCTCAAAAATTTTGATAAAAGAATGTTTTCCATCTGGCCTTTTTGAGTCTTCAAAGTTGTGGATGCTTCACATACTTTTTCTCTTTCAAGAAAAACGTGTATTATTCTAATTACTAATAAACATTTTGGACAGTTGAAATAATTTTTTATTACACCTTCTCTCATTCCTTCAAACTTATCTTCCTTATTTGCCTTGGAGGATCTACCACTGGTGCAACACAAGAACCAGGATTTCACTGGATGTTTCAGAATTGCCCTTTTTGTTACATTTTCTGTCTTTACACATGCATTGGGGCTCCAAGTGTGCAGAAGAAGGACAGGAAAGTCTTTAACTGTGACACTTAAAAATATGCAATTTAATAACATATGTAATTTAATAACAGCATAATGCCATTTTAAAAAATATGTTGGCCTCTAATACAGTTTAGAAGGTCCTCTGTTATTTAAACTGTGCAATGTCAGGTAATTTCCCACTTCCTCATAGCAAAATTAACACAGTTAATTTTGTTTTACTGGGCATAGAGCTTATAGGAGGAAGAGGAATTGTTTTTACTTTGTTAAGAGCATAAAAATGTCATTAATTTTCACAATGTTATTTTCAAAGTGTATTATTGTGATGGGATGGAAAATGAAATGAAACTTTAATTTAAAATAAAGTTTTTAGCTAAACTAAAAAATAAGGTAGACATTGAAAACTATAGGCAGGCTCAAGGCAGTAGTAATTAGGTGACAATCTTTGACAGTGCGTAAATCCTGTAATTAAAAAGTTCAGGAAAGGACCAAATGCTGAAGAAAAGAAAATTGAATCACTGAAGAAAGTTTGGATTTCTGTACGTTGCTGTAACTGCTTGAAGTGATTGAACTTTTGTGTTTGAGATCTGAGTCCTGAAAGGCAATAAAAGATTTGAGAAACACATTCTTAGTATTGATTATCATTTTCTTCTGCACAAAGTGTCATGATTGTACACCTGGAGGATTCACTCTTAAAAAAGGAGCAGTGTATAGAAGAAGAATGTCCAGAAAGTATTACGTTAACTATTTTTAGAGAGGTGAGAAACTGGCCTGCAGGGTGAGAAAGGGTGATGGACATAGCTAACAGAGAGAGTTGCTCAAAGTGTTGGGGAGAACTGCAGACAATTCCCCCATTTGAACTGAACCAATGTTTTGACAACAGCCACAATCACCAGAAAAAAACACAGATACAAAATCTACAAATCCTGCAGCCACTAGCCATGACAGAAAACTCTAAATTTTTGCAGCAGAGAAACAGGCACTCTACCTTCTGTCTAACTACTGGAGTTCAACAGCAAACGAGGTTTCTACATGACACATACTGCCATCAGCAGTGGAAGTGCTGTCCTGCCTCAGTTAAGACTCAGTGATCTGGGTCTGTAGACCTAATGGTGCAAATCATTTGGGCACACGCCTGATTTCAAATGCATTGAACTTAACAAAACCACTCATTCACATCCTTTGGGACCTGATGATAACAAACTGACATTATTATTAATTTGTCCTTAGATATTAAAATGACTGAGAACACCTTTTTTTTTTTTTTTT
>VFFE01007246.1:222436-240092 GCA_008921705.1 Burhinus oedicnemus
GCTGTGATGTGGACTGTGACAGATCAGTATTGTCTCAAAGTCCAGTATCTGAAATTGTTCAACCTCTGACCCTTGTGTATTTCTGTTTCTTTGCTATGATTTACTAGCATGGGGGGGGGGTGGTGTTTAACATTTTTGATCTAGTATCTCAAGGAAAAAGTCTTATTCTTCATTTTTCTTTGGGTTTATTATTTTAGATATTTCATTAGGTTTTAATCAAAGTATTGGAGTCCTTCAGTCAACTAGCTCCTAAATGTAGAAGTTATTGAAGGGAAGAGGGAGTTGGAAAATTCAGCTCACAAGGAACGACCCCATGTAAGATCTTTATTTCAGGCAAAGTTAGATCAGAAGTCACCCACTCAGCCCTCTTCTGCTGAGACCTGGTGCTGGGAAAAGTACCAAGAGAAACCAGGTTTCTGAAAAACACCTTAGATACGTGTCTCCATCAGGTTGACATGACTTACCAGAAAAGTGACATTTGTTATCATAAAACCTGTATTTTCAGAAACATAAATGTCTTCAACTAATAGACATTCTCAAGTTAGACAAGCAAAGGTTTGAAGGATCTAAACTTTGGATTTCAGCAGCCAGGTAAGTTAACCCTGCCTACTTTCAGTGGTGTCTCCACTGTGGAAGCCTGAAAGTATAAATTAGAGAAATAATTGCATGATAAGTAGCTTTTGCCATTTGTATCTCCAGAGGTTGCCCAGTTCCCTAAAACTGCTAGTACTTTGTTTTCAGTGTACTGGCAACAGGCTCCCAGAAAAGAACCTGAAGCGATCATACACACACATACACCCATACCTGCCATATTCTCCCCGCAGTCTTGAATAGATGTGGTTTCTAAAAGATTGTTATTGCAGTTAAAAGGATTATAAATTTCATAAATTCTGATTATGGACTTGTATTTCTTTTTATTGATCCTTTTGGGGAGACTAATTCAATAACCTAGATGAGGATGTATCCGCATTGGTTGGGAAAATTTGTTCAGAGCTATGATAATGACATTGTGAAATGACTTGACTGGTCCTTTGCCAACATGCTTCCCATCAGGATATAAGAAGCAGCATAAGAAAGACCTCAGAATTGTTCCACAATGACAAAATAGTAGGTAATCATGCTACGTAGTTTTGCCCTTTAAAAGATTGTCAATATACAGTAAAAAATTTTTTCTAATGCTATCATAATTATGCATTGTAGAGCTGATGTTTCAGGATTTTGGTTTCAAGAAGATCTCGGAATCCAAGGACAATGACTCTCTAGTTTGCTTCCTTGCAGGTTATGTTGAGTTTTATGCACTACAGCACATGAGAGGATATATTGCCAGAATATGAAAAAGTTTCGAAACCAAATATCTCTGGGACAGTGTGCTCTGCTGAAATCCATCTTTTGATCCCTGTTTTGCCATTTGAGCTCCATCTGACCTTTGGCAACTCCTTTAATGCAGAGCCACAAATTACGTAGCTGTTTAAATCCAAAACCAATATTCTCAAAGCCCTCAGCCAGGTCTCATTGTAATGTTAAAATTTCCAAGGATACTTCAATCCCTCTCTCTGGACAAGCCTAGCAACACATCAGTTTTGCCACAGTCGAGCAGCTACAACCTGTACTTTCCCCTTCTTCAAAGATAATGCAACAAGCTCCCTTGAAAAACAGTCTGAAGAAACAGTAAGAGAGATTGAGATGCTACTATTTCTTATGCTTGTCTGGATGACATAATTTTGGAATCAGGCAAAGAGTGAAGTGAATCCAGCACAAGGGATCCAAGAGTAAGGCTATTGCAGAAGAAGAAACAAAGCTGCTGTCTCTGCGCACAGTGCCTGCCCACTGTTCCACACTGGAAAGGCTTAGGATCCTGGTAAGGAGATGCAATCATCAGTACTACTCACAGAGCACCAGACTGTGAGGTGTCCTATGAACTAGAAAGGCTATAGGGAAGGTTCATGCTTTCCTCCTTGATTATCTGGCTTATTAAAATGAAGAACTCTAGTTATTAATTACTGTAGGTCACAAGTAAAGTAATTTAAAGCATTCGTCTTTCTCCAGTATAACTTTTTTATTTTCTCTTCTAATAGAGGTAATTTAAAAATATAATAATTACAGAAACTGGAAGTTTTGGTTAAATAAAATCAACTGCTACTTACCTTAGGGTACCCGTCACTCACAGTCTTATGAGGTAATGCATTTCAGCAGCTCTCGTGGGTGAAAGGCACAAGTGCACCAGGCAGAGGTGTCTCTCACCGGGCCCTGCACTGTCTTTATTACTCAATGGAAATCTTGTACCTTTCCCAGCTGACTGCTGGTTAGAGACACATCTAGACTTTAAATGTCTAAGTCGACACGCTGCATCTTTCTATTCCTTGAAACAACCTCAATGTGGACCAGCTTTGAGGGCAAATTAAAGTTTCTGATGTCATGAGGGGAAGCTTTCGCAAAGCTATTCAAAACCACTTCCCCTCCTCCAACCCTTCTCCCACAGTATTTGTTTCTAACCACTTTTGAATGTTTTCCTGTTTGGTTAAATGTTTCATGGATAAAGGTGAACCAATATATGCAACAACAAAACCAAGTGATCTAAGGAAGCCTTAGGAAGAATTGAGATATGCAAAGACATGCAAAATTTACTGTATAAATCCCAGCTGCAACTTGATACTCGTCTTGCTTCTGACTTTGACATACCAGAAGTGCTTAGAGTTGTGCATTTTTACAGACCCTCACATTTCCCAATCTAGGGAGCTAATAAGCTCCTTACTAAATTCACACTTAAACCATTCAGGGCTTGGAAGTCCAATATTCTTACCTCTAGATTTCATAGGGGCCTAAAACTGATTCCATAAAAAGAAAAAAAGTTCAGACTTTTGTCAAAGGATGCTTAGCACTCACAGAAGGCTGAACTGCTTTAAAAATGGTTGTCATGAATGAAGAAGCTTTTTCGGGGTGGTTCTGTTTTAAACCAATAACAATGATACCTCTTTTTATATAAACTGGGCTAGAATTAATGTTTTCACCTGAGATGGAGATTTACTCCCCCTTCTCCTAACTTGAGCTGGATGGCTTTAAACCTATGTTTCTCAATTTGTATATATTCACAGATTTTTTCAGCAGAACATTTCCAAAATTAACCAGTAGTTTGCACAGGTGTTTTAAGACTTATTAAACTCTAAAATCTACTAAATTCTGCTTATTATTACAAATTCCTTATCAAGGGATACAAATTTGTATCCCTTAGATTTTTGCTACAGTAGCAAGCTCAAATGTGAAGCCATTGTTTTCCTTGAACTTCTGATTTACCAACCCCTGACTCCCCGTTAAATATATTACATTCCCATTCCATTAAACAATATATCCTTTTTTTTTTTGTTAGAATACAAGAAATTTTCCCCTTTATCCTTACATTCTTCTTTCAATGTCCTCTGTCAGAATATTCTAAGCACAGGGCTTTTTAACACATAAAATATTGTGGGCATACATAGGTAAAAAGTCAGATTATGAAGAACTATGCAGCAGAATTTCCTAGATTTTGCCCAGAGAAATGTTAATTGCCTCCCTAGCTCAGGCAGTATTTATTTACAAGGGCAGAGCAACTCAGTGATTTCATTTTGGAAGAAATATGCTCTGTGTCTGCTGCAGGAAGGCTTTACTTCGATTCTAGCTGTTTTTCCTAGCTGTCAGCCGGTTGCTTTGCTTTTACCTTGCATAGTTGCAGCAAATCCTTACAAATCTGATTAAAAATTAGTTTGGTCACAGCTGTCAGACCTGTAAAAAGCCAGATAGGGATGTGTATTAAAAATCTAGTGGTTCAAATATAAGTGCACTTAGTCCTTGAATGAATGAGATAACATGGGTAATATTACGTATCGGGTTGCATTTGCATTCCAGATTTAAATGAGCTCTATCCATTTCACACGGATATGAAACTCTGTATGTTAGTATTTCTAATGTTTGCAGTCATTCCATTCCTCAAAACCTTCTTTGGAGCAAGAAAATCTTCTTTGTGTTCCAAATTTTGGTGGGGAATACCTAGAAGCTCTATCTTTTGCAGAGTATTTTCTTAGTTCTCTTTACTGGCATCATTATAGCAGACTGATCCATGAGACAGGCTATATCACCAAGGGCTCAATATTGTATTTACAGAGTTAATGGGGTGGAAATGACCAAAGTAGGGAGTTCATAAACATACAAACAATCGATTTGCCCACTCTCGATGATAAAACTATGGCCCCACTCAAAGCCAATGAAAATCCTAAACATTTGTATCCTTTCTAAAAAATGGCTTCACATTCCCTAAGTTCCTTACACATTTCAAAAAGCTTTACCTTTAGCCTAAATAAATGCAATATATTTTATTGGGCATCCCACAACAGCCAGGAGATTAAAATAACAAAATTACTTCCTCATCTATAATTTCTATGATAATGTTACAGATAAGTATTACAGTAAATTAATAAATGAAGAGATACCAGTATGCAAGTCCCTTGATGCACACACATCATTCCAATAACTGCTAATGAAAGTTGCTTCCTCCACCCAGAGATAAAAGAAAAAAAACAAACCACCCTTCTCATTCTGAAAGATTTTAATCCACGGTACACCTTGAGATATTTACATGCACAAACAGGTTCAGACTTCTTTGGATAGCTGACCATAGCAGTTCTTAAACACAGCAGGCAAACAATTTGTTGGTAGCATTTGTTAGTTCTGAGACACTGTACAATTCCAAAATAAGAGTGTGATTACTCAGTACTTTATAAAATTTGCAATAAACAATTAAGCAGTGATTCAGCCATGTTTTTAATATGTCTTTACTAAGCACATTATAAGGTTCTATATAATTTAATTTTTCTGAATAGATCATTTATAATTTGAATACAGCACATAGTCTTTTTGTTCTTTATAAAAGTAATGCAATCAAACCTAATCACCATCCACAAGAGGTGGTATCGATAATAATATTAGGTCTGGAGTTTTTATTACAATTATTGCATTCAAGCTGAGATCAAAAGGTTAACTCTCAATGCATTCCTGAGTTATTCACAATTTCAGCCTATTGACTGAGCTATAGATCAAGGTAGCAGCTTCTCTCTGGCTAAAATGAAGAGAGTCTTACTTATTTCCTCATCATTGATTAATCCCGAGTGAAATTAATGTTTAATCGCTGCATTGTGCCAGTACATATACATTTTGACCTTCTTGTTAAAATAAACATGTACTTCAATAGCATTATCAATATCATTTACTTGAAGAATCTTCTGGTGTTTGGGAAAGAGTGTGCCTCTATTTTCTAACAAACAAATGGGTTTTGACCTTTACAGAAGCAGCCTTTGTGCATAATGCAAGTACAGATTTATTCATAAAGCGTTTAGAAATTTCCATCGGTACACAGGGAGAAAAAAAAAGCCACTTCTAAATATGGATAAATAAGAGAAAGAATAATAAAAATGTTTGTATAGTAACACCAATTTAATTATTAATGCATTCTCAAACCGTAAGCATGTGCAAACTTCTTTGGCATCTCCATATTTCAAACAAAATTAAATAGGTAACCTTCAGCACCTATCCTTATTGTGCTGCATGGCACCAATATCAGGAGCTAGCATTGCTTTTCAGCAGCTGGACCCATCACTTCCTCAAGGGTTTGATGAAAACAGGTGAAATCTCTGAGAGGCAGAAGAACTGTGATGCAAATCTGTTGCATGCTGCCAATGAGAGGCTGCCCTTGGCCGGCAGTGATCAAAGTATGTGCGACGAGTTTGGAAGTTATCTAAAGACATATGAAACATCATGATTTTCAAAAGTGACTTTACACAGAACTCAAAATGTCTGAGAAGGTACCAGTGAGGCAGGCAGTATTGTACCATTTATCGTAAGAATAATCTTGTTCTTAATCACAGATCAGACCAGTCTTCCGGAAAGTGCAGCATACAGAGCAGAATGCACCAAAAACTGGTCATCTAAACTAGGCTCCATCCATTTCTCAAATGATTATTCCAGCTAAAAAGAAACCTGTCTCCCTGTCTGTTCAGTTAGCCTAGTACCGCGAGCACAGGTGGCAGCTGGAACCAAAGTTGGGTCAAATGCAGTGATGAATCTGTTTCCTCACAAAGCACTAGATGAAGCTTACCAGCACACTTCACATCTCTCCTAATCGCCATTACTTCCCCTGTGAATTCAGAAGCAGTCACTTTGGCTGGGAACGTGAACAGTGGGCACTGCAGGGCTCCCATGCCTCCAGTCAGAGGAGGAGGATGAAACACATTTCCAAGCCAGCAGAAATACAGGTTAATTTTTTGGGTGTAAGTTTTGCAGTTCCCTCTGACTTATAGGCACTGGGCAATAACAAACCCAAATACTTTCAGAAAACAGTTAGGAAAAGTACTACCTCTGAATTTCTACACAGACCTGCTTCCAGGGGTTCAGTCATAAAAGTATATCATCACCAAGATGTTTTCCTTTTGTGAATAATACATGCTTTATAAACCTTCACTCCTGAAGCATCATCACACTTTTAGGAAGTAATTGTGATTGTTCCCATATTACAGATGGAAAATGATGCATAGCTATTGTGATTGACTTTGCCAAGGTCAGGAAACAATTTAGTGGTGCAGCTCAAAATAGCAAATTCCAAGTCCTTCATTGTAACCACTAGTCTCCGTTTCCTCCATCAGGCAATTACCTCTGGGAAAAAAGATTTGAGGATGTGGGCAGAGGACACATACATATTTTGTAGTCAATACTGATGAAATCAGATAAAATTCTTTACTCACACTGCTCTACACTGGTTAGAAAACCTGCCATGCTTATCTAGATGTAATCATCATCTAACAGTTATTTCTGGCAGTATCTTACAGTATCTTCTGTCACCTTTCCATTGACAAAGCCTTTATTTCTTATTATTATGTTACTTATAATGTGTGTTGCCCACCCACTCAGCATGCTTCTTAATTAATTATAAGTTGTAATATGTTTCTGGCAGCAGAGACAAAGAATTCTCCTGCTACCAGTGGGAGATTAGCAATCTCTTTCATTAGCAATTGTAAAGAATATTCTATTATTATTAATTACATTTTTTATTACTGTTGTTATTATTATTAAACAGCAAGCTACACACATCAGCATGTTTGAGATGGCAGGGCTTCCATTTTCTTACCAAGTCCTGCGATAAGGGCATTTCAGTGGTGGGTGAACATCCCTCTATCTAATCCTATCTCTTTAGCTATTTAGAGGTCCTCTTCACAGGGCTCTCTGAGCACTTAACAACCATGTATTCTGTGAAGAGTACTCCATCACATCCAGAAAGGTTCTTTTCACACACAGGCACAGATATGCACCCCTTTTTTGTTTGTTTTTGTTGTTGTTTGTTTGCTATATTGTCATACTATTTGTTCTTTGGCAAATTCTAATGAAGACGTGAGTTTTCAATTTTCCTTGTCACCCTTGGGGCCTGTGAAAGGGGAGGCTAGACCTTAGAAGAGTTTGTAGAGGAAAGATTACCTTGCCTTCCACTGTTATTACACACCATTGTCACTGAGGGCATTTCTTTTAGTAACAGGAAGTTTTTTAGATCCCAATCAGTTGTGTGGTCCAATTACCCATGCAGCTTCCAGGCATAATGAAAGGAATGACTTGGAGGTAGGAAAAGGTGGCTGGTGTGGGATTATAGTGGCATAAACTAGTGTTACCAGTAAAAGAAATGATGTGAGAGTGCCCCTTCCTTTGAGAATGGTAGTTTGCCTAACTTGTTTCAGAAGGCTGAGACATTTTTAAATATCTATCCTTTTGGCTTCAGTACGTTCTTCGGTGTTTTTACATGTAATGAAACAAGGAAGTAATTTTAAAAGATCTAATTTCTGTATCCAAAACAAGGTTTAATCTATTACCTGCTGCTTCCTTCGCCCTTATTCTGCCATGGGAAGTGGCTTATACCTGCAGGCAGATCCTACTGGAGTGGATGAGGTGGTTACTGTCCTCTGTTGTCTGTCCCAGACTTTTTGCTAACGTTTACTAGCACTGCAGGAGGGTCCACTGAGCAGTTCAGCTTACATTTCAGGATGCCAGATATTGGCATTATCAGAAATCATTCAGACCTGTATCGTTTAGAAGCATCTGTAAATCACATCAATTTGTCTCTTCAGAGGGGTTGGTAAGCTATGGTTGAGGTTCGAGGCAGACAGCAAAGATGGTAACCATTTAATTCAGCCTAGCTAAGTTTGCTGACATGACTTAGAAGTGCATGATGTCATTACAAAATCCCTTAAAGTACAGAAACGTTCTGCTGGTGCAACTTACTGAAGAAAAATAGCCTTCTTTCCTAGTCAGTATGACAACTGGTAGTAGTCACCCACAGAGCCTGTACACAATTGTAATTCGCTCTCAGGGCTGATCACAGCCATTTCTGAACAGAAGACTATCATCAAACAAGTCCTGGAGAGAGAATTGCAACCTTGTGTGTGCAATAAGTGGCCATCTATTATTTCAGTATCATAGGTTTCCCAGAGCTCTGCTTCAGCTGCCAAATTCCTTTCCACTCCTCAATAAAGACAGAACAAGGCATAGTTTTTTATATTATATGACACTGGATCCCATGAGTTGTCATCACAATTAGGCCCCACTTTCACAAATCCCCCTACTGAACCCTAAAGCGACAGGGTCTATTAGAAGTAAAAGGCATATTTACAGAGCTGGATATAGACATAACTGGGGTCCTCTGCCTGCGTAGGAATCTGGCTGGTCACAATGTTTCTGATCTGGAAACTATCTGTACACCCACCCACAGGAATAGCAACACAGGCTATATCTACATCTGGAAACATGGAGTTTAGAACAGGAAAAATGTCAGTGTGACTATTGGCTATTTTCATCCATTCTACAGTAGGTGATGTATCAGGTGATGTATCTCAGGAGCCATGTATCCCAACAAAGAAGTCACACAAAAAAGCCAGGAGACCTGCATGGATGAACAAGGAGCTTGTGGACACACTCAAAAGCAAAAAGGAGGCCTGCAGAGGGTGGAACCAAGGACAGGTAGCCTGGGAGGAATACAGAGAAACTGTCTGAGCAGCCAGGGACCAGGTTAGGACAGCTAAAGCCCTGACAGAATTAAATCTGGCCAGGGACATCAAGGGCAACAAGAAAAGCTTCTACAGGTATGTCAGTGATAAAAGGAAGACTAGGGAAGATGTGAGCTCTTTCTGGAAGGAAACAGGAGACCTGGTCACCAGGGACATGGACAAGACTGAGGTACTCAATGACTTTTTTGCTTCAGACTTCATTGGCAAGGACACCACCCAAGTTGCAGAAGGCAAAGGCAGGGACTGGGAGAATGAAGAACTGCCTACTGTAGGTGAAGATCAAGTACGAGATCATTTAAGGAACCTGAAGGTACACAAGTCCATGGGGCCTGATGAAATCCATCCATGGGTCCTGAGGGAACTGGTGGATGATGTTCCTAAGCTGCTTTTCATTGTATTTCAGAAGTCATGGCAGCCTAGTGAAGTTCCCACTGACTGGAAAAGGGGAAACATAAACCCCATTTTCAAAAAGGGAAAAAAAGAAGACCTAGGGAACTACAGGCTGGCCAATCTCTCCTCTGTATCTGGCAAGATCATGGAGCAGACCCTCCTGGAAACTATGCTAAGGCACATGGAAAATAAGGAGGTGATTGGTGACAGCCGACATTGTTTCACCAAGGGCAAGTCATGCCTGACAAATTTGGTGACCTTCTATGACGGGGTTACAGCATTGGTGGATAAGGGGAGAGCAACAGATGTCATCTACCTGGACTTATGCAAAGCATTTGACACTGTCCCACACGACACCCTGGTGTCTAAACTGGAGAGACACAGATTTGATGGATGGACCACTCAGTGGATAAGGAACTGGCTGGATGGTCGCACTCAGAGAGTTGAGGTCAATAGCTCCATGCCCAAGTGGCGAGCAGTGATGAGTGATGTTCCTCAGGGGTCAGTACTGGGACCGGTGCTGTTTAACATTTTTGTTGGCGACATGGACAGTGGGATTGAGTGCACCCTCAGCAAGTTTGCTGGCAACACTAAGCTGTGTGGCATGGTCGACACACTGGAGGGAAGCATTGTCATCCAGACGGACCTTGACAGGCTTGAGAGTTGGGCCCATGCTAATCTCATGAAGTTCAACAAGGTCAAGTGCAAGATCCTGCATGTGGGTCAGGGCAATCCCAAGCACAAATACAGGCTGGGAGGAGAACAGATTGAGAATAGCCCTGAGGAGGTGCGTTGGGGGTGTTGGTAGATGACAAGCTCAACATGAGCCAGCAATGTGCACTCACAACCCAGAAGGCCAACTGGATCCTGGGCTGCATCAAAAGAAGCGTTGCCAGCAGGTCGAGGGAGGTGATTCTGCCCCTCTACTCTGCTCTCGTGAGACCCTACCTGGAATACTGTGTCCAGCTCTGGAATCCTCAGCACAGGAAGGATGTGGACCTGTTGGAGTGAGTCCAGAGGAGGACCACAAAGATGATCAGAGAGCTGGAGCACCTCTCCTATGAAGACAGGCTGAGAGAGTTGGAGTTATTCTGCCTGGAGAAGAGAAGACTCTGGGGAGAACTTATAGTGGCATTCCAGTATCTGAAGAAGGCCTACAAGAAAGCTGGAGAGGTACTTTTTACAAGGTACTTTTTACAATGTAGGGATAGGATAAAGGGTAACAGCTTCAAACTGAAAGAAAGGAGATTTAGATTACATATTAGGAAGAAATTTTTCACTATGAGGGTGGTGAGACAGTGGAACAGGTTGACCAGAGAAGTTGTGTATGCCCCGTTCCTGGAAGTGTTCAAGACCAGGCTGGATGGGGCTTTGGGCAACATGGTCTAATGGGAGATGTCCTTGCCCATGCCAAGGGGGTTGGTACTATGTGATCTTTAGGGTTCCTTCCAACCTAAACCATTCTATGATTCTCTGATAATAGAAATTCCAAACCGAATTTCCAGGAAAAATAAGAAAATACACACGCATTTATACAGAGCAAAACTGCATCCAGATTATAACATACTGTATCGATTTGCCATATCTGAGAAAACTGAATTCAAACTGATACAGACTATGCAATCAAGGTTTCTACCTTAGTATAAACAGCCTAGGCTTTTGAAGAAAGAAATATTTACGGTGGTAGAACTCCTGCTGCTCTCCTACATACTTGAATAGCTATGGCATCCAGCAAATTGGTTACCGTAAGGTTTCTGGATAGTCTTACATTTGGTATAATACTGGCCTAATAATGTATAGATTCTTGTCCTCCACACAGAAATGTATTTTATTTGGGGTTTTGCGTGTAGGAGGAAGAATCTTGACTAAATCCATCTCAAAATACTTTTGATTCTGAGCTTAGGGCAACAGAACTATCCCTCAGCTGTAAGACATCACTGTTAATCAAGACAGAAAATCCCCTTTTTTACCCACCTGCCACATGTACTTGAACGTAAGACATCTTACTTCTTCACCTGACAGAAGTACATAAAGCAATTACACTTTCAATAGCATTCACCTTAAAGCTTTTCAAAAGTATTGGATACCAAGATGATAACTCCCATGCTGCCTAGAAAAGGACATTTGATAAGTTATCAACAAATAGCCTCACAAGCCTCTTCCAATTTCTGATAGATATATATATATATATATCTATATATATCTCTTTTCATTATTCAGTTGGACAAACTGAAGCACAAAGTACTACAATGTCTTGCCCAAAGACAGAAAGCACATCCAACAGATCAAAAGAACCTGTAATCTAGTTTCTAAGTTTTGATCTTCAGTATCAGCAACTTCCTTCAGTGTTTGTAATTTCATCAATAACTATGGAATTTTACAACTTAATAAAACAGGTTTGAGAACACAGAACTACTTTAATTGATGAAGATGTAAATCACAATGTTTAACAGACCTTGAGGATCCTTCTATGGCTATTAATGGGAGCTCTTTATGATGGTGGTGATTATGGCTCCCAGAGCTGTGATTGGAGAAATCAGGATGTCTGTTCAAAGTAGGATGGGATCTGAGATAAAGATCCCAAACAGACACTCAGTGAAGAGAGCACAAACAATGTGATAGAAACAACCACAAATAAGAGAACTAAAACACTCTGCATACATGAGCTATGCTGGGTGACACCTAATCCCAGGGCAGCTGTCTTTGGAAAGGATTGCTCATTTGCTTATTTGCAACATTTTTATTTGATCATCTGTCTTTGGTTGATTTTATGGCAGTAAGCACATGAAAGCAAACCCTGTGATACTGCACAGAGCTGTTTGCTATGCAGAAATCTGCATTAGTGTCATCTTATTAATTTTTACTATATACATAGCACTTGGGAAAGTACAGCTTGTAATGTCTGCAATAACAGCAAAGGCACGTCCAATCCATCTCATTACTCCTCTTTGTTAAGGGTAACTCATGCAAAGGAATGGGTCACTCTAGTGCCCACAAGCCTCTTAGTGAGGATCTAGGCATAAGAGGTAGTGAGAGAATTAAGGGAATTTCTGCAAGAAAGGCTGTCAGATTTGCAAGACTGCTCTAGAGAAACAGCATTTTCCAATATTTTAAAGGAGGAAAAGAGGAAGAAAAGAACAATTGGAAAACCTCAGCTATGTGATGATGCACATGGAAAAATGTAGATGTTTCTCATTTAAATCTCTGTATTACAATGTACTATTTCTCCAGTATTTTAAGTAGATTTTCAAATGCGGTGTCATCTATCTGCTGTACTATGGGAATTATTGTCACTTTCTTGTTTGTTTGAGCAAAATCATATTACATTGCATGTAGTAATGACTCTTTGAACATGCTCCGCTACTGAAAGAAACTTTATGTCTTTGGAGAGAAGTGAGAAACTAATAGAGAAAGAGACTGTGGGACAGCTTCTTTTGGTAGCACAGGCCCAAGGCAACTTAAAGTGTTTGTAGACAGCTGCTACCAAACTGAGTTACAGTTAGAAAAATTTTAGAGTTAAAAGTTAGAAAACCCCCTTCTTCCTAAAATGTTCAACCTAGTTAAGATCTTTTTGACTGCTTTAAGGAGACCTCATTCATGCATGAATTATGCACGCAGAGCTAAGGAACAATGACTAGCATCTTGGATTAGGACGAGCACCTTGCCAGCTATTTCAGGAGTTCCAGATGTCAGCAGTCACAGCACGCGGTCTCCTGTAGGAACGTTTCTCCCTGCCAAGCAGCTTGGTCTCAGGTAAGTCATCAGTAAGTCTCTCCTCAGTTTCCCCATCACCTGCAAAAGGGAGTGGTAACACCTGCTCACCACATACTGTGTATTTGCTTGTCTTTAGGATTTCATTAATCAGTTAATGGCTACAAAGCATACAGGAGATGTTAACGAATATTCACAGCAATCAAAGGTGTAAATTGGTGTTTGCTAATAGAATTTTCTCACGGTGCAACACTTTGCTTACCAAAGTCTGTCACCTGATGCTATTACAGCTCATAATTGAGTCAATCTCACCAGGAGTGTTTGAGTGTTTTGGACAGACTTCTCTTGGGAGTCTTTTCATGTTCAAATATGTTATTTTGAATGCTGCTGGTGAGGTATTTTTTTACTCTTTTGTAGTTCCTAGGTAGTCCTCAAATCACTCTGCAGAGTCTGCTTTGAGCTTAGAGATGCCAGCCTGGGGCTTAGATTTTCTGTTATTAAGTTTTCCTGGCATTAGGAATTTAAATCAAGACAATACTTTGTCACACACATAATTTCCTCTCCTCCCACCTTAGGAGCAGCAAGTGACAAAAAAGAGGTGAACGATGCTATTTCTTTTTATAAAATCCTCCTGCATTCTGTGATGGACACATTACAGCACAACTGTTACTTCTTCTTGCTACAAGGCCAACCCACTTTCTCTGCTATCCAGGAAAATACATGTGTAATTAATCCTTGCAAATAACAGCAGCTTCATCAGGGGAGACTGATTAAGCCCATTTTAGTATTACCCTGCACTTTTGTGGAACAACAGGATTGAGTATCCAGAAATCTTTTACAAAGGAAGGTAGCTGAACCTCAGTCTAAATGCAGATTGAGAGGTGCTTTTTTATCACTTTAGTTCTGCTCTGCATATGCTTACAAAATATCTCCTACATTAAGAATGCATAATTCATTAATATTTTGAGCGCTTATATGTTAAACTGTCAAGTTCTTGCCAAGACTTTAAAGTTCGTTAATGAAGTGAAATAAAAAACAAATTGAAAAAGGTTCTAAAAACTTAAATTAGTTAAGTAAAGTCATATTCTCATAAGGCAAAGTGTTTTGTGACTGTACAAGCCTAAGGTGCTACTGCTTTCATGTTTAAGCTCACATTCTCATCAGCTGAGGTGATAGTTTTTTAAGAGGCCTCACTGTGAATCAGGGAGAGGAGCTTATCTGTCTCTCTCCTGAAAAGAAAATAAAACAAGTTATATTTTTTGTAAGTAAGTCAGATGAATTCTCCATTCTTTTTCATTACATTGCCCTTCAAACAGTTGTTTTGATACAAGTAGGAAGCAAAGAACATACAGACAGCATTGTTGATGAATACTTTGTCATACTGAACTATGGTCTAAATCTTTTGGTGAATTCAGTTTTATAAAACTTGCCTGAGACGGCTCAAATTCTTTTTATAGACACCAAGACTGAGAATCAAGTTCTACCGATTCAAATGTCAAAAAAATGTTCTAATAATTGATCTAGTTTTCCCCCACATAAACCCATTTATAATATCACTTATTATCATGATTTGATTGTAAATGTCATGGTATTCGTTGTTCTGAAAGCTCTCACTACTTACACTTTAGGGAAATAAATTTTTATCTTCATCCCCCTAACTTCCCCAAAAATATGTATCCAGTCCTCATTTCTGCAGACAAAAAAACCCTCCAAAACCTTGAAAATAAAAAAGCAAAATGCACTTAGAAAGAACCCAAATATATATGCAATCAATATGGTCTGAAGAAGCCACGGTCTGGAGGAAGAGGCAGTCTTTGGTTTGTAATGGATAGATTCAAAAACTTGGAACATTTCAAGGTTGGCAGTGTTATGCTAGAGCCACCAAAGCTCATATTGGTTGACAGCAGCTCAGAACTCCACAAAAAAGCAAAACATTGCTTTTCAGACCTCTCCAATTATGCCTTTTACAGCTCTGCAACACTCAGAGTCTATTCTAACCCAGATTCCACCCTCATCTTCTCTCCCCTTCCTACCGTTAATTATTTCATTCTTCTATTCACAGAATTAGTTTTCTGTTCTTTTTTTTCCCAACATTTTCTTTCTCTTTATTATGAATTATATGTGTCCTTCTAGCAGTAAAATTCCCTTTCCTCCAGTCACATGACTGTGGCAATTAAAAATCATATGTTCCTGAGGAGATAATGTACTTACATTGTTTTAGCATGAAAATATCTATTGTACCTCAGGTACACAATGCAATCTGCTCACTAGTTTGAAGCCAAAAAATCTAGTTTTCAGGTATTCAGTGCTATTACACTGATTACCTTCTGCTTCTGTTGTTGTTTATGTTGATTGTCCTCATCTGTCTAAATTGCAGGTGTGGCTATAAAGTTCCTAGGAAAGCCTGTCCAGATCCCAGCACAGAATTTATTAACAGCTATTAAAAAAACTCTTCCTAGAAAATCTGATGATACAGATGTGGGTTGAATTAGTTAGTGTTGTATGCACACCCTTCAACATGTTCGGTGTTCAGGACCCCACTGAAGGGTCTCACTGACTTAGAGTTGTCTGTAACTGGAGGTACCACAGGAGCTCGGCTAATATGGCTGAGTCTGTCTGGGATGGAGTTAATTTTATTCATAGCAACCTGTATGGTACTGTATTTTGGATTTGTGACTGACACAGTGTTGATAACACACACCAATGTTTTGACTATTCTGGAGCAGCCCTCGCTCTCAGGATTTCTCTTTTTCCCACTTTGCTACCCCTGCAGCAAGTAGGCAAGGGATGGGAAAAAGCTGGGAGAGGACACAGCTTGGACAGCTGACCTAAACTGGCCAAAGGGATATTCCATGCCATGCTGTGTAATGCTCAGCAATAAAAATCAGGGTAGGGGGAAGGGGGAGTTTTTTGGCAGGTCTCCAGTGCCCAGAGACTGGGTGGGCATCAGTCTGCTTGTGAGAGGTGGTGAGTGATTTTCTTTGCATCATTTTTTTTCCCCTCCTCTTTCCTTCATGTATTAAACTGTCTTCACCTTGATCCATGAATTTTCTCACTTTTGCTCTTTCTATTCACATCCCCATCCCACTTGGTGGGAAGTAAGCAAGCAGATGTGTGATGCTTAGCTGTTTGATGGAGTCAACCCACTGCAGTTATATTTAACAAGGAAGGAAAAAAAAAAAATGTGGACTTCAGGTCATTTTCAATCTTCACAAAAATATCATATTACTTTTTCCATATCTCTCCATCATCTTTGGAAGGTCATGGGGAACAGGAGAGGTGTCTGAGCACTGAGGTGACGGAGCACTGGAACAGGCTGCCCAGGGAGGTTGTGGAGTCCCCTTCTCTGGAGATTTTCAAGACCTGCCTGGCTGCAGTCCTGAATAATGTGCTGTAGGCATTCCTGCGTCAGCAGGGGAGTTGGACTAGATGATCTCTAGAGGTCCCTTCCAACTCTGAAAATTCTGTGATTCTGTGATTCCGTGATTCCAGCATTGTTCACAAACATCCATACTGTCCCTCAGCAGTGTCCATTGCTGAAATCACATTTAACACAGCTCTGAAAAGTAACACTCCAAGACTGTACAACCCTACACAATGCAGCTGAAGCATTGCATCCTGATATGTAGGATAAGACAGGAAAACATTTATTCATGTGGCCCTCTGGATATCTTCATATGAGCTAGAAGTTAAAAGAGCAGACAAAAGGGTCTTAAAGTGTCGTGTCCTATGAGAACACTCAGAGTCAAGTTTTATACTTCTGAATTTTATTTCCAGAGCCTCTGGGAACTTTCAGAGGCTTTGTTTACCCGATGAAATAAAACAGCCCAAGGACTGTTCCCAAATCCTGAGGCCGCATGTCATGGCTAGGCTCACAACCACATGTCTACATTTTCTACTCCCAGAACTGAGTGGCCATATTCAAACTACACAGTAGAAGTAGTGATTGACACACACTATCCCATGAAATGAACCTGGTCATGATTTATGAGGATAATAGTTGACACAAGCCAAAACCACCCCAGGGAATCTGTGTAGGCAGTGACTAGGTGATAGGCATGGTTGTGTATCAGGGCTTCAGTCTGATCACTGGCCCTCTTTTGCTTACTAGTACTAAGAAGTCTATTATAGGACTTGAGGTCATTTGAGTTTTAATTCCAAGCACTTTGAAACCCAAGGTACTTGAATAAGAATTCCTACAGGAGACCCTTTGACCCGCAAACAAGATATGAAAGTACTGTTATCTGGAAGAAATTATAATGCTCTTGAGCAAAGTACTACACCTCCTGAGGAAGTGAGTTCTATAAACAGTTTCATAACAAAAGTACTGTCTACTGAGGTTTTGTTATATCACACGGACGTCCAAGTTTGCAGGTCTTGGGAGAACTCTATTCTGACTCTACCTTCTCATCAATCCACTGTGCCTTTGGGTTTTTCCTCTCTTTTCTTGCTACTAGTCTTATTTTGGGAACTTTTTTTCAAAAATC
>VFFE01007246.1:240112-334997 GCA_008921705.1 Burhinus oedicnemus
AAAAAAAAAAAAAAAAAAAGGCAAACCAACAAACCCACAAACAAGCCCAGAAGTGAAAACAGAAGACTAAACTGAGTTTGTGCCAAAAAAATTTTACAACACTGTAACTGCATTGACTTGAATGGAGGTAGATAACAATCAAGCCCAGGCAGTCAGGGTTCTGGTATCTAAATCACCCCGCCTGTTCTCCTACTGTCAGTTTTCTTTTGCTTATTTATGTGACATGAGGAATTTCTTGTTTGTGTGCAACTCACTATTTTATTAAAATATTGTTCCCTAAAAAATAAGTGTGTCACTAATCCATTGAGAATGCTGCAATACTGTGGAATTAGATTGGATATTAGTACAAGGATATAGCAAGGACAGTTCAATGAATGTGTCACAGACGAAAAATATCATATGTGTATAGCTATGGTCAAAGCAAAAAATGAAACAGGAAAAACACAACTCCATAGCTAAACACTGAGATCACACTGGGCACCAGACATTCCCTTCTAGAAGGAGAATTGCCCACTAGATATCTGAGGTTTTGTGGTATATATATATATATATCACTCCTCAAGGTATTTTCCGCTCTGTTTCTCAAAAGAGCTCTACCAGCTTTTCTGATGCCAAAGGCATACGATGCCGTATAGTCATTCAGTTTGAGATTCTCACCCAGTTGTCATTACCTCTTCGTAAATAATCTGTGCTCTTCTCTGGGTCAAGTTTATGCAGAATTCACTCTTCACTCTTGATAACATATGATTATATATTTAATATACAGACAAGCAAATGCCTTTGGTAATCGCAAAGTATCACATTAAATTATATAAATAAAATTCATCTGTTGAGGATTCATGTATCACTTGATCACTCTGCAAAAATATGTTGACTTTTCCTTCATGCTTTCTCATTATTTAAGTTTTTATTTCCTTAATTTGTATTATTTTTATAACTTGTTTATTTTACAAATTTTCCTTGTTCATTCATTTGATGAATATTAACTGGTGATAGCAGAACAAAACAAAGCTGGGGAAGTTACGTTATCAAATGCTTTTGATTCAGCCCAGGATTGAGCAAGAAGGTGCTTCATTTAATGAGAATAACTGCACTCAGAAAGAGACAGGAGGACAGATTGCAACACCAGGAGGGAAAAGAGCTGTCAGTTATAGTGCAGAAGGTAAATGAAATGTTTCCCTTGTCTTCTGGTAAGACAGTCTGCACATATGGTTCTGGGATGAATAGAGCCTAATTGCAGACAAACTTGTTCATACTATGCCGCTAAATTCACTCTGCTTTTGAAGATTCTGCTCTGGTGAGACCCAGAAAGTGAGGGGGACAGACATAATTCCTCTGTTATAAGTATACTTTAGTAACTTTTTCCAGATCTATTTATCAGTCTTTGTATATATTGTACATGTCTATTTATATCTGCATACATGTGTGCCTGTGTGTCCAAAATCTTGGAGGATACTTTGAGTATTTGTATACATGCTTGTGTTTTCATACTTTGAAAATAATCTATGAAACTTAGTTTTTCATCCTGTTCACTTCCTTTTTTACTCTCTTGGAAACTTTTCTTCTAAGAGACAACCAAAATCACTATCTTCTTCAAGGACTCTGCCTTGTGATGTTTCACACCATAATTCACCTCAGTCAACCTCCAAAAGTAACAGTAAGTAGACTGTATTTCACAATGCTATACATGTGCCCAGTATCCATTTGACTGTTGTCTCTGGTGCTCCGAGTAATGGAACCGCTTTATGTTTCCATTGCCCCTGTGGATTCATTTTCAACATGAGTTCAGAAGCTCTTTGAAAGATTGATATATAGGTATGCGTGTAAATAACAAGTACCAACAAACATGACAAACGGACAGCCAGCTATCTCCATCCCTAGACTTATGTCTCAGACACTTATACCATACAGACATTAAAAATAAAAAGGTAATATTTGCACTGTAAAACAGCCCAATCATACATACAACTAATGCAGATTGCCACTGGGACTAGAGTTGTAGCCCTAGACCATGATCACTGCCTAATATGGCAGTAGGCTCTTTGTCATGTGCCACAGCAGTGCCTGTAGTCTACGTGATTCCCATTCTGCATGAATACATCTAACGTTTACCCATCCAAATGTTGTTCATCCAGAGAATGTAAAGCTGTTTTACCCAGGTGCATAAATAGACAGTAAAATCGCACAGTAAAGCAGCATGCAGAGCAGCCCCACAGAGCGTGCACCCATATAGCACACAAAGAACTAGCATCCTGGGGAGACACACACACTTCATATGCAGGCAAAGAACAGGCATTCTCACAAACATTTGAAGGACTCATTCGCCTCAGTTCACAGCTCTTGCAAATGGGTTGCTGCAGCCATACCTGAAAATCTATTTATTAACTTATGCACACAGTTTTCTTTTAAAAGGTGCTGTGCAGATGAAGGGGCCTATTCATGTGTCTTTCTCAGTTAATTCTTTTTTTTTTTCAATTTTTCCCAATGCATTTTAGATTGTTTGCTATTCCTCAAAGGCCAAAATTCAATATGTAAAAATGATTTTAAAAAGATGAGTCAGTTTCTAATGTCAAATTCAATAAGCTCAGCTACCACATTCACATCACATTATTATATGAAGAGAAAAGGCAATGATGCCCCAAATTTCTACTACTCTCCGAGTTGAAAATTAAGGATAAGTTATTGAAGTGCTTAGAGACCAAATTGATATTCAAAAAATGGACCTCACATAACGATTTTTTCCATCCAGTTTATTTATTCTGAGTCCAATAGCCATTAATACACCCTAAACTTCAGGGAAATGAAGGCACAAATGTAGAGTTATTTTCCTTATCTTGTTTGCAGGGAAAAGCTGAATTTCAGGTCTTCTGAAAGTAACATAATTAGTTATTGTAGAACTGTTTCTTCCCATAGCCTTGGTCATTGTATGCCTGCAGGCCTGGCACGGAGTGAGGGTCTGCTTGCAGAGGGCGCTGCTGGGAAATACCACCTCCAGTAGGCAAAGCTCCTCCTCAGGTTCTTCATGGCTCGGAAGATGTCTCCGACCCCATGAGGACTGCAGCCCTGTTCTGTGGCTGGCAATGTCCCACGCCAGAGATGGCTGGCTGTAATTCCTTTACAGGTGAAATGATCCATGCAGTCTCAACACTATGACTCAATCCCTCCCAGTAAACCTGGGCAAGCAATGGGAAAAAAAACCCTCAGAGTGAACTGAAAAGGATTGTGGGTGAAGAGACTGAGGAGAGAGGTTTTGGTAAAACGGAGATGGATTCATCTGAGGTTATTACAAATCATTCTGTTTCATTTTCAGAGTTAATTCATTTGTTTAAGAAAAATGTTGCCTTTTAATCCAAAAAAAAATCTAATCTTGAAAAGAAAAATCAACACTTTTTTTTTAACCCTCTGTTTCAAAAATGAAATTATCCAGGAAAGATTAAACTTTCTCTGCTTTAGACATTAAAAGATAGATGTTGAACCCTAAGCTTATAAACATGCTTATCCTGGGACCAGGAGGATTTGTGAATAAAGCAAGTACTGTCTGCCAAAAATCAAAAGCCATTCTTTTTAAATGTCGAAGGGCAGGATTCATGTAAGTTGAAGTTAGTCTAAAGAAACAGACACTTTAGATACCTAATTTAGAAGGTGACAGGTTATTCCCTAGAATCACCTATTTCTTTCAGTGTCTATAAAGGGAGACTTGAATGACCAGCTTACTCTCAAATGCGGAGCTTTAAGACATCTATGTTAGAACAGGTGTTTTCCACTCCTCAAGGTTTTGTCACGTTAAAAGGAATGTAGTTTTGATATTTGCCTGTCAGAGTCCCAGGACTTTCACTGATTTGACTATCAGAGTCTCAGCAAAGGACTTTCACTGAGTCAGATTCACAAAAATCTAGTTATTTTATTGAGAGCAGCAGAACAGGTTCGAGATTGCCGCTGATAAATTCACTGACTACAATAATGCTACTAATTAAGGTTAATATTGCTACCAAAATAGTAATAATGCAACAGCCCGGGGGTAACATTCACTGGAGGGGAAAGGCACAGTGCTTACCCAGAAGGCGTCCCTGCCTGGGGTGGAGGAAGAGAACGCAGCCCGTCGACTGGTCCATCAGGTATCAAGATTCTTTTTTCCCAATTTAACACTCATTTTCTCTGTCCTTTTGTCCCCAAAATTACGAGGTTTCCCTCCCCTAGGTGATGTGTAGTATGATTTGGATGGAGAGACGAGTGCTATGGTCATATATGTTTAGTATGATCGCTATAATCTTCATTAGCATATGCAGGGTTGCCAACTTTTAATATGAATTTCACAGGTAATGAGGCAGAGGTCAGTCATCGGGCATGATAGCCTTTCAAAGAACTACATAGGTTCCTGTTATCTTGCCTTCACTGACGAAAAGCAGGGCTGTCCTGCCTCCACAAAGCTTCCTCCTTATCTGCATCCCGTGGTAGCCAGGCGAATCTCCACTCCCCTGGCCTGCACAAGAGATAGGAAGGCCAGTCTTAACCATTCTTTGAGCACAGACACTTCACCTCATTATCCAAATTCCAGAGGTTTCAATACTCTTTTCCCCCTTTTCTCAGGCATACATTATTTGCAGAACGTAAAGATTACTTTGCTCCCCCAAATCCCATTTGTACTATATTTCACTTCAGTCAAAACATTTCCTCTGCTGAGTTCATTTTCTCATCTGATGCAGTGAAGCATTAAGCATCTGCTTAAGTCAAACCTCGTGAATATTTCTACTCAAGGCTGAGAACTGTGTTATGTGAAGTTTACATTAGTAAGTTCTTCGCTGAATGATGTTCAGAGCATGGATCTTATTAAGAAACCAGTCCAGACAGTTTGCATGTTGTTTATGAATGTTTTATTCTGCTCTTGGTCTGATATTCTCTATTAATAACCCAACATGAGTAGCTTCTTTATGTGTACTGCTCTTTCCCACAGTGGATATATATCTATTAAGTGTCCTGAAGTAGGATGAAGATTCAGTTTGAGAATGAATCATCCAGGCAAGAATTTTGTAAAAAGTGTCCTGTTAACATTATTGGAAACGGGTTTTATTTCACGCTCTCTATATAAGTGATACACCTAATTTCAGTGGTCTTAGTTCTGAGTTGTATGAATGTGAGGAGTATGAAAAGAATAAGATGTGAACTATTGTATGCCTGTACAGTAAATGAACTAATGTCTTATCATAAACGAATCTCCACCAGTCATTTGAGGCTGTCCATTACATATATTTATTCAACAATCTTTGGGGCTGTTTACATGAAATAATCAACATCACAGAATTATGTCCAGTCCGTGGGAAATTGCTGTTGCCGTACCAGTACATTTGAGCTCAGGTAGCAGAAGTCCCACCTCCCCTTCTACTTTTGATTTTAGTGTCTTAACAGAAGATGTCTTGATAAAGGTAAAGAATTGTACAGAGAAAGATCAGGTGCTGTAGGTATTCCATACAATAGCAGTTTGAGTGTTTAAGAGAACACAGACTAAGGCTGAATAATTATGCAAAAGATAAATCATCTAGCCATGCAGTTAAGTCAGAATTACAATGACAATAAAGGTACAGTTAAATTCTTATGATACATTAAAATTGTGAGAAATGTTAATATATTTAATTGACATTTAACAAGATAGCTATAGCAAGTTAATTAGATATCAACTTACATACTTCATAAATGTCAGCATTTTTAACAATTAAGCCCACATTTACAATACACTTCAGCCATGGGTATTGCTGGATACCCTAGTGACTGTGACTAGTAGCACTAGCTATATTAAGTTTGTTGGCACTTCTGCTTATAAGACTTCGCTTTCAGATACTTACATCATGGTCAGGATGAAATTAGTTAGAATGAAATTCCCTTTCCCTTCCCTTTTCACATTAACTACCAGTACTTAATAAATATAAAGTACTTGTTCCCCAGATCTGGCCAACTAGACACTGATAGCTACTGGATAATTTTAATGTCAATATCTCTGTGCCTCACCTTGACATCTCTAAAATACTCCTAACATTTATGCTGATGGTTTACAAATGAAAAAGGTCTATATTCACCATGATTATCACTTGCCCTGGTAAATTTGTTAACTAACTGATGGTGCTACAACGTGCAAAGTAGGGAAATTAAACCCGGAAGCTCTCTAAGCCTTTAACTAACTACTACACATAAAACCCCAAGAATTTAAAAAGTTATGCATAGCAACTTAACAGAGTTACTGTAAAAAGTCAGTTGCAAGCAGAAAATGTCAAAATAGTTTGCCAAGTAAGTTTATAACACTTTTCCATTTTCAATAGAGTTTCTTAATTATAAGGTTGCATTAAAATGGCTATGCAGGTAACTCCCCCCTACACACACTCCCCTTTCTTTTTTCTCCCAGACACTAAGATAAAAGAGTGGCAAGGTTTTTCAAGATACCATTAAATGAAGAGTGATGATGGTTTTCTTAGATTTGCTTTGATGAAAGTATTATATAACTTCTGGAATTACAGTGAGAAAGATAGAGACACTTGGGCGGGAAGAATGGGCGGTAGAACAGGAGACAAGGAACAGAGGAAGGCTAAGATGGGTGAAAATTCTCGATTAGTCCCATGTATTTTCTTCCAATTTATTCTCATGTGCCCTATTTGGAGACTGTTTTCTAACAGAGGTGTTCAATGTTATAGGCAGGATTTCCAGAGCTGTAAGCAGCTAAATCTATTGGGCATTTTAGCTAAAAGTTGGCTAAAAAATTTAAAACGGTATGAAAACATGAAAAGTAATGGTCTGTGTGTTTCCAATAAGAAGGCATTTTCATTTATTCTGATCTTTTATCTAACACAATCAGAGCATGCCTCCACTATATTTGCCTGGCCTGCTTCTGGGAAGACACCACTTTCCCACCCACAAGCCACTGGTGACCTCTCTAGAGTTTCTAGGAGCTGGCCTCTTGGAGTCATTGTCCTACTTGGCTAGCAGTTAATGCTCAGGAATAAGGGATTAAACTGATTTACTTTGGGATAGAGATGACACCCAAAGCCTGCAGTAAAGCCCACATCTTTTCTAGTAAGAATTGCAGTGGTTTCCACCGGTTTTAACATATAGTCTACCATGCACCTTTTTGGCAACCAAAAGCAATAGTACAGGATCTATGAGACTAGTAAGACAAAGCAATAAAATAAATAGACCACCATGTATAATAAAAAGCATTCATCTCAGTAGTACTTTTAAAAGTAAAGGGAATGACAACTTTCTACTGAAAGTTTCCCAAAGTTGCTTCAGTTTTGCAAGTATTTCTAAACTCAGATAAACAAAATTCAACAGCAACATACTGGCAGTTAGTATGCTATGATCTTATTTTCTGCTTCTTTCTCAGTCGGCTTTTAGTCCCTAGTGGCTCAATGGTTATTTCACCACTTCCCTTTAGAAAGCATTCCACACACATACAAATTCCAGGTTTAGGAAATCTCACCTGATATTTCTTGTATATTTTCCCATTGTTAAGTTTACTCAAACAAAAGTGATGACCCAATTTCTGCTTGAAACATTTACTGCACCCTTCCTCTACTAAATATTTAGAGACCAAAAATTTCAGCAAATAAGCATCATCCTTTCCAGCAGCTGTGTTGTAATAACACCAAACGTTGATTTCTGTTAATCTTTCTTTAATGCTTCCTTCAAGCTCATAATAATTCTTTATGTCCTTTCCCAGATTTCCATGGGTTTACAGTATCATTTAGATACCAGAGAAATTATAGAAATTATTATTAGTATTTTAGAAAGTGGAACAACTTCTGCTTCCATCTGGAAATCTGTAAATCTGAACAATAAGTTTTTGCTGTTTGGCTACTGACATGTATGGATTTAGTCCAAACTAAAGCCAATGTAATTGAGAGCAGAACTATCCCCTAAAACACAACCTAAGTACTCAAAGACTAAATGTACTATATTTAGATTATTTTTGTGAACTACGGTACTAGTTGCATTTTCTACGTCAAACTCAAAAACAGTAAAATCAATAAAACTTAAATAAGCAAAGGTTTTTTTCATAAGAAACACCTAAAAATGCCTAGAATAAAAAGAATTGTGTAGGGCCACTAAATGTCATTAGTACATATTTACCAAAAAAAATTAATATGGACTCTGCAATTTATACCTAGTTCATAAGAGTGACATTTGACTTTTCTAACCCATGGTCACACTTCAAGACACCAGTGATCAGAGCATATATCAATTAGACAATAATTTGCATGGGGAATGGACATTTTCAGCCCCAGATTTTTCAGGTAGGCGTGCTTATGTGCTGTGACAGTGTTACTTGATCAAGTCTAACACTTGCTGGAGGATAAGTATTGGAACTCAAATGCACAAATGGTTCATTGTAGTGTGATGTATTTTTAGAGGACTTCAGAAGTCATTTGCCATTGAAAATTGTATGCAACACAAACTTGTAATTTCATGCATTAAAAAAAAAAGGCTGTGACTATAGACTTGTATAGATATTTGGCCTTTTTGAAAAAAACAAAACCTCATCATATTATCACTGGAGTTTATGTTTGTTTTAGCTATGTATTTCCCTGTACTTTAGGAACATTTGGTACTTTTGGTTACAGGGATTTCTGTAAATTCAGAAGACAATAAGAAAAAGAAAATCAAAAGATAATCCATCTCTATGGAGGACAGCTTGTGAGTGCATCCTGAGCTCATCTGTCATGAGAACTGAAATATTTTCTGAAACAAATCCTGGGATGATGAAAGTTATTAAGACTCTTCCTCTTCATTATGCGGGACCTGTAGGCTGACTCTGCATTCTGATCGGTAAGAGTCCTTAGAAATGTATTGAATAACTACACGGGAAGCAAAATTGTAGTATACTGTGGTTTGCTCCTGTGTGGATTCACAGCTGTCTAATAATAAGGCTCACATTTGACTTCTGCCTTTCAAACATGAGTTTTGGTTGACCATCTTGGCCCTTGACAGAATATATCTTACAGCTGAAATTGTCCAATAAACTCAAAAGTCATTAAGCCAGGGAAGAATCTGGCAGATGGGTACACAGGAGGATGATTTCAAAGGCTTCGTCTGCTTGGTGATAGGAGGAACCAACATTTTTGTTCCTGACCAGGTGTAAAAAAGCAGAAAATATACTTTCCTGGGAATACTTAACTAGGGCATTCATTGAATCTAAGTATTTTACAAGATCATACTGACTGAGGAAATTCTTCTTTTAAAAGAGAGTTTCTTTACTTAGTTTTCTGTTAGCCTGTGTGGCAGAGAAAAGAAATCCACATTACCACCCAAGTGCCATAAGCTTTCCCTCTAGTCAGTGGAGAAAGATCAGTGTCTTAAGAAAGTGAGTAACATCTTGAGCAGGCACCTGCTATGGTGATTCACTCCATTAACTGTACAGGGAGCTCATAATCAACCAATATCTTAATGGAATTTTTTCGGCTAAGGAACTAAAGTGAGAAGGGATGAGCCCAGACCAGAAAGTCTAGAAACCACAAGACTCATGGCTCCTCAAGTGCTTATGCTACAAATTTCCTGGCTCCACTTCTGGTTTCCAGGTTCGTGGCCCACAGGTCTAGGCAAAAAGCAGTCATTCCACTGTGCAGCAATTCTTTTAGTTTTCTTTCTAAAGCAGAATGATTAAACCTCTTCAGAATTCTCTCAGACAACAAATTGCCAGTCATCATCCAGCAGCTACATTCTAGTCAGCTTGGGGTAGTGGTCAAGATTCAGAAGGGTCATTGTTAAGGGCTGGTTGAAAGAAGCGTTCAAAATTCTGGGAGTTTTCAGAGACTACTGAAATTAGCCAGGGTTCTGATGTCATATGTTTATCATAATAGCTTTCGCGAGTACATTTCTCCTCTCAGATAACAAGCACTAGCTGCACAGAAATATTGAGAAAGCTTACTCTGAACATATTAACCCAAAGAAGACCTTTCATTTTTTATTTGGTGATTGATTTGGTGGAGAAACATTACTTTTTTCAAACCAGGTTCCTTAATCCCTGTTATGCAACCTCTGCGTCTAGTTCAGAAAAGGTATTCTTATGAGAGAGGGAAAAATACACATAAGAACTGTTACTCTTGTACAGTTCAACTCAATTCTGTCTTATTAATTTTTTTTTTTCTGATTTTTTTCTAGATTTTTATTTACCATTATTCTGGTCACAACATATTAGTAAGTAGAGAGAATCATCCACATTCCAACCCTAACTGGTGAGTGAACTAAGAGTTTTTGATCTGGTGCCATCAGCATAATTTGAAACCAGGTGGTATTAAACCAATTAGATTTTTTTAATTCATTTTCGCATTTTATGCAGTAAGGGAAATTCATTGATGTTCACTTTGGAAATGAGGTAACAATGACTTTTGAAACATTGCCAGCTCACAAAAAGTAAAGTCAATATCAATTCATTAGCAAATTAATGGGACTGATTTTATTGTAAATAGCTAACAACTGTGCAGCTGGCAGCCCTGAGTTAGTAGTCACTCAAAGAGCATCAGATGTAAGTTCTGAAAGTAATGGAAGAGTTCAGAAATAAATAGACTTTTTAATCAAGAGTTTTATACTGTCCTTGTAAGTTAATTGCTTTTCAACTTAAAAGAAGTGTGTTACAATGACCTTATAATGTAAGTATGAAAGAGTTTATATTAGACCTAGACTGTGTCTTTAAACACAGACCTAAATACAGTTGAGTGAGCAGTCATATTTCAAAAAACCAAAAAGTAAATTATTTCAGGTTTCCATCAAATAATTTTTCTTCTCTTTTTTCATACAGGAAGGAAAAGCTCTTGAAATAAAATGTTTGAATGAACTGGGTTTTTTCAAGCTGATAAATAATGTTTTAGTTTGAGCTCTTTTTGTTTGTCTTTTGCAAACAAAGACTTTGTTCTCCTTATTAAACTGAGGTACATTTTGAATTGAAACATCATTTTGAAATGGCAAGTGGAAACTTCTAGTATTTTTCTGGTTTTCTACCCATTTTCTAGCTTAAACATCATGAAAAATTCAAAATGAATTTGTGAATTGTTTCAGGCAGATACATTTTTCACTGAGAAAAGCTTCTGCCTGAAGAGTTTTCCCCAGCTACAGTCCTGAATAATGCATTGCAGGTAGCTTTGCCCATGAGAGCACTGAGGCAATTGTACATTTCACAGATGTTCCTCGGGATATAATCCCTCCAGAGCTCTCTTCAAGAAGGAAATCCAACTTTAGTCCTTGGAAAGCCCAGCACGTTCTGTTTCATCACTGTGTCCAGTTGCTGCACTAGGGAATAACTGAAAGCAAGGCTCCATCTATTCCCTAGTGCTTCTTACCCTTTTTTTCAGTAGGACACATTAGCTTGAACAAAATGCAACAGAGCTATTCAGCCTCCAATCCTAAACTAACTCTTGTCCATCCAGCATGATATATCGTTATAAGAACCTCATTCTGTTTAAGTTCTCCCATATAAGCATTGAAAAGTATTCAAAGGGGAGAAAATCAATGTCAGGAATTTGACGCAGAGCCCATCTTACTGCATTTCTTTTAACGCGATCATCTGTGGGGTCTCAGAACCTCTTTCCCATCCAAGCCTGGCCACTCTTGTAGCATCCATTACTGTGCTTTAATGTAGCCCAGCCATTAACTTTGAAATTTGGTTTGGGTTTGTCACCCTTGTAACTTGTATCTCCTCTTTATTTCAGAGCATGTACATAAATGAAGGCACAATTTAGCTTTTCTGATTTTGCCTCACATTTCAAATGCTAGATACTCTTCTGCAGAATTTCTCTTATTCTAAAGAAAACACTTACAAAACTATGCAAAACTTCTGGAAAATATAAAGTCATTAAAAATGACTTACCAAATTTTATATTTGGATAAGGGTTATTTTTCTGGTTATCCCATATGTTAGTAGAATTACTTTAGTCAAAATCAACAATGAAATTCTTGCAGGACTAATATTTTTCGATCTATTAGGATTTGGGAAAAGACAAAGTTATCTTTAATATTTTGCATTCTTCCAATTATCAATTTTCAGTTCTTACATATGAAAGTGTATAATATACCTAAATATCCATTCAGTGCCCAGTACCAAGCTGCCTTACATGGAGGACCTTTACTACTAGGACAATACAAAACTCTTTCTTGTGCCTACATCTTGTTTAGCAGACCCTAGAGAGTCCACTAGGTCAGCTTAACCTCAAAAAACATACAGACCAGATCCTCAGAAGCATTTAGGTTCCTATTTCAGCTTAATATTGAAATATTTTCAAGGATATAAGCCCATATGCTCAATATCTTGACTACTGCTAAATAAAGCAGAACATGAAACACACTCTCTGCTTTATCTAGAAAGGGTGTTGTAGAGCTGCATTGAAAGGGTTACTCCTGAAAGCTTATGGGTGAAAGACAATTCAAGATTTCCCAGGCACACCAAGAATATTGACTTTGTGAAGCTGACTGGATGGTGCGAGCTACTTCCAACAATTCAATCTACTCCATTCAGAGTATAGCCAGTTTACAAAGGCATGCAATCTGTGGAAGACTGCTTCAGGGTCACTGTGCTACAGCCCTCTTGACACAGCCAAAAGAAAGTCCTGAATAGAGGATGAGAAGCCTGATTACTGATTAGCTTCAGTGTTATTGCAATCAGTTCCCAGAAGGAAGTTAGCAATCTGCCCAGCATCCAATAAAAGATTGCTATTAAAGGGCCATTATGATGGGAACACTCAACTTAGAACGGTTTTGGGGGTTTTTTAGTTCTTGATAAATCTGGTCTTTGAGGAGGGTTTTTTGGTTTTTTTTTTTTTTTTTTTTTTTCATCTCAAGTCCTATTTAAGGAGTTCTTGATTATAAGGCTCCTTTACTGAATTTATGCCTGCAAAGTACCGTTGTTTCATTTACGTTTACTGTGTCCAAGCTGCATGGATTATTTAAAACTATACTCAAAGGAATTTTCTCAGAGGAAGTCCTTCTCCCACAGATCAAGTGCTTCTAAATTCAATTAATTAATGAGCATGTTACTGTTTTCTTTTTAAGCTAAACAGATCAAAAGTGTATTTTATTTATTTTTGTAATTACACAAAACATCTTTAAGTGGACCTTCCCACAACAGTCCAGGTGTTCCTCATCTTCTAAATACACAAAGAAACAAAACCTTGTTTCACTATGATTGAAAATTAATTATTATTTTTTTACATGAAAAAGGGAATTTAAAAAGCATGGACTAACAGACTATTATTATGGAACATGGGAGAGGACATAAGTATCCTGCAGCATATTTTCTGTTTAACCTTAAGGAAAATATTTAATATTTCAGTATTGCTTTTATTCCCTCAGAAAAGCAGAGCTGTTAACTTTCTTCCCAGGAGTGTGAGGAAGATTAACACATTAATACATCAATACACTAAGGCATTCAGATGCTGTGCTAATAGAAGAAATATAAATATCTTACATGATTACAAAGATTTACAACTTCAAAAGTACAAAGAAACCTACTAAAAATGCAGATGCATTCAGTGTGCGCATAGTCTTAATGTGTTAATTTCTACAGTTCAATATTTAGTTCCTCCTAGTTGCTATCAGATCAGATTCTCACATTTCAAAAGTAAAAAGCTGACCTTTCTAATTATCAGTGTTGCAGGCCTGACCTGATGGCATCTGAATATCTATCGGACTGCTGTTAGGTCTAAAATCACTACCGGTAGTGTAGAACCCCCCAGCTGAAACACAGCAAACTATTTCATCAGCAATGTCTATATTAACTTCAGCAGGTGTAAAGGCTCAGAGCTGCAAAAAAAATTCCAAAATAGTTTTTGCCAGTACAGAGAGTAACTGACTTGAAAATATGGGAGCAAATTATATTGAGCTAGAAAGTGCTCTTTTTCTGTTACTTCTGTTTCAATTTTTTGTTGCATTTAGCAAGAAATAAAAATGCATGGTCAAACAAGAAAAGTCAAGAGCACGCTGCATGGGGAAAAAGGAGTTTAAGTGGAGCTGCAGTATAAATGTTAATGTAACACAGAAGAATCACGCTCATAATTAAGTATCATTAGGTATAAATATGATCCCTGAGCCTCAGTGCCTTTTGAAGAGATCAGTCAGAGAGGAATGCTGCCCTGGGGTGGCTGCCTGGCTGCAGGCGGGGCTCGCTCAACTCTAAGCGCGGTCAGAAGTGACTTGGGTGCTAAGTGAGTTTTACTGGTGGAAAGGTAAGCATGATGAGATCTTAAGCATATCCAACACCAGGCGAGAGTTTTGAGGATCTAAATTACAGACTTAAGCACCCAGAATGGCTGGTAACCCTTAGGTGTACCCTCTGCTCCTGTTCGTGCACCGCATGTGTTAATTTGCACGTAGGCTCTATCTGGAGCTTTCTGGGGGAAACTGAGGTACAATTGCAGTAGTTTCACTGATACTGCACCTTATTGGTAACAGAGCCATGACTTTGTCAATCTAGCTCCAAAACATCTTTCTGTTTCAGTCTTTTCATCTCTCATATAAGTAAAAAAGAAGGATTACCGTAAGACTATAATGAAGTTTGAGTCATTAATATCTGCACAGTTTGGTTAGATGTTAAGAATAAAAGCACTAAAAATGTTGCAAAAATTTAGAGTATGTATAAAAAATATTTTACTATGAACCTTTTACAAATAGTCTTCCATATTGTTATGGTAAAAGTATCACTTAATGACTGCATTTAACAGCTAAATGTTAGCTAACAGAAAATTATCTCCCTGAGGCTTGTCACACCCAGGTTTGTGAGAAACCAGCACAAAATGCAGCTATCAAAGCTGTGGGATCTCTGATTGCAGATCAGTATGGGGGAGCGGGGGATGTTTGGAGCCATTTTCCATTCTAGAGCTTTGCATTATTAATGCTTATTCGTCAGTAACTGCCAGAAGTCTACATGTTGGGGACATTACGAACAATCCAGCAAATGAGAAGACAAAAGCTTTTCTTTGTTAATAGTTCAGATAAATTATTCCTCTAGAGGTAAATGATTTGGTAAGGTATTGAAGGTTAATTGTGAATTCTACAGAAAATTATGTAAAAATAAGCATAAAACCACAACTGAAATTACAATTGAGCAGTATGTTCAAACTGTTTGAGCATCACAGAACTGGTTTAGTTACTGTCATTTATGTTCAAATGTAGGATGGTTTATAAAGCAGGAAACCATTACAGTGGCTTTGGACTATGGATTTAGATCAAAAAAAATGTCACAGGCAGGGCTGGTGGGGAGTGAGAGCTGCATCTTCTGTATCTTGCTGTTTCTGATTACACTTGCAATTATGCCACCACAGAATTAAACTACTCAGGCTCTTCATTGTAAGTAACACATGGCTCTGGTGTGTGACTATTGCTTTCAGAGGAAGAACTTTTCAAACAGGGTAGTTTCACACTTGGGAAAGTGAACTACTAAGCTGCTATCTAGAATTGAGTGCAGTGTAGCAAACAGAGGAAATAATTCTGCCAGTGCCCCAGAAGATCTCAGGTGTTAACTCTCCTTTGTGAGAGCAGCAGGTCAACTCTTTTGTAAAGGCACTGTGTCATTCATCTGGAGAAGAGTTTTAAAGATCAAGGTCACACTTTTTATCCAGTCCTGGCAGCCTTCCAATAAGCTTTTTCTGTCCATCTTCATCCTGAATTACACCATGGTATATTTAGAAGCTCCATCACAGATCTCAACAGATTTCTCTGTAGACACATTCTATTGTCTCACCATACTTAAAAAATATTTCTGGAATATTTGAAGTCAAACAAAAAAAATTAAACTTGATGGCCAGGGTTCCATCATGCATTTCGTGGTACCGTGGGAGATGTAATGTCCCCTTAGAGAGGAGACAATAAAAATAATTGAGATTATAAGGACTGAGACTGCAATTCTAATATGGAAGAAAACTTTTCTTTATTTGCAGTTATGCTGAAAATCTACTCCTCAATGGGACACATATCCAATCAGATTTATCTATTTATTTGACAACATATTCCATAATGAAAAGAAATATTTCTGAATTACTCTAACGAATAAAGGACTGTCCCTGCACTTGCTTATGAGGCAGCTTTCATTAAGGTAGAATCCAGCCAAGGGATGTTAAATCTGAATGAAAAAAGAAAAATAGAATTCACTAACGGATGAGTTTTTCCCAAATTCCTATGTTTGCCTTCCAAACCTTAGTAAGAAAATCAAACGTTACTTCTGTGGAAGAAGATTCAAATGATTTATGGAAACAAGCTCTGTTTCATTTATGGCTTAGCATTGCTAAATTTGCAACAAGGAATTGTCAATGAATTCAAAGAGTTGCAGGTTCACAGCTGCCAGAATGCTCAGACCAAGATTTGGTATATAATGGAACTTCTTAGCTCTCGAGCTTTTATGCCATACAATTTCAATTTTCAAATGTTCACTATATGAAATTAATCTTGATGTCTGAAACAAAAGGTAAGTTAGGCAGAAAGATGAAAAACTGAGCAAAATATTCCATGTGACACACTAAGATGTTCATTGATTTCCTTTCAAGTGATTTTGTGTTTACTGAACATTTTGTTCCTCTGGGATTTAACACCTTGACTATCTTTGAAACAGAAATAAGAAAGCTTAAATGTTTAATTTTTAAGTACTTTTGCTGTTTGTGATTGCCAAAATTCCTAATCTTAGCTGAGAAACTGGATCATCTCCACAATGAAAAACGACTATGAGGAAAATCTTAGGATGTGATATCACATCTAGAAACTCATGAGGAAATGTTACTAAGAAACACCAAGACAATACTACTATGGACAAAGCTCATTTAAGTTTCATTGAAGAATCTGATAGCAACTCACTATTTAGAAGAACAAAATAATAATTAAAAGTTTTGGGGGAAATAATGGCCAAAACAAAGGTTTGTCTAAATCAGCTTTCTACATTGATCAACAGTGTTTTGAAGTGGTACTACAGGGAGTGAGTACTATTTAATACAAAAATAACTGCAAGCAATAACATGCAGAAGAGAGAAAGATAAGTAATCAAAAAGACAAAATAACAGAGACTAAAAAGACAAAGGTGAGAGAAAGCACAGAATGAGACTTGTCTGGGCTGACATCTGTCAGAAAAGTTTACAACTGTGGGAAAATTAACTGAATCATGCTGATTTATTTCTTCTGTGTTTACAGAAACTGTATTTTATATGTTCTTTGAAAATAAATAGGATGATACCAGATATATCCATGTCTCTGTCATCACTTTATTCTCCTGAAATACCCAGTCCACAAGATATCTACTGTTGTTTAGCCATTGCAGTCAAAAAGGTAAGTGGCACTAAGCAAATTTCATATAGACAGCTTATCCATTATACATGCTTCATGTTCGAGCTTAATTCATGCAGATGACATTTTAAAAAGTGTGTTTTAATAAGGATGTTTTAAATAAAAATATTTTATTAATTAAAGTAATCAGATCTTACTATAAATGAACAGCTGTATCAGACATTTTTCCACATTTAACTGTTGAAACTTCAGTAATAAAGCCAATTTGCCAACATTATACATTAAGACACTATCCCATTTGACAGAAAGTCAATATATAGATGACCAGATGGTTTTCTTTATCTAACACTTGACAAGTGTGTATGGATGCTTTCAGTTAAGAGATAACTTATGTGTTCAGCAGTGTTTCCCTAGTATTCTTATTGAGAAACCATTATGTCTGTCAATGTTTTTCTTCATTGCTGAAAATGGAGATGTGAGCACTGAGTTGCCTTCATTAATAAATCAATGTCCTTTCCCAGTTCCTTTTTAGTTGTCTTTCTATTGCGTAACTAGCAAGCACCTACCAGGTTTGGATGTGTAATTCTCAGTAATAATAAAGCTGAAGAAAATGCAGTTTGGCAAAATGCCTGAACTATTTTCTGAGACAGTGACTTTGTTATTATGGTCTTCTCTTCCATGAGATGTATATGAAAAATCATGTATGCTTTTACTCATTTAGAGAGATAGGAGAAGTCATTAAAATAAAGCCAAGTACTTGATTCACTTTCTGGATTCAAACTGTGTTTGTATCCTTATGCATACTTTTATCTTAAGTCTAGTGATGGAGGAAAAAATATTAAGTCTTTTTTGGTTTTCTTTTAAGAACAGACACACAGAGGTTTTTGTTTTGATTTTTTTTTTTAAGGATTCATTTATTAATATTGGTTGAGATTAGTTATGAGAATCTGGAGTTTCACAAGGTGCTTTACATGCCCTTCAAATGGTATTTAGTTAAATACAAATAATTGGGAATGTCAAATGTTATTCCTTAGTGTAATTTGTTTGTCATCCATTAAAATATTAAATTAAACTTGCAAGAAAGCAAAAGCACATTCTATGTGATCTAAGTGACAAATTGCACAGCTTATATACTATCTGAAGCACATATTTAATGAATAACTGTCAATGCAATAGCTCAGTGAATATTCAGGAATTAAAAATGCATATAAAATTAGATTCATTTGTGAATAATTCATAAATGAAAAGTAAGAAAAACAGAAAACAAACGTGACTTGTGTTAGTTCAGAAAGATCAATCTGATAAATGGAAAAAAGGAATTAGAAAGGAAGATTTGGGAACTACCAGGAGACTATAACAGGACTCAATATCAACAAGTCACTTTAATACAACTACTGTCATCTAGTGAAATTACACAGTAAGTAATGATGGGAGAGGGACAGATGATTTTACAGAATATTGATATTAAGTTTCCTTTAACTAAGGAAAGATGGGTTTTACATACAAATAATTTCTGAAGTATCAGTGCTACATTAAATACCCAGTTGGTCATGAACACCTAGCTAAGGAATTACTTGCATCCTTAGGTAAGAATATACTTGCATCCAGTCGTTACTACTTATTCCAAGTAATTATTCATAAAGCCTGCCTGGAAGACTGACTACACTGATATACTACTGTGGCAGGGCAATACTAATGCATACTCCACAGATTGTGCACTATCTGTGATGTCTCCCTCTCACAGATAAAATGAAAAATTATGAAACAGCTCTGTCTTACTATAGGGAAACAGAAGTGCTAATTCTGACACCTACTATTCTAATAAAACCAAACCAAATATTCTCATGAATATTTAAGTATTCAAAAGCAAACTGCTGTTGCAGATCTTCCTATTTCCAGATATATTTCACTGTTTAACTTGGACAAAAAAAATAAAAACAAGCAGTGTTATAATCATTTTATACCTCTGGTAGTTGAGTACCTGAATTAAAGTAATTTGCACTAATTTTTTTTTGTATTTTACATATGTGATACATCAAGCCTATTCCAAAGGTTCACATTCTGTTTCTTCTTTCCCAAGGAACACTTGCCTCTCTCAACACATAAAACAGAGCTATTATTCCTGAATATATTTTACCAGTGTGCAACCTTGAGTTCTATTTACAGTGTGCTATTAACACCCTGCTCTGATGACAGAATTTTTAATCTCTTCATGGATTTATTTCTAGTTCTCCCTAGAAACTTCATAAGTTTTTGATAGTCTCCAGCAACTCTAGAAGAAAGTATGAGAGTGTGTCTTTGTGTGTCTTCATATTCTGCATGAAGCCTGGAGTTATATCCTGGCCTTGGCTTGGCCACCATAATTGTTCATTAGTGACACATTACATTATCTGATGATCACCTCAGTCTGAGTATGACTTTCTTCTTCTTCCGTCTGTTCCCAGATCCTACATCAATCAAATAGAGGTCAGAAACCAGAGCTGGGGAAGGAAACCCTCTCAGCTAATAACAAGAGAAAATACCTGTTCTTCTCTCCATTCCTGCCCTTCTGCTGCCTTCCCTAGGTGAGGGCTCAGAAACTGCCTTCTCAGACTGCATTTCAGCTGTGACTTATACCATAGTCTGTTCAAATTGAGAAATTGAGCAGACGTGCCTTCGGTTCATATTCCAGAACTTTCCCAGATGACAAGAGCAACTCAAAGGTAATGATAGCCTAATATTTGGGCTCCCAGAATTTGAACAGAAATGAGTTAGGGATCATCCAAAGGGTTCAGACACATATAGAGTGTAAACATAACCACCAGTTACATTTATAGATGAAGACCCAAGATCAAGTGGTACTCTCAGTCACTTGATACATTTTGAACCTCATTTTTTGGTGTACACAATTTATATGTGAAAAGTATTATTGATTTTGGGGTGTATTTCTGACAGTTCAGCTCTAAGTCTCTATTTGGACTACCAGAAACTTCATAATGTGCCACAGGAAATCCCTGAATAAAAAATATTTTGATTTAAGCAACCTTCACAGTGGTAAGACAGTTGAGGCAGGACAGTCTTTCACTGTGGGATGCTCTTTGCAATCCCTTGTCTCAGTGTCACCAAAGCAGGTAGTGACCAGACACAGACCAACTGCCCAATAAATGTGTAAGGAGTCCTGGGAAAAGCAAAGGGTTTTTTTTAAAGGGAGTGATGTTGGAAGCAGATTTTTGGACTTGAGGGACAAGCAATTTAGGCATAACTCATCATTTTAAAAAGGAATAAATATGAAAAAAATCCATTTCTAACATCAGACTGGCACTTATACAGATCAGTAGCGTAGTTGTAACTAATCCCTCTAAGAGCCTTGGGAAGAAAAGCAACACCTGTAAAGCACTGAATAAAAATAGTAGTTAGTTTTTTTGTCAGAGATATTAGGCAACTTGAGCAAAGTATATAGACACTTCCCTTGTCCTTCCTTCCAAGTGCTCTGCTTTAAAGTCATAGCTTGCTGTTACATTAAGAATAAAACATAGTTATAAGCTCAAGTTCAGAGTTGTCAGTAATAATCCCTCAAGAACACTACAGCCAGCAGGCTGGAACCTTTAGACTCACTGTAAAGTGGCAGGTTGCCAGGTTTTTTGTGATTTTGTTTTTTAAGAAGAAGTACAAAAGAAGGTAAGACACACACTATTCCGGTGGGTTTTACAGTGCATTGGCAGTCAAAAAATAAAAATCAGAAGATTCAGTAAGACATTCCATACTGAGTTGGAAATAGTTTATATCTTTCTCACATTATTCAGGATGATATACGAGGATGTAGATTCATTCATAGGTTGACACCACCTACTCTTAGTCTTCACTCTGACTTTTCACCTGTCTTATAACCTAGTCACATTATACACTGGAAGTCCAGAGCAGTTTGTCTTCCAAAGAGGTAAAATCATCAGCAAAATACAACCGTTTGATTCAGTGTTTTGGTCTTCTGTCCATAACACCCCAGGAATGGCAAATAGGTGGGTTACTGTGTTCAGAGGCACCCACAGCCTCAGTTCCACAGCTGTCTGCTTTGCACATACTGAAAATCAAACTTTAGTTTACCTGTGGAAGAGCTGCACCAATCTGTTCCTTTCCCTTCCAAACCTGCCATACTCAGCATCTGCTGTACACTTGGTTCCGGTATAATATTCTTCCATGATAAAGCACTTGCAAAGCAGAAAGTTAAATGCTGCTTTTACAAGCATCTGTACAGGTAATTCCACAGGTAGCAGAAGGCTTCCCTTAGAGATGCTTCAAGGTCCAATGGGTAAGTGAAGAATATCAAGTATAATTCAAACCTAAGGAACAACTAGGGAGGCAAAGTGTAACTACCTTTAGGATAATCTAAGAGTTAACCCGTTACCATTGAGAAAAATATCTTGGGATCCTCTAAAACCATACACTGAGTTATCCTTTTTTTTGTTTTCTTCTCAAGCTATAGAGGACAACTCTGAATAGGAAAATGCAGGCGAAATTTCCTCTGCAGAGGAAATATGAAACTATGGAAAGGAAATATGGAAAACTTAAAAACATTAAAACAGAATGAAATAAACATAAGGAAGTACTTTATCTAATAACTCCTTTGCTCCTATTTCTTATTTATGATGTCGTTCAAGTATTTGCCATGTTTAACACGGCTGTCTGTTGATATCAGAAAGACCCAACACCTTTGACAGGTTGGCAAACTTAGAAGACACTAATATCTTTAAAATAATATGGAGGTTGTTTTCTACTTCTGTTTCAGCAAGTTCAAACTGTCTTTTTTATCCTTAATCATTATACTCTTAAGTGATATTTGAGAAATATTAGAGCATATTTAAGATTTCAGTTTACATAGCTTTACTGAGTGACTCTGTCAAATGATTAGAAGCATTAAAAGGTTTCCTTCTGTATGACCTTTTCATATTCACAAACCTCAATCCATTTTTTGTGTAACACATGACAACTCAGGTCGGCTTTAATGCATTTCATAAGACTTGCAGTCTTAAATTATCTCAGTCAACATACTCTTTCCTGACAGCTAAAGGAAATGGCCAGGCACTAACTTCAGTGCAAATAGTATGTATTTTTATTTTAATTCTCACCACAGCCAGAGTAAACGGTAATCAGCAGGGATGTAGAAGGCAGAGTAAACCATCTCCTCTTGACCTGTGACATTTTCTTTCAATACAGCAAATGCTTCTCCCAGCACTACTGTGTGCCTTTATGACTTCACAGGATTGCCTGAATTTAAATTAAACTGTTCTGTTTCAGTCAAAAAAGTTTCAGAATGCAAACACTTTGATGCAAAGGAGAGAGAGATTGCTTTGACTAAACCATTATTTTCAGTTTTTGTTCTTTCCTTCCTTTTAACAAAGTTTCTGTATAATTGGAAATTAACCTTCAAAACCCCCCTGGGTTGACATCATCTGCCCAATGGTGTTATCTCTGAAAGACTTAAGAGTTAATCACGCACAGGAAGAAGGAAGGGAGGAAATGCCCTCTCTATGAGGCTATTGAAACCATTCACTGTGTGAGTAATTAAAACTTCTGATAGTGCACCTATATTAAAATAGGTTCAGTGGAATGTGCCAGAAAGACATCAGGGTAGATGCGATCTTTTTCTCCAGTGTTTCACCTGTGGAGCTTGGATAAGGTTACTGACTTTGTCAGTCATTCTCTATCTGCATGCTGGAACCAGCAAAGTTGATTAAAACCTCTACAGAGTTCAAGTCTCCAGCAAAATCATTAGAATGTAATGTGGTTTATTTGAAAAGGTCAAAAAACAAACAAAAAAAGGAGTGACCAGACCATAACAATCCAACCAGGAGAATATAATATAGATGGCATCTGTATTATTCCAAGACGTTACAGTCTGTTAAAGAAATCTGACCGTGTCTTGATACATCATCTATTCACTGAGACCAGGCAGCAAAGAAGCAAAAAACAGAGCTAGTAAATCACAGTTCCTCCCACTTTTTTCCTCTATCTGCCAGGTCTCATTGAGTTAATCCCACAGTCATGTGGACTGATTTTTCAGTTAATCAGCAATTCTGGGAAATAAGAAAGAATATCATGTTTAAGGGCAAGCTGTTTTTCAAAATAGTGAACAGGTCAAAACATCAAAAATAGTTTATGTCAACCCACAGAAAGAGTTTGTTTTATACACAGCCTTGCTCAAGTTTCTTTTAAGAGAACTGAAGGACATTTTGAAACAGAGTCAGCTTGAATTTAAAAACCCCAAAAATGTTTCAATTAATAAATGCTATGAAAAAAGAGCCCTTTTTTTTTTTTTTTCTGAAAGAAGAAATTTGGAAAATCTACACTGAAATTACAAAACATTTTGGTTCTGAAAAACGTCCAACAGCAAATATTTCATGCAGATTTTCAATTCAAATAATCTCTACTTTCTAGATCTTCACTGAGAGGCCTAGCATTAAAGTTGACTTTCATATGTATCTTAACCTTCCGTTTGGCGACCAACTGCATGAAAACAGGTAATCATTCTTTCTTACCTGAGAGATTATTATGTCTTTAAAAAATCTTTTATGTGTTCTGTATCTACTTGTCTATGTATCTACACTGACATGATGATACAAAATCAGGTTTAGAGAGTCAAAACATAAGAACTTCCTAGGACAACCCATTTACTATCATGACATCTCTTAGTGACCAGACAGTAACCAGAATATTATTAGCAATTAGATCACCACGGATGACTGGACTTGAGTAAGGCTCTGTGCATGCATAAAACGAAAGATGTGTAATTCTTGCCTCTGTGTGCAGTGTATTACCCCACAGGAACTTGAAGCCTGGTTTCTTAAGGGCTTGGTCTTGCGGTTCACTGACCGTACCAAAGCTGCGCTATGAACTAAGTTGTTACCAGATATTACAGAACGCGTGTGAAAGAAACGTGATCTTACTGCGGAAAATGTTCCAGCGTTCACCTTATTATACACCCAAAAATCCATAAAAGGGGGAAATTACCATGCAGTGAACTCTGACCTGGGTTTATCCAACAGTTGAGTTATTTACTGTATTTTGTTCTTTTTCCCACTCCTGCATTGATCCTCTATTGTCCAATAAAAGCTGAGGTCGTACTAAAGCTTTTATCTTACTGTAAGTATTAACAAGCTCTCTTCCCTCTCTACAGACACCTTTTTATGAGAGGTATAAGAAAACAGTATTCTGGGATTGACAGCCCTGTATCTGACCGAATTGAAAGAGACTAATGGGTTCCAGATTTAACTGTGTAACGCTGAGAGAGTCATGCGTACAAATACAGAAATACATTCCTTCCATGTGGTATCTTAAACTCTGTTTCCTTGGGAAGACAGAAAAAATACTGCAGAGGCTGAATGAAGTGATTAACAGCATATAAAGATGAACCAACTCAAGATGCAGAGGACAAGATGATATTAATTTAATAGTTAGCTCATTGGAGAGCTACTGACATCACAAAAAAGTAAAGTCTTTTGCACAATACCATCAACACAGATGAAAACACAGTCAGACTACAGTGCATTGATTTCAATTCCTGATTTAACAATAGTGTAAGAGAGAAGAATCAGACCTCGCTATGAGTTCCCTCATATCCCATTGGACCATATCCTATTAGACAGCACATGCTATGTAACTAAAATGCAACAGGAAAGAATTGTTCTCCATATCATACCGATTAAAAGGGAAGCTTACTAAGATACAATCAACTAATGGAGCTGTGCCACTTTGCACCAGGATCTTATTCATGCTCTTTGTATAATCTCTATATTTTCAGCAGCAGGTCCTTCTGGGAATGGGGTTTGCCTTTACAGCTCATAGTAAGTGAAATGTCATTAGTCCCATCCTGTCACCAAGACTGATTAGTATCTCTGAATATTCTCTGCACTACACATTGGGAATTATACATATTCATCCTCTGGTAAATATTTACCAAACCCATACAACATACCTTCATAAACATTTATCTCCTTTCCATTGGAAAGGTAACCCCTTGCATACGGTAATAACATCTCTTGAATTAATCCTTCATAAACAAAAGTGATTTATAATTATACAAAACTATAATTATTCCAAGCTCCCTGCAATTTTGCACATGGGTGAAGAGTGGCTCAGGGGCGTCGCTAGAGTGGAACCCCCTGTTCCACTGCTGTATGCTAATTGGGCTCCTGAAAAGTTCAGAGAAATTATTCTGCATGCCAGCATTCATCTGCCAATTAAAGTTATGTGTCCCAGCAGGGAACAAAAACACTACCAAACACAACAAATAGACATACACATTCATACACAGCAATCACAAGGAGGAAACAAGGCAACAAGTACGCTAATGAATGAAATAAGAAAATCACTTGACAGCGTTAAGGAAACAATGACACTAAGGAAAATTGCTGACAGAAACCTCAGCTGACCTACAGAAGTTGGCTACTGGATACAGAGACTTTTGTATCTTATTCACAGGGCCAATTATTTGAGTACAAGTAAAAAATGTTTGCCTCTACCTAATATAATCCTTGGGTGGGTAGTGACCTCCATCCCCCAAATCTTAGTGCGTGACTGAAGCTTTCAAGTCAATGAATCGAATGAGGCTGCTAATAGCAGCAATAAAGGCTTTGATTTTTAACCCAAAATCAGATTTGATTTTCTATAAAGCCATCTATCTCATTTTTTACCTCTACAAGTGATATGTATTTGGCTTTTAATGACTTCTTTCATACATGTCTAAATGGAATTCCACCCTAATCTACTTTATTGTATCTCAAGATAATTCATATTCTTCACTTCAGCATGTTTCTTCCTGTTACTTTCACCAGTCTTTCACTGTCCTTGCATTGCTTCCCTAATTCACATTGGATCCTGTAAAAGTGTTTTATACTGTAACTTCCAACTATCAAAGCACTTGAGCAGATGCACAAACATAAGCACTGGAGTTCTCCCATCCCCTTCTGTGGGATTGCTTACCAGAAGAAAGTTGCGCACATGCCTGTCTGACTGGATGGATGAAGTTCTCACGTTTCAGCAAGGAACCTCAATGTGCTTCCAGCTATTAAGTGATCTGTGTCTGGTGTAAGCTTTATTAACATCAGTTGTACAGCCTGACCTGTGTAAGTAGTTACAGTTGGAACCAGAAGGGTACAAATGACCGAAGAGTGTCATCACCTAAACCTTGGAAAAAAACTCCACCTCTTTCAGACTTAGCTCTTTTATAGTGATATCTTTTATAGTGATATGGCTTGTCTTCATTTTTGAGATGATATAAAAGAACAGTAATGTAGTTGTAATGCTTTGATGAATTTTGCTGGGTGAGGATCATATTATTAGAAAGATCAGAGAGTGCTGAAGGCAACAATGAAGTAGGCAAGGCTCTTCTTGATCTGTTCTTTACTTCATTGTTTACCATCAACAGTTTTGCTTGGCACAAGAACAATGGCCAGATGTGGCCTGAAAAAATCAAGTCCCTTTGCCCGTTAACCTTTCCTTCACTCACCTTCTCCTTTTCTTCCCCAAATTTCATGCTATGGAGAGCAGAACAGTTTTAACCTATTGGATCTCTACTTCATGTATCAAAAGCCACAGCTAGCCCTTGAATTAAATGATCCCATGCTTTGACTTCTTCAATGAAAGGATTGAAATGGATTATTGGCCAAATACTGCCAGCAGACATAACTACAGTGAAACTTGGGGATTGGGCCAGGATACAATTTGCACAATATAGCGATAGTAATAATAATAAAAATGATAACAACAACAATAACAACAACAATAATAATATTTTTTAAATTGTTCTAATTACTAAACTCTTTTTTTAAAAAGCACCTTTCCTCCTTTGCTCAAAATAACACTATTTTAATTTGCTTATCGAAGTAGTTTATTCTTAATGAAAGGTAATTATTTCCTGATTACCACAGGCCTATATTCATATCTGCTATTAATGTTCTGACCAGTTCATCAGATTGTACTAGTTCCAATGATAGAGATATAGCCATACTTCAGCTACTTCTGATCATCCATTGACAGTTAACAAACCACCACGGATATGTCAATAAGAAACGACATTTAAGTATTCTACTGTATTTAAAAAATTTTTTTTCCACAGTCATTTGCATTTAAGACAGAGTTAAATGAGCTCTCCAACATAGGAAATACAAAATAGGCTTATTAAATCTCTTATTACAATGCCTCATCAAAAAGTCTTTTTCACTCAGGACATAATTGTTGGTTCTCCACGTCATCTCATTCTCTCTGGTTTTTATTTTCCAAAAATTTCAGGGTTTACCACAAACTAAATTGATAAAAGTAATTGATAAATGATAATTTAATACCCATTCCTTTGCTTTTCTTTGGATATAGTGTTGCCTAGAATAAAGAGTCATTAATACCAATGCTTAGTATTTATACATTATATTATACCCTTTAATTCTACGGCAAATTTTAATGATGTCTCAGTTAACTGCTGTAGTATGATCATCCATAATTTATGGAGGCCCGCAAGCTAGGTGTACTTTCAAGGTTTGCTGTAGGAGCAGCCATAAGCACATTGTACTTCTTAAGCCTTATTTTGCCTTCAAGTGTCCCAGGGTGCTACGTGTTGACAGAAACAACCATGGACAGGCTGTTTCCACATGCATGCAAAAGGTACTATGATGTCAACAAATAGGTAGAGGCACATAGGATTTTCTGCAATGTCTTATTTACTCTGGAAGGTAACCTCTGTTTGTTGTTTCGCTCCATGTGCGAGGGGCAAATATGATCACAAGGCATCTAAAAATTCAATAGACAAAATATATGTAAAGGCTTATTGAAATTAAATCAACTAATTGTTAATCAAGAAAAAACGATTCCTGTCTCTGCATTTCTCTCATACTAGATACAGAGTGGTTTCTCATATTAATATTGCCACAGCTCTGGGGTATTGGGTGGTTGGTTTTTTTTATTTGTTTGAGTTTTTTTGCAAATGCCTCTAGGCTTCATGTCCTGTTATTTCTGGTTTTCCAGACAGTTGCCAATGCTGTAGTGATGTCCTCCTTAATATCAAACAGTATTGCATTACTTCTGTCCCTGATTTGCTTGCCACTGGAGGGCTTGCCTGAAAAGTCTCCTGGAGTGGCAGATCGTTTCTTTCCTTTGAAGCCTACAGAAAACCACTTCCTTCTGATGTTAAAACCTGAATAATATAAATGCTGTTCTGCTCTCCCTCCACTCTTAGTGTACCATTGCTGGTAGTCAGGTGAAAGCAGACCAGCTGACAGGTACCTAGAAAGCCTGCCCCACAGAAGTGCATTTATTTTCTTTTGGAAAATTCCATCTATTTTAGTAACCTGCCATTTGTCAAGGAGTCATGCTGCTAGAGATGGGCCTCAACAAATAATGTGACTTATGTTCCAAACACCATCAAACTGTTAAAATGTACGTGTTCTAAGGCAAGATGGAATCTTTCTGTATTTGCCATATACATGTGTGTCTGTGCATGCACGCGTGTGTGTGCGTGCGTGCGCATGTGTGCATGTGTGTGATTTCCAAAAGCCTCACCCAGATTCTGTCACCTCTTTTGTCAAGGGCCTCAGCCTTACTTCTGCAGCCCTTTCAGATATACTTCAGAACACCAGGCAGGACAAGACAAAAATATGGGGATGAAGAAGGACCTGTGCTTGCCAATTACTTTGATTAATGAAGTTCATTACAATTACGCAAAACAAGTGGTATATGGGAATGAATCATTTACCACTTCAGGAAGCAATTATGTGAAATAGGAAAATGCCTGTGTTCCTTGATTTTGGTAATGGTGTACTCAGAAGAACGAAGAATGTTTAGTCATTACTTGCCAGACTAGAATAGTCTTGGATTGACAATATGCCAACATTGAATGGAAATCTGTAAACCTTTGCAGGAAACCATGGTTTCCAGCTTTGGGTGTCAGCAGAAAGCAGAACTCTGCCTATCCCTGCTGAGAGAATTTGTTGCCAGCACACACAAACTGTCTATATGCACATATATGTATAAGAAAGAACTGTCACAGAATAAGAAATGAAGACAACAAACGCAAGACTATGATCTAAACAGCAAAGGTAAGGAACAGAGGATGGAGAAATAAATTAATAATGAGAAACTGAATGAAAACAGTAACCCAGTCTAGTTTGAAATTGGTTACCTAGAAATTGAAATTTCCCTGCCATTGCCTCCTACACACAGGCCAATGTAAAAGCTCTCCTATAATTTGTTTTTGAACTACCTCCATCCTGGGAGAAGATAGGTGGGAATAATTCTGCTTTACCCGTTTTATTTGTGTTCCTCCTCTTTTTCCTCTGTGTTACAAGAGCCACAAAATCTATGACATGTATTAGAAACCCCAACATGGCACTCTGCAGTGATTAGGATTACTTTTAAAACAATGAAATTCTAAAGAGACTGACAATTTTTCCAAGAATACTGATAAGAAAAGGGAAAAATATTCAAGTTTTAAAATTGAATATTATATTTTCTTCTTTGTGCCCTTTACCTCTTCATGTATACAAAACCACTGGAAAAAAAGCACAGCATATACTCAATCAAGGAACAATACAAGAATAGAATACATCTCTATTAAAATTGGGTACACCACACAGAAATAAAAGAAAAAAATTGCACACTCATTTTCTCTAATTTTCTAAGCTCTGATCGGGTTTTCGTCTACCTGTGAAGCTGTTGAGCTCTAGAAACACAAGTCCTTTCCGCTTTTTTAGACATCAAAATCCAGTTTTAAGGTGCCACCCACATTTTGAATAGCCTGCCTGGTGATCATCTTGCTTGTGTGCCAAAAGTGGAATCATTGATAAAGCAGGAAAACAGAAAAGTTGCAGAATACTCAGCATTGTTAAACGTCTTGTCCCTTACGGTTTTAATGCATATCAAGAGGAGGGTGGCTTTAATGTGACTCAGACTCTGTAAGTGGTACCAAAATATAGAGAATAATGTTAAGAAAAGAGGTTGTAGACCATTTTACAAATTTACTCCTATGTCCTCAAGTGTTATTTTAGCTGATTAAATATTTAACATAACAAACATGAAGGAGGTAGAAGTGATAACTGCACATGAGCATGCTACTTCAATATGTATGTTTTATTTATATATTACATTATTAACTGAAGAAATTGAATGCTTTATATTTATTTACATTTTCGATTTTTTTTTTTACCTTTCTTTTTTTATTTTCTTTAATCTACTTAATAAGGTTGCAATTCTTGAAGACCCTATAGCTACTGGAGAGACATTATAGTCACTAAAGACTGAGGTCTCACACCACTAAATGAGGATTTTGGCATACTAACTAACAGAGGATTCCTACAAAACTTTTGATTTTGAATGTAAATTCTCCCTAGATTTAAGTCTGAGCAGATTAATATTTTCTTGAAATAAAGAGCTGGTTGTACAAAAACAGTGAAGCAAAGTAGCAGATTTTAAGACCGTACTACTTCTTAGCTGGTGTTTTGCCTTTCAATGACTTTCTAACAAATAGCAGTAATTAACAGTTTCTATTGTAATCTGTCCTCTAACATGAATGCTTAAAAGGAGTGAGGAAGAATCAGTAACCATATAAAAACCAAAATCACAGTGTGCTTTCATGAACAGGTCAAATCTTTAACAGAGAAACCAGTTGCTATGCTGACATTTATTCATCTTCTTGTCTTTCTAAACATTTCTACAGGTTGGATAAAACTTAAGTGAAAGAATACAAAGACTCCAATGCAGATGTCAAAAACTTGAAGGTGCAGGAGCACATTTGAAAAAAAAAAAAAGGCTATAGCAATTCAACAGCTTCAAGCTCATGTAGAAGAGCTGTACAGGGAACTGCTACCATCAGTTTTTAAGTGACATGCCACATTCTTTCTCTGTATAATTTTGTGTATGTAAGTCAGCATCATATGCATATAAATGTGTTCAGACCAAGGGTACATATGCAATCATTCTTCAATAAGCCAGTTATGATACTAATTTGCTAAGCTGTTCAAAACTGAGGTCTTGATATTTCACTTCAGTTAAGCATTTTCTAACCACTTATTAAAATTTAATTTTTCCAGGCCAGTTTCAGTGCTACACTGCACAATCTTAAAATATAAGCTAGAGTATTTAGTCCATCCTATACACCATGCCTGCATGACTGAGTGAATGCAGAACCTGGCCTGTTGATATCAATCTCATGACAGTACATCCAGCACTCTATTTCAATAAAACACTTATATGCTGATACTTTGAGCCACGCTGTATCAGTATCATATTAGCTACAGCACAACGGGGTTTACAACAAATCTGCATGTTATTAATGAGCTATTAAATGTCACATTCATTCAAGGACACACTTCAAAGTAGTCCTGTGATATACAAAACAAGTAGCAGCAAACTGAACCGTAGTATTATAAAATACTTTCAACTGATATAATAGACTGCCTCCACAGAGATCTGAAATGTGCATAGAGAAGTACCCATGAAGACAGAGGTACCTTCTGCCATAGTGCAGCAAGAACGGTGCTGTTCTGCAAGTTAAGGGGAGGACCCAAGGAGGGCTACAACACTGGTGGGGCAGCCTCATCTCCAGCAAGGGTGTAGCCTCACAGTGCCCAAGCAGGGTTAGTAAAGCAGCAGCAGTGAAGGCAACAGGGTCAATTGACAGTCTAGTAATCATCACATATATGCAAGGGGACAAGTCAAATCCAGGGCCAATGCAGGAATTTCCATCAGCAAGTCAGGAATGGCAGAGAGTGCTGGGCTCAGATTTATCTACAGCAGAGCTCAGGCAAGGACTGGATGCCCAAGCCTGCATTTAAATGGAGTACCTGCATTTTTGAGGGGGGGCGTGAAGTGAACCTGGTTGGGGCAATTAGGGCCTGCTGGCATACACAGGATTCTGAAACCTTCATGTATTATTAGATTGAGAAGTCCAATCCTCTCCATCTCTTCCCTTTGATAAAGATGTATTATATTTGCAGGAAGAAACTTTCATTCAGCAGTCCTTTTTCATGTGTTTGTCTTTCTCTTGTAGTATACTATAACATCAGAAAAGATGACTGCATTTTATGTCTATACAGCACATTTGCAGATATCCTCTTTCAAAAGCTTTATATAACACCTGTGTTTTATTTATATGTATATAAATATATATATATATATATATAGGTTGCCTGTGAATGTACAATATTTTATTCCATGATAGAGGAATTTCTGCTCCACAAACTTATTTTTCTAAGTTCTGGTAAAACTTTTTCCTTAAAGTTATTTCGCTGTAATACAAATGGAAAATGATAGTTCTCACTTTAAGATAGGAAAACCCACTGCCATGTGAATGTTGTTTCTTCTCCTGCTGAGAAGACGGTGAGCTTAATTAAACTCCATCCACTCTTTCTTACTTTTCCACTGTTTTCAAGCTACTACTTAAAGTATGAAACATAACAGCTGTTTATAAATTCAGCTGCCTAGGAGTGGAACTTGAAAATGGTACAAAAATAGTCAGATTTTTTCACCAGTATTCTTACCGAAGACATTCCTGCTGCCTGCACTTACCTTCAAATTGTCTCTTTTCTATTATCAACCTGCAGAGCCTAGTTTTTTCTATTCAAATCGTCCTTTCAACTCTGTTAAAAGGCAGCAATGGAAAGATAACTTTATTGGTCTTAATGCTTTGAACATTTATATTGTTTTAATTTTTTAGCTGTCTTTCACAGATGATTAAAACAAAACATGTCATTTGAAAGCTTTCTTTTGCATTTCTCCATTTGACATTCTTTTGCAACACAGAGTGCTTGTTATATAATTGCCTAGTTTTTCTCCTGGAAACTAACAATTTTGGTTTTGTAACATTTGTTCTTACCTCAAATTTGCACTGATGTTTAGCAAACATTTTTTACCATAGTAAAAAGTACTTTCTTTTGAATAGCTGCAAAGTGTTTTTAGCTGAAACAATGTCAGAACACCAAAACAGTTATCTGCTCAAATATTCTATATTTCTGTATTTTTTCAAGGAAAAATTAAAAAATTCCACATTAAAAGGACTTTTTTTTTCCCTGAAAAATAATACTGTTTCAGTTTTCAAAATGTTTCAATATAAAAGCTCCCATTTATTTCAGTTAGTCAACAAGAAGTCTTGCAGCAGTGAAGAAATACTGGGGTTCCAAAATGCAGGTATACAAACTTGCTGAAATATAATTTACATTTATCTTCAAAAACCAACAGACAGTGGTTGATGGTGACATGATAAAGCTGAAGCTATAAGTTAGGTCCTTTTCAGAACAATGTTTTGGCCATAAGAATGGTTTTAGCATCTTGGACCATTGGAGTTTTTGGAGTGAACCTAAAAAGTCAGTGGAGTTTAAAACTGCCGTGACATCGATAAAACTAACTTCTTCTCGGAGTCACAAAAAAAATTCCAAGACCTCATGAATTGTAAGACTAAGCTTCTGTCTTTCATAAAAACAGCCCATCTAGTCAGGACTGAACACTGTGTCAGCAACAGGTAGTGAGTTGAAAGCTGTGCTTCAACATCAGTTTGCACTGCACTATCTGTGATTAAATTCAGGAATTCCATCTCCAGGACCCACTGGTGTGGTGGTGCAACCCCCCCCCGCCTTTGGCCACTTGGTACTTGGTGCAATTCCCCATCCCTGGACCGCATACCAACCTAGGAGATGTCGGGCAAGAATTGCAAAAGATGAAGGACCAGAGCATTAAGGTACTCCATTAAGGCACCTGGCTCTTGCTTTTCCTGTCACCTGGGAATATCACTCCCTGACAGTCCAGTACATCTGTACCTGGCTCATGGCCCAAAGGGAGTTGGTACCAGGACTTGCAGATCTAACAAGTTTTGGACTTGCACAACTGGTGAAAAGTAGCAGAATATTCCATCATCCGTGTTGGGCCAGAGTGGAAAAATACGTGACGAAAGTCAGTTATCTTGGATCTTAAAAGTAGCGATTCTAGTAAAGACCCTTTGAGCTCTCCTGGATTGCAGCAGGCTGTGGCCAGTATCTCCCCTGAGTCAGGATGCTGTTCTCAGGCAAACTTCATGAAGACTAAAGACCAGGGTGAGACAGTCCTTCTCGAGCCTCAATTACCACCCGTTGAGGAATGCCAATGCATCATGAGTATTTAACTCAGAAGGGAAATTTTAACCATAGGCTAGCCTCTTTCATCCACCTCTCCATTTATATGTTTGTATGCGTTAACTTTATGGATATGGATGTTCTTCCATTTTCTGTGCACGTGTAGGAGTTAAAAGGGGTACCCGCTGACTCAATAATGTCGTGCGATATTAAGAGATCTTTGATCTCAGCAGCTATAAACTATGGTGTGTGTGTGTTTGTGTAAGTGTGTTTGTGCACGCGTGCTCATATGCTTTGTTTATATGTCTATACATTAATCTGAGATCTGTGCTTTGCTCTTATATGTATATGTATTGATTTGGGATACCTTATAGTAAGTTAGTGTGAATCTTGTCATCTTCGAATCTGTAATCAAGTGGCTGTTCATTTATTTAGTTAAATCACTTTGTAAATCTTTAAATCAGTTAATGATTAAGTGCTGCTAAAACTCAATCTCTTGATCTGCCTCAAATCACTAATAAAACTGAACTGCTGCTAAATCATAACTGTGACTGATACTACCATGTCATGACAACTGGCTCATACTTCAACAGTAGTTTAGATCAACTGATACAAAATCACTTTTGTTTAACACAGTTTACGGATTTCATTGCCTTTCTTACATCCAAATAAATCTAGGTAAAGTAGGTATTTATGCTACATGTACATAAATAAAGTCTATTTAATTTTACCTCAAGGATAAATAAATTACAAGGTGTTTAGATTTGGTCTTTTCATCAATCTTAAAAAAAAAAAAAAAAAGAGGCAGAGAGATGGATAGTTGCATTAGAAACTCCGCGTAGGCGAGCGATAAAAACACCATTGTCTCTCTTTATAGAAAATGTGTATCATCAGCAGAAGAGTGAAAGGGCTGGATTTGTTATTTTGAAAAGACCATAAAGAAGAAAACTGTTTCTTCGTCGGTTCAACACAACCACTGCATCTCCAAGGTTTATTATGGACAAAATCCTGAAGTTCTTGTTGAAGTCAATGGGCCTTTGCTGTCAGGACTAAATAAATCTGACAGCTAACTCACTTTGAGACAGCAAATTTATTATAAGGTTTAAAGAACCTATAGCAACTCCTCCTGTCCCACAGTTAGTACAACTAATGCATCAGATGTTCAGCAGCTGCTGTGTGAAACTAATGGCATCCATCATGATAATCTATAAGACTTCATCTTTTCCCTTGTTATTCTCAAAAAAGATAACGCAGATTCAGAGAAAGCAGTATGCCACATCCTTAGCATGGGTAAAATGGCATATCTCCTCTGAAGTAAATGGTGTTACACTGAATTGAATCATCTGAGAGCAACAAACTGACTTTAAATGAAGTTGCCAGATAATGCCTTCCTGGGGAGATTTTTTGTTGTTACTGTGTTCTGGGTTTTTTTTATTTGGGATTTTTTTTCCCCCTCATGGTGGAATTAGATCATTCATCTCATTAGAATTTTAGTTGGGTCTTAAATCTCATCCTGAAGTGCCTGCAAACAGCTATCAGATCACTGCAGGTTTTGATCATCTTTCAGTTGGCTAGAGCAATGACCAAGCAGAAGGAAACTCATCTATTTTGTTGCCTCTGCCTCTCCACTGATCAGGTTCTAGAAAGTTGTCATTGCTAAACTGATTTGTCCTTAGGAACTATTGTTATGAAACTTTCAGATTTATAGCTTTATAAATACAAAGTCAGAAAACCAAGACCCATTACAATTAATAAAAAGTTGTGCCTGAAACTCCTTAAGCCAAATGCTAAGTATTTACATTTCAAAGTGCTCTTTGGTTTCCAAAAGAGGGATGTTTTGAAGCTGTAAGGGTTTTCCACATCATTTTTTACTTCACTGCATTCCTGTCACATGGGCATTTGTTAACATCGCAGTCCTATGAATAAGTGAAGTTCAGTAACATTTTGAATGGCCGTAGGTAGGGTGACTTGCTCCAAAGCCACAAATGACCATCTCAGGTGATTAGATTAACCTACAACTGATGACATGGTGGTCTGTTTAACACCTAAATAACTGCTTAAAACCTAGCCCAAGTTAAAAGACAGTGATGTCTTCAGCTATTCAGTATGATTAATGAACCTCTAACCAATACAATGTGAACACATTTCTCTCTAATAAACCTGCCCTGATTAATTAGTACCTGTCATCTTTATTCCTTTCTTCCCCACCTCAGTCAGTTCTAGCAGAAAGAGCAAAAACTCTGTAGGCAAGGAGTCACAGTGTGGCGTTCTCAGCCTGGAAGCAAGCTTTCCAGATCAAACTGTAAAGTGCACCAAGAAGACTGGTGCAGTAATATTGCATTAAGGTTACGATGTGGACATATACCAAGGGAAGGTGGTATTTTAAGCACACAGCTTTTATTTCCAAGCCAGCCAGTTGCTAACTTTTCAAAAGTAACATGGTCTCCAGAGCTGTTGAGTTCCTACAAGTCCTGTCAAATTCAGCTCAGAAACTTTAGAACTGGGCCATAGATATAATATAAAGTACTCTCAGCACTTCAAGCTAAGATAATATGCATAATACACAGCTGCAAAACCCTTTTTACCTGCCTTTTAGAATATATTTCCTTTGGCATTTTAAGTTACCTTTCCAAGTACAAAAAAAACTATTGTGAAAATTAGAATGTCTTATTTCATCTAACAAAACTAACAGGATTCCTCACCATCTCCCCAAAATTCTAAATGAAATGATTGTGCAGCAGCTCTTAACCTGAACAAAGCCATTCAGTGATGACAGTTGAATTGCCCATAATCCCTGAATTATAAAATAGTGATTTTAGAAAATTATTTCGTCATCACAATTAGACATACAATAATGTTTTTAGTAGTCATTTTTGATTCATGCATTTCAAAGTAAATTAAAAAATAATATGGATTTTTATGCTGCAGGTTGGGAAAGAGATAAAGAAAGGCAATGTGACACACCAAAGACCACTAAACCAGTCACTAACAAGTCAGGAATAAAACTGAGTTCACCTGGGCAATAGTCTAGTATGCTCATCTACTAGGCTATCCTTCCCCTCTCTTCCGTGTACATATCCCAGCATTAGTTGTTATGAAAGAAAAACAGCTTTCATAAAGTCCTGAATGTCCTTTTATTTAATTAGATAAGTCACTGCTTTGCTGCCATTGACACCAGGAATAATCCTATTAGAAACAACGGAGTTTAAAGAGCTGTTGTGAAGGCATATGAAATCCTCATGAAGGGTATTGGTAAACCTGTCCTAGCATCCTCTTTTAACACTGTTCCTCTGACAGAACAAGAGGTAATTTCAGGTTTAAAAGAGGATAATCATAAAGCAAGCAAAAAGCGTGTTCCACTTGACATAACATAAGCCTTTGTAGTTTAGTACTGAAGAAGTCCTTTGAGATGGGTAGAATGGATGCCTTTGAAAATGCAGGAGGTAATTTAATAAATTTAGCAAATTTTTACAAAAAAAAAAAAAGAAAAAAGATAAAGAGCCAGTGTAAATAAGGGTTGATTTCAGCAAATTTCTGGACTGGCATGAATGTGACTCAGATTAGAGCTTAATATGCACGTTAAAAGCTTACGATTCAGGACCAGTTCTAGCTGAAGCAATAGGAAGAAATGCTTAGAATGGAACATTTTCCAAACTGGAGGGCAGTATTATTCATACAGGGAAGTAATTCACCCTCCTCTGAAATACTGAGTAACAGCGAGTGGTTTTGTGATGCCTGATTCATATAGCGACAGATTACTGTCAAATATTATGTCCTCGGACTCTTACTAGTGTAAAGTACTTTAAACTAGAAACCTCACTGATATAGCAAAGAAGTTTCACTTACATTTTCTTCATTTGTATTCAGGAGAAATAACTTATTGAGGCCTCAGGAAGTGAGAAAAGGAAGGGGGAGCTAAATCCATCCAAATTAACTCAGCTAATGCATGTTGGACAGCCTCAGGTTATTAAGAATTGTTACTGTATTGTCTGTTCCCTCTTAACTGATGAAATTTCATAAAACTTAGGTTAAGGGCATTGTCAATCCTTCCCCTTTCTTTTGCATGAGTGTCAATTCACAAAGCATCACAAATGCATAAGATGGTGTCCAGAAAAATTGGGTGAGACCAAACTAATGTGAACAGGGAGGAAACATGAGTCTTTGCTATTTCCTTATTGGGAAATAATATGACAGTTCTTTGGTAAGTATATTTTTGCACAATGAAGTTGATTTGTCTTTTACTGAGGATGCATGTCCTGAAAAAAATCATGCTTCTCATATTTTCTGTCTGTTTGATATAAGTTGTTGCATCTAGCTGATCTGTCAGTAGCAAGTATGAGATTATGCTGATGTGCTTTGCACTTGGTGAAACTTTCAAGAAAAAGACTCACATGGGAGTTGTTGTGGATAACTTGGTGGAAACATCCACTCAAAGTGAAGCAGGGAAAAAGTAAACAGAATATGAAATAAAAGAGAGTCACAAAACAGTAGACAAAACATTGTAATCAACCATCTTGAATAACAGGGCCTCCAGTCACGACACCTTCAAAAAAGATGGAATGAAATTAGAAACAAAATGAGTAATAAAGATGACTAGAGATATTAGAATAAAATGTATAGTTTTTCCTGTGACTTCACTTTGAACTCTGGAAAATTCCTAGTGCTTTTGCACAACCTCAGAAGACATCAGAGAAAAGACTACGTAACTCAAAATTGTAGTTCCCCTGCATGGTCTTCTCTTGGTCTTGAAGTGAAAGACTCTTCCACATGCTCAAGTCGATAGCTCACATTTTATTTCTTACGTTGCTGGAAGCTCTCCATCCTTCCATCCTTCCAGTCTACCTTTGAGATTGTCATGCTGGAGTAACTGGAGCCAAAGTGCAATGCATTCACTGCATTTCTTCCATTGTCTATCGGAAGATAGAAAGGAACAGTGGTCTTCCAAATCCCAAAGAAATCAGTCAGTTGGAAAGAACACAAAGAGGTATAACTAATCTTTTAACCCCCTTTACCAACATACAGTCCCAGCTAAAGTTAATCACAAAGGGCCATTTTTCAGTTTTTCTTCATTCATGCTTTCTCCCCCTCCTCAGGTCCACTGGCATGAGTGTGTGCAAAATGTCTTATTTTGTATTTCTTGGTCTATTTTCACCATATTCTCTGATCACTTCTTTTTCTCTAAGCCTTTAGTAATGTATGTGCAACATACAGGCAGGCACATCTTAACATACAGGCTTGTACAAAGTGAATGCATACATTAGTTTATGAGTTTGCCCAGTCAATTATTTCTTTCAAGAAAAAAAAAAGAAAGAAGATTATGTCGCAATCTTTAAGTCACATCTTTTTAGTCACAGTTACTACAAGTTATTTGATAATACTTTGACATTTATATGGTGTGTTATACCAAATATTCAGTGCCTCCATGCCTCCCTCTTTAGAATACATTATTAAGCATGGAATAATCCTTAATTTATCTCTTTTGAAATATTCTTTCATTTCTTTCTTGAAGCTCTAGATATCACCACAGAAAAACACTCTAGCTTTAGATAAATAAAGTCACTCCATTCTTTACCAACTACTATCTCTACTTCAAAATTTGTAAAAATATCCAGTGATTAAAAAAGGCCTCACTTTTTGAATGGTGACCATAGTGTTAACCTGGCTTATCACAAAGCTTTTCATTCAAATAACATTCATACATGGGATGGTTAAGCTGAAAAAACGTATCTACGTGAGCAGACATTCTAAACTATTAACCCTTCAGTCCGTTGTACCTTACTGAACAATAATCCAAATAAAATAGGAAACACTGAAATGCAGAAGATTACAGAGGGTTTATTATTTATTTAGACTTCATATCTTTTGTCCTCGCAACAATAAATATGTACTTTTTAAAGATATTAAGAATCACAGTCTTGGGCATATAGTCTTTATTTATCCACAGATTACCAGTACTACTGAGAGTACCTCTGAAAACTGCCTGACTTTTCCCAAAAGTTCTGAGGAAGCTTGTTCTGGGAGGAAGACAATTGTTTAAACACTGTGTATCTATTAACAGGAAACTCTTGGAAAGTTTGCCCAGAACAGTTTCTGTTTCACTGTTTGTTTTGCTACAGTAGGACTTTGAAAAGCTTTGTTCAAGCCCCATCTCTACCAGTGACTTTTGTGTTGTCTGGAAAAGCTGTTTTATCTTTACTGTCCCTTTATGAGTAAAGCTAGTCAGTACACGAGGGGGATTTTATTATTTTTTTCCCTCATGGAAAATGTCATTATAATAGTGATCACTCATGTTTATTTTTGTTTTGGCCAAAAGATTTAAGGGGCTATTCTAACTCTCCTTCAAAATTAAATATTTTTCAGATTAAAAATTCTAAGCAAAGAAATTTTAAATTAAAAAATAAATTACAGGTTTTCACTTGTTTATGAAGAGCTTTCATTTATAAGGCACATCATTGTTTTCTGCAGTCGTACACATTCACGCAGAAGTCTCCTTCATTTCAAGAAAAATAAAATCTTAATGGAAGTTTTTAAATGATCTCTTTATATTTCTTTTTAATTTTAGGCTGTAAGTCTTCTGGAGTACAGCCTTTCTCTCACCTTGTGTTTGTGCTGCACCAAACACATTGACATTGAAATCTTGGTTTGAAATTCCTGGTGCTTTTCTAACAAAAATCATTCCTACTGTGCCCACTGTGAGGCCAGAGAACTGCAAGGACATCTGAACTGGAATCATTAGCTAACCATTCAAGGCGTATTAAGCTTGGTTTACACCACTAGTAGTACACTTTCAAAATGATGCAGGTAGGGTAATAATGGCATCCTTGCTGAGTTGCTGGGAGGGGTTTTTTTTGTTTTCTTGTTGATGTTTTATTTTTAAATAAAAATCCCGGCACATAATGATCATTAGAGAAGCTAAAAGCAAGTCTGACGTAAGAATGAACATGTCCACTTATGTTTTAGAAATTATAGACTTTTCTCCCTTTTTTCTTTTTTCTTTTTTCTTGTCTCTTGTGGTAACATTTTCCTTTATTTGATCCTTAACAAGCACGATTATGTAAACAAATCCTCTGCAGAATCTCTTACAGGCTGTCAGTCCTTTCTTCTTTCCTCAGTAACCTTTTTCCTTCTTAACAGCCTCAGAAAATTTGAGTTTGGGATACAGAGAAATACTAACCTCTTCCAACTGTTCTTGCAATCACAGAGCTTAAGGCAGACAGAAAGGTTAAATTCTGGGTTGGCCCGCAGTTTTTTTGCAATAAGTCCCATCTGGAAGTTCACATAGCTTGTACAATGTATGAAATACAATCTGTTAATTTAAATTATCTTTAGAAAGAATTATCCTGAGTGACAGCATATGACATTTTCTTAAGACAAGGTCTAAACCAGGAAATTGTTACTTGGGTTACTTTACATCTTACTAGTTGAAGGGAAGGCAAATTGCTTATCTCGCTGACACAAAAACAGTGAATTCAAAGGTGAACAGGGGACTAACATTTGCCAATTTTTCATGTAGTATTCTAAAATTAAAGGTATGTTGAAAAAAGACGTGGATTAAATTGATTATCACTTACCAATCTTCACAGCCTTGAAGAAAGGAAATAGTCTCTCCTACTCCCCAGCTCTTTCATCAGTAGGGTCACATTGCTGGGACGTTATAGACTTCCCTTAGTTAATGTCTGACCCCATGTGTAAGCAAGCAGTAAGTCAGAAAGTCATATCATGTGCAATAGCAAGGTAATGAATTTCTTTTATTAGAATACAAGAGTTCATTTGCTTCTTTTCCTGGCCAGCTTGGTCACTTCCTAGAGAAAAAGGTCCCAGCACAAAATGACATTTTGTTTTGCTAAAATAGTATGTGATATTAGCCAAGTGACCAATTACTAACAAAACTGCCTCAGAAGTTTTGGTGTTTCTTTACTCTATGGTACATCTAATCATTTTGTGTCTCCTATCCATCAACTTATATACTTGTGCCAGGGAACACCATAAATTTGTTTGAAGTGTCATAGAACCAAAACAGGAGTTTTGATACTGTTCAAGTAAATCCCCAGAAATATTCAAAGAAATTACTTATGAGTTTATTAATTGTGTAGTATCAGAAAATACCTCCCAAGAGCAAATGGCACTCTTTTAAGAACCAGAATTCTATATAAGCTCAAATTTTGCTGAGTTCAAGTTCCACAGAAGAGATATGTTGGGGTGAAGGCATCAAAAAACAGTGAAAAGGAAAGCCTTCTGATGCAAAAATCATGTAGTGAAAAATGAAGAAAAAGATAATTAAAAATGAACATTGAATGAGACAGGGGTCATGGTGAGAGATGGTGCAGGGAAGGCAGAATTACTGAATGCCTTCTTTGATTCAGTCTTTACTGCTCAGGCCAGCCCTCAGGGGTCCCAGACTTTGCAGGTAACAGAGAAAGTCTGGAGGAAGGAGGACTTTCCCTTGGTTGAGGAGGATCAAGTTAGAGATCAGTTAAGTAAACTGGATTTCCACAAGTCCATGGGTCCTGATGGGATGCACGCGCGAGTGCTGAGGGAGCAGGCAGAAGTCATTGCTGGGCTGCTCTCCACCATCTTTGAAAGGTCCTGGAGAACAGGTGAGGTGCCTGAAGACTGGAGGAAAGCCAATGTCACTCCAGTCTTCAAAAAGGGCAAGAAGGAAGACCCAGGAAACTACAGGCCAGTCAGCCTCACCTCCATCCCTGGAAAGATGATGGAACATCTCGTTCTGGGTTTCATCTCAAAGCATCTGGAGGAACAGAAAGTTATCAGAAGTAGCCAACATGGATTCACCAAGGGGAAGTCATGTCTGACTAATCTGATAGCCTTCTACGATGGCTTGACTGGACAGATAGATGAAGGGAGAGCAGTGGATGTCTACCTTGACTTCAGCAAGGCTTTTGACACTGTCTCCCACAGCAGCCTCCTAGGCAAGCTTAGGAAGTGTGGGTTGGATGAATGGACAGTGGGGTGGATTGAAAACTGGTTGGCAGACAGAGCTCAGATGGTTGTGATTAGTGGCACAGAGTCTAGTTGGAGGTCTGTGACAAGTGGTGCTCCCCGGGGGTCAGTCCTGGGTCCAGTCCTGTTCAACATATTCATCAGTGACCTGGATGAAGGCATAGAGTGTACCATCAGCAAGTTTGCTGGTGACACCAAACTAGGAGGGGTGGCTGACACACCACAAGGCTGTGCTGCCATTCAGCGTGACCTGGACAGGCTGGAGACTTGGGCAGAGAGAAACCTCATGAAGTTCAACAAAGGCAAATGTAGGGTACTGCACTTGGGGAAGAATAACCCCATGCACCAGTCCAGGATAGGGGCTGACCTGCTGGAAAGCAGCTCGGTGGAAAGGGAGTCCTGGTGGACAACAGGATGCCCATGAGCCACCAATGGGCCCTTGTGACTAAGAAGGCCAATGGCATCCTGGGGTGCATCAAGAGGAGTGTGGCAAGCAGGTCGCAGGAGGTTATCCTCCTCTTCTACTCTGCCCTGGTGAGGCCGCACCTGGAGTTCTGGGCTCCCCAGTTCAAGAAGGACAGGGAACTGCTGGAGAGGGTACAGCAGAGGGCTACAAAAGATGCTTAGGGGACTGGAACATCTTTGTTATGAGGAAAGGCTGAGGGACTTGGGTCTTTTTAGTCTGGAGAAGAGAATACTCAGAGGTGTTCTTATCAATGCTTATAAATACTTCAAGGGAGGGTGCCAGGAGGATGGCACCAGTCTTTTTTCAGTGGTATCCAGTGATAGGACAAGCGGTAATGGGGACAAACTCGACCATGGGAAGTTCCACCTAGACTTGAGGAGAAACTTCTTTCCTTTGAGGCTGGCAGAGCCCTGAAAGAGCCTGCCCAGAGAGGTGGTGGAGTCTCTGACTCTGGAGACATTCAAAACCTGCCTGGACGCCACCCTGTGCAACCTGCTCTAAGTGACCCTGCTGTGGCAGAGGGGTTGGACTAGATGATCTCCAGAGGTCCCTTCCAACCCTTGTGATTCTGTGATAAGGAGAGGGAGAACAAAGAATAGGTAATAAAGTCAAGTGAAAAAATAAACAAATACACATGTCCAAACTTGAGAGTGACAGAAATAGTGCTGTATATTCCATGCTGGGTGTACGTAAGAAATTAACAAATTTCACAGAAGATTTTACATTTTCTATCACAGCATAATTGTAAATTGAGTTTGTTAAATGAGATGGCAGAATCCAGATTAGTTGAGTATCTTAATATGATTCCATGTCTTCAGCTTATCATGACAAACTGCTGTGAGTTTCCTTGAATGCACTGATTTAAGGACACAGTTAAAGAACTGTTTAAACAAATAAAACCTCAATTACCCAGAGGCAACTAGGCCAAGACTAAATCTACAGATACTTCCATACAAACATGATAAATCTGAAATAAATGCTTGCAAACAATTATGTTGTTGTGGAGAAGCAGCTGTTGGCTGTTCCACAAGGGAAGGGGAATTGAGAGTGACAGCACAGCAGGGCAGTGGCCCCACAGCGCTCCAGCAAGGGAAGAAGAGCCAGACCAGTTTCAGCCACAGTCCAGTGATCATCAGACAAGACCAAAGTCCAAGGTCAAGCCAGGAAGTCTGTGAGACAAGCAAAAGGTCTAGCAAAATATATATACCTAAGACAAGCCAAAAAATGTCGTCAAGAAGCCTGATGATATAAAAAGCTTTATAAAAGAATTTAGAATCAAGATTTTAAAGGCGTCAATAAGCATATAGGCTAGGATGATATAGCCTAGGTTTTCTAAAAGCTCTGACAATTGCCGTGGCCAAACACTCCTAAAGAACTCATAGATCATGAGACACGAGAGCAGGTCTGCCACTGAATACAGGGTAATGATGAGACTAAATAGAAAATTTCACACAGCCTGATAGATAACACTGGCTTCCTACTGTAGAATGCTGCATTTTAAAAATTATTGAGAAAAATACTTTGATAAAATGTCATAATCTATAGATTATACAAAATTATTCAGAATAGTAAAAACTACAGCTGTCAAATAGCTGAGGAGGATCTCCTAATGTTAAGGGACAGTTCAATAAAATGGCAAATGAAATTCAAATTTCATAAATCCACAATGTATAGGGAAAACAACTGTACATACACAATGGTAGTCTCCGAAATAGCTATTATAATTGAGAAAAATATATTCAATTTAATAATGACAATTCTCATTTCTCCATTGTGCAAAGCAGTCCATAAACTCAAAAGACTGGACAGTTTTGGCCCTCAACTGTTTACTGAGGCATAGTTCTTTTCCTCATGACAGCGGGCAATTCAATACCAACCAAAGCAATTCTGTTGGCAAAACAACAGAATTGACACTTGGCAGTGAGAAAAATCTTGATTGTATTGCTGAGAGGGTTAAGCTTCACCAGACTGCCCACCATGTAGAAGAGTCTACTGCCTGTTACTAGACAGAAACAATAATAAAGGCAAATAAGATAAGATAGCCTTCACAGAACCTCACCCCCTGAATAGACTCTCAGCAGAGTAAATCATTCATGATCTGTTTGAAGACTGGATGTCTTCTACAAGGGTAAGTTAGCCCAGGTCACAGATTTTGGACTTGAATCATAAAATGAGGAGAGAGGGAGGGCGGGAAAGCAATCTACAGAGCAAGCGTATGAAAGAAAACAATCTACAGGAGGAAAACTTTGCAGGAATTAGTAGGAAGACCATATGCATATGGCTTCTTTGTAAATGTATTTTTCCATAAATAATCTATTTAACTGTGCAAAGTTGTACTTTTTAAAGTTTTTAAAATTTGGAATTAACCTGATAATAAAGTAAAATATTCTTCAGATGCCTGTTTTTGGCTAATGGAAGAAAGTTTATTCTGAGTTCTGAAGGAAAAATTCCTAGGAAAATAGGACTTAATTCATAAGTAACTTGCATCTTTGAAAAAGTGTATTTGAAAATATGTAGATCAAAGCACTTTATACTCATGGTTCTGAAATGGGCTTGCAAACAGTAATTATATGTTTTTCATGTGAACTGAAAATCCACCTCCTCAGTTACTTTTAATTAGAAAAAAATCCTGATCCCCATATTTGCTTCCTGGGCTGCAACATAGATAGTGCTGCCTCTTCCCTAAATAGCCTTCTTGAATGGCATCTTAATTTCAGAAGCTAGAGAGAAGAGAAGCAGAATAGCCTAGAAAAGCAGTCCCTATCTCAAAGACAGTAAAGATTTTTGACCCCACTGGACTTGAAATGCTAAAATAAACAGGACAGGTTGACAGAGGGTATAATGAACAGAAAACTGTGCTACTTTTTAGATGACAAAGAGCTTTAATCTCCTCTGCTGGCCATTAAAGTGAACAAAAAGGAATGTTTTGATGTTTGACAACACAATGAAGATCCACCGGCAATAAAAAAGAAAAGGCAGCTACACGGAGCATCAGCTGCCAAAAAGAATCTGTACAGGGCACATGAACGGGGTTTCACTGGGGACAAGATATCATAAATTTAAGTGATATTTAATCTCTTCATTCCCCCATTAAGGTGATTTTTATGTCTCCAAAAACAGCAGAAAGTTATGTTTTACATGATATTCAGGATAGTGGACAAATAAAAGGAGTCCTGCCTATAATAAAGGCTTAGTTCCAGTCACAATAATTTTGTCCTTGTCAGAGTTAAAGCACAAGCATTCACTTTACTGCTTACAAGCAAACATTAACACATTATAAAACTGGAATATTGGCTTGAAACCTAAATAAATAAAGCAAAACTGCAGCTTTTATGGAGAAAGGGATGTTACTATGTGTCAATCAAATGAATGATGCCAGTGCATACTGGTAGGCAATAAAAAAGCAAGTATTTCACTGTTGGGTCATTTCTTGTATATTGTTACTGCCTGGCTACCAGGCTCAGGGATCTGACAATGCAGAAGCAGGCTGTGAGATAAACTCTGTTTCTTTTGTTGAGCCCCAATATGAAGAGGATTTTTTAAATTCTAATTCAGTTAAATGTGCTTCCTAAGAAATTTGACTGTAATTAAAATCTGAAGTGAAATTCAGTCCATTGACTTTAAGCCTCACTGTCTGGAAAATCACTTGGGAATAGAAACAGATTTCTATGCCCTGAAAATTATTTTCCCAGTCTCCATCAGAATTAACCTGAAGTGGGTCAATTCCTCTTGTGAAAAAGCAGACAAAATTCCTGGTCCAGCTACTACTCAGACAGTGTCTTGCATATTACCGAAGAGTTCAAATTTCTCAGACATCTGCTCTTTCATGATGAAAACTGTTTCTTAGTCTCTTGTCTTTACATATAAGTGGAGGGGAAAATAAAATCTTTTCAGAAAATTTCTAACTACTTGTATCTGAAACCGCCTTATGATTGTCTTCAAACTTCCTCACTTGGTCTGTTGAACTGTGCCCCATACAGAATCAGATTTGATCTGGACTCATTGAAAAACCATTTACTTCAAAAACCAGCCTGCAGAGCTGACCATAAAATCAGCTCCAGGCTGATCAAAAATCGAAAACTCCACTAAGATTCTGCCAGAACACAGCTGATGCTTTCTTCCAGCTCTGTTACATTTGACCTGATCAGTCAATCAATTCAGTTCAGGTCAAAGTATTGGTAATGCCTTTTAAATGACTGTCAGAAGGTATTAAAGATTAAGAGAAACCTAGAAACAAGAAAATTAAACACTCTTGGTGCATCTCAGGTAGATACACAGATATGTTGGCCTTCTCTCAGGGAGGATTTGAAGGAACCTGCTGCCTATACGTTATGTAAATGTGAGCTCACTGTTTAAATTACCTATGGAGATCTTCAGCCAACAGTGAATAAAATCTGGTAATTATATCATATTGATATGCACACTCCAAGAGCAAGAGTTATTTTCAAAGGTTAATTATTTACATAACCCCTCTCTCTTCATCTTTCATTTTCACACAAACTCAATCTCTGCAAAAAACACATGGAAAGAGGTTTTCTTTTTTCAGTAGTAAAGTTACTCAATCAGAGAATATGAGGGTTGCTTTCCACAAAACAGGTACTAAAAGTGTAAGGATGACTGTTGAACATTCAAAATAATGCAGGCAGGAACAGTAGTCCAATCTGCACATAGCCTAGTAAAATAAGATACTGATTTTTTAAACTACCAAGTACTGTATCTGTGAATGTATATCGAGTTTTGCATGCACTTTTCTGACACTATTCTGAAACAGTATTTAGAAAAATGATGACAGGAAAGCTGCTGTTTAGGAAACCAGAATTCAGAATTTAATAAGACAAGTATTAGAATTTTGTTTCCACAAATTAAGGTTTAATATTAATTATTTTCAGTCAAGACTGTGCTTAATCTTATGAATTAATGTTCTTGTGAGGATTCTGTTTCTTAGTGTATAGAATCAAAGGATCACAGAGTAGTTTGGGTTGGAAGTGACATTTAAAGGTCATCTAGTCCAATCCCCTTGCAATCAGCAGGGACATCTTCAACTACGTCAGGTTCCTCAGAGCCTCATCCAACCTGGCCTTGAATGTTACCAGGGATGGGGCATCTACAACCGCTCTCGGCAACATGTTCCAGTGTTTCACCACCCTTATCCTAAAAAATTTCTTCCTTATATCTAATCTAAATTTTCCCTCTTTTAGTTTAAAGCCATTACCCCTTGTCTTATTGCTACAGGCCCTGCTAAAAAGTCTGTCCCCATCTTTCTTATAAGCCCCCTTTAAGTACTGAAAGGCTGCAATAGGGTCTCCCCAGAGCCTTCTCTTGTCCAGGCTGAGTAACCCCAACTCTCTCAGCCTGTCCTCCTGAGAGAAGCGTCCCATCCCTCTGATCATTTTTGTGGCCCTACTCCAGGCTAGCTCCAACAGGTCCATGTTTTTCTTGTACTGAGGACTCCAGAGCTGGACACAGTACTCCAGGTGGGGTCTCACCAGAGCAGAGTAGAGGGGCAGAATCACCTCCCTCAGGCTGCTGGCCATACTTCTTTTGATGCAGCCCAGGATGCAGTTGGCCACCTGGGCTGCCAGTGCACATTGTTGGCTCATGTCCAGCTTTTCATCCACCAGTACCCTCAAGTCCTTCTTGGCAGAGCTGCTCTCTATCCCTTCATCCCCAGCCTGTACTGATACTGGGGGTTGCCCCGACCCAGGTGCAGGACCTTGCAATATAATTACATATGGGTCACAGAAGTGGATGAAATATGAAAGACGGTTTGAAGACAATAAAGGAGGAGGAAGGAAGTTTTGAAAGATTTTGGACCTATTGCCATGTTATCCAGAGAATGGATATAAAAGAGATTTTTTTGTCATGGAAAGAGCAAAAGTAAACTGTACATACCTTCCTTAATTTTCAGAGAAAAAATCAAAAACTAGGGTTTTAATTCCCAGAATCTAAGAAGAAGAAGAAGCATTAAACCATTCACAATCTTTTTTACTTCTATTCCCAGAGGTTTACAAGAGTGAATCTGTGAATAGTTTCAGGGGAAAAACATCTTTTTTCCTCTCTTCTGAGGCCAGCAGGTGGAAAGTCAAAGTTTCTTTTCTATCATTCTATATATTTTTCAGTCCCTTTGGGAGGTGTCAAGAGAATAGCTCTTTAAGACTTTTTCTCCTGGCTCAGCATGGTTCCAACATTCTTCAATATCTTTTTACAATCACTTTTCAAAAGAGAATATATTTAAAATGCCTTTTTAGTCTTACAAGTGTGTTGACAAAATGAGCTCCAGGATTCTGAAACTGAACCCCATACTAGAATTTCAAAGGCAGGAGTAGCATTTAGACACTTCACTTTCATGGAAAGTCAATCGGAGTTAGTTACCTAAGTCCCATTTGGATGTTCATCCTGAAATCTTAATAGAGAGAAACTATAGCATGGAACCTTTTTGTGATCACACAGATAATTTTTCTTCCAGGTCATTAAATTTAAACTTTGGAAGTCCTACAGATGGCATATACACTTGTGTGGAAAAACTGTGCCTTTTTTTTTTAAATTTCAGGCTGGATTTTGAAATGTTTTAATCATTTTTAGCAAGTACAGCAAAATGCAAAAAAGTGTGTTGATGTTTTATAAATTTTTTCTGAAGAATCCTAATTATTGTGTGTCCAATACAAATGAATCAACTTGCATTTTTAGAAGTCATTTAGTATAGTTTACATGTTAGCCATCTAAAAATGTGCATTTCTCACAACCAAGGTTACCTGGTTAAACCATAAAATCATAGAAATGCAGATTGGAAGGGACCTCTGTAAACCTCTCATCCAGCCTTCCACTCAAAGCGTGACTACTGCCAACACCAGAACAGATCAGCCATGGCTTTGTCTAGCCTGGTCTAGAAAAGTTTTGAGGATAGAAGCTCCACCATCCTCTTTCAGGAACCTGTTCCAGTGCTGCACTACTTTGTCTGACTCTAAAAAAGAATTTGGCTCCATCAACTTTGTAATGCACATTCAGATACTTATAGATACTGTAGACATCTCTTTGCCAGATTAAACAAGCCCAGTTGCCTCCTGATTTGTCACATTCCCTTAGTTCTTGACTGTCTTAGTAGGCTTCTGCTGAACCCTGCCCAGTTTCTCAATATTTTTCTTGAACTAGGGAAACAAATACTGGCTAGGTTGTCCTAGATGTAGCCTCACAACCACTAAGCAGAGGGGGATAATATAGTCCCTTGTTCTGCTAGTCACATTTCTCCTAATATTTCCACAGTTGTGATTGCCTTAGTCATGGTGAAAGCACAGTGTTGGTTTATATTTAACTTAGTGTCCACCTTAACACCTGGGTCCTTTTCTGTGGGCTGCTACTCAGTCAGTTGCATCTCAAACAGTACCATCAATACATGGGGTTTTCTTCTGCCCCACGTACAGAACTTTTCACTTTCTGTCTTGAACTTTATGGATTTTCTGCTGGCCTGACCCCTTGAGACACCAATGTCTCAAGATCCCTCTGGTCTGAAGCTCTGCCATTTGTTGTGTCAGCCACTCCCCCTAATTTAGTATGATTAAGAAATTTGTTGAGGAGTAATCTATGTCATCACACAGGTCACTGACGAAGATGTTGAGAAATAAGGGCCCCCTGGCTTGTCCCATTCATTATCAATGACATGTAGTGCACTTTTAACTGTGGGGCATCTTCTGCCGTTTACTATTTGTCTGTATGGTTATTACATGTCTTGGCAAACTCATTAAATATCTTCCTTTTGTTCTTCTGTCCAACCTGCTCTAGGTGAACCTGCTTTGGCACGGGGGTTGGACTAGATGATTTCTGAAGGTCCCCTCCAACCCCTACCATTCTGCGATTCTGTGATTCTCCCTGTTTAAAGCTGGTGGATATCATCTAAACTTGTGGCAGTAAGATTATGGGTATTAGCCAAATTTCTGGGAGGAATCTCTTTTTCCTTCTGAATAAATGTTTCTATTTTTCTAGTTATGGGCATGAAAGTTAGCAATTAATACTCCACTTAAGAAACGTCATTTGTTTTTCACTTTTTAAAGACTAATTAGGTAGAAATTATGTAGAAAATCCAGGACAACATGACCTTGTGTCTCTCATAATCAGCACTTGTTTTGAGTCACTAAGAAAGGCACCAAATACAAAAGTTTGAGAACGTCTGAACTTTCTTAAAGCTGATTAAATGTATTGAAGAAATAGAATACTAAATGTTATAATTTCCAGAAACCTAATAAACTGAGCTGCATCAATTCAACCTGATTTGTTAGAGAAAGAAACCTTCTGATGGGTGAAAAGCCTCCAGAATAACTAATTCTAACTGTAACTAGTGATCTTTTTGACCAAGTAACTACAAGTTATGTGGCTTATGAAGAAAAATGGTAATAAGTAATTTTTAAAAGCTCATTTTGTTTCCTGAGTATCTATATAGGGGAGACCTCAAAATGTGAACAGAGTGCATGAGAATTTAAAAACTAGTCTAGACCTATATTAGTTCATCTTCCTTAAATAGACAGGGCACAGACTATACAGAGGCTTGCCAGGAGATAGTTACAGAAACTACGAAAATGAAGTATAATAGTTTTGATTTTCCGAGAGATAAAAGCTTCTTCATTTAGTGTTTCAGGACCAAAGCCAGAATTATAAGGGCACTGAATTCACCCTATAATGGTACCTGCAAGTAATAAGGAAATCCTTACTGCCAAGGAAGATCTTGGAGCACAAGAACTAAATGAGAAGAACTGTTTCTGAAATTCAGTAATTATGGTAAAAATATATTAGGACTTTATTAAGAGGCTTTTAGCCCAAAGAATATCTTTGTGAAAAGCCTTTTATCTTGATGGATTCTTGAAATATTGCTACCTCTGAATTTGCAAATCAGAAGGCGGCTACTAGAATAATTTACTCATTAACTTCTACAGAATGAAATAAAATTAAAAAAGATTTATTTAACGTATCTTCTGTTATCATGACCTTTAAAGTTCAAAGATTCAAGTTTTTAATCATAAAAATTAAGGAAAGAAACTTCTTTGGTGAAGTTGATGGTCAGGTAGTCACATAAGCATCTGAATCTAAGCAATAAGGCTTTAAGAATCTGGACTGCAACATTATACTTGGGCCATATCTACATAAGCAAACCCATACTTAAGATCCAGGGCTCAACTTTCCTTGGATCAAGTACTGATCTCTGTAATCAAAATGTGCAAATACTTATGCAGGCATATTAAGTCCATTGACACTGCAAGTGACATTCACTGGTTTAGTAACCCACTTCTGCTTTCCACCCGCCCTCATAGTAATCTGCTGACAATTTTGTCTTTTGAGCTTTTAAAATTGGGGCAAATTGGATGTAGTCAAGATATAATTACTGTTCCAAAATAGTCATAAGCAACTCACAGAAAATTAGCCCACAACATTGATGCAGGAAACGGGCTGCATTAGAGCCATGCCGTTGCCAAGCACAATCAGACACTGTATGTGCCAGGCCTGTGCCCAAGACACTTGCAAGCAATCTGGCATTTTCTTTGTTAGAGGTGGAGTGGTAGAAGTCTGATTGACTTTATATTAATAAAATACGGTCAGGGATGCTGATATTTCTGACTTAAGTCTTTCTCTTTGTATTAACATGGCACTGTGTGCCATATTTCCGATCTTACCTGATCTGAACTAATGTTCCCGGAAGAACAATGCTCAAGAACAAGATGTGACTAGAGTGCTGCTAACACCAGGAATATATAAAGTACGACTATTGTAGCTATGTAACTGAAGTAATATTGAATGGCTAGATAATAATGTAATGAGTAAGGTAGTTGCAGTCTCACAGTAGAGTAACGTGATTACTTGAAACATCATGGAATTGCATGGAGAAAAAACATAAAAAATTGCTCTGAAAGCCATTTCACTTCAGTGAAAATAGAGTGATGTTCATGGCCACAATTTACATATGTTTGATAAAAGGGCAAAGATAATGTGTGAAATAAAAATGCATCATTGATAAATGGTATCCATCAGGACAATGTGTGATAAAATAGATACAGAACAGATGGGCAACCACAATAAAGAGTAAGACTGCAGAACAGATGTGGGCTTTTAGGTAACTGTTACACTCTGATATACTTGATACCTATCTGAGTAACAGAACAAAGAAATGTGTTGGACAAATGCTGAATAAAATCAAGAGAATGGTTAGAAAGGATGAGTGACATTAGTTCCTGAAAATCATAAAAACTGTCTAGGGAGCAGTGAGTAGGGAGAAAAAGTACAGGTCCAGGTGGAGGTGGGGCCTAAAAAGAAAGAGCAGTCTGCTCCAAGAATTCTTTCCTGACAGCTGCTTCCCCAAGGGTATGGAAAGGGATCTCAGGCTAAGTTTCAGCCTACCCTGAGGCTTAGGGTTAGGGTTAGCTTTAGGGTTAGGCCTAGGGGACAGAGAGAGGCAAAGCCTAGATCTCCAGGTACAGTGAGACTGAATAAGGGATGCCAGAAGAAGGGTGAGGTGTAGCAAGAATGCTCCCTGACAACTTCTTCCCCTAGGTTATGGAATGGCATTTTGGACTAAGTCTCAGCTCACCTGAAGCCTTGGGTTTAACATTAGCATTAACAGAGAGACATAGCCAAAAGTTGTAGATGTGGTGGGGCTGCAAGGCAGCTGCCAAAGGAAGGATTAGACTGCATCCAGAACTCTCCCCAGCAACTTCTGGGTCATGGCTTGTCTTGTGGCTTAAGTCGCAGGCTACAGCTAAATTTGGGATAAGGTTTAGGGTCAGGAGAGAGACAAAGCCTAGAATTGCAGGCGGAGTGGTGCTGCAAAGAGGCTGCTAGAGGGGTAGGTAGCAAAAAATTCTCTATTGGCAACTTGCTTCTCTAGGAAATCGCTCCGGTTAGCTTTAAAGTTAGGTTTAGAACTAGGAGTAAGACAAATCTAAAGCTTCAGGTGAAGTAGGGCTGGAAAGGTGCTGGCAGAAACCCTAGCCTGGCTTGACTTCCAACCTGCCTCTTCACTGTGGACTTGCTATGGCTTCACTGGACTGTAACCCTGGCTTTCATCACCAGGTGGGTGTTCCTACCTTGCCTATTGGCCCAGCTGGCAATGTTACTGCCTCTGCTACCTTGTTACTTGGCTTCTGGCTCCCTTTGACTGCTGCTGCTCAATGCAGCTTCTCGAGTGTTTTGAGGTTTAGCCCAAGGCCAAAAACTGGAACGTGATGAACATGTTCTTTTCAAGCACTTTTTTTTAGCATTCATTGTGGAGCCCATTCCCTCCTTTGGAAGTTCTTTTGCACTCCCACTCCATCTGCAGCAGGAGGCTTTGTTTGTGTCTGCCAGTATTGCCCTCAGGTGTGCAGCTACAGCCCCGAGTTCCAGTAATGGGTGTTGGATCACACTGGGAATTTGCTGTTGGGACCAAAGGGCAGTTTGGACACATTAATCCACCTCCTGGATCATTAGGGTATACTAACCTGTTCTACCCCAGTCATGGCTGAAAATACTGGCCTCCTGCAAAGAGGTACAGACAAGTCACAAACCAGCCATTGAGACTTCTCATAGCATATCAAAATGTTATCAGACTCACTGAAGGAAGAAATAGTTTCCTTTGTCCTTTGATTCTCCTTGTTTCTCATTAAGACCTAAGAAGTAGAACAGCAAAGGAAGAGCCACACAGCTAAGCTTAAACAAGGAAGGGAGAAGAATCCAGGAGGGAACAACCAGGTGATTTGTGAGTTTCCCTGAGGTGTCCAGTGATAGATGGGAGGTTTACGGTTATCAGGGTAGGGCAGGCCTTGTGTCCTGAATATCGATCCTCGCTTGCTTGAGAACTAAGTGTGCTATAAATCCACAGCTTCTCTTCCTTCTGCATGCTCAGCAAAGACACACATTGAGGAGAGTAAGAGTGAACAGGAGAGATGGAGCTTGGAAAGAGGATGGAGCATCTGAATTGAAAGACCTGCTTGGAAATAATTTCAAGCAGTTTCCTCATCGTCCCCTCTAAATATTTTAAGTGTATTAATGCAGTAATAAACAGCAGGGAAAGAGTAGAATGTTCCCAAGCCACATAAGACAAACCATTCACATTACAGGAGAGACAGGGGAAGAAAAGGTGCTGTACCATGCATTTAAATGGCCTTTCTGTTGCTGATTGCAGTTCAATTATACTTTAATTCTTTCTTTTATTTTTTCTCTTGCCAGCCTCCAACCTGTCTAAATAAGATGTCTTTCAGACCAATAGTTATTTTACATCAAAGTCTTTATAGATGCTAACTTTAGTCTCCCTTTGTCAATGGTTTCAGTTAGGAGAAATTTTATTTCAATGTAGGGAACTGCTGTATTTTATTTTTTTTTCCTCAAGGAGAAATTTCGTAAGAGAGTCAATACATGTGTGAAATTAACAGAATTTTGAGCTATGACATGTTATTATCTATGCTGTGGGTATGCATATGTTTGCATTTGCCATCAAGCTCTTCCAATCAAATAGCTAAATTTGAATATCGTGATAACTAAGTGTGTTCACAGGAAAATAATCCACATTTAAGGGTTAGAGGGAGATTTTTGAAGCTGAATAAGCAAAATGCTTAATCTTGGGGTCCACACCCAAGCAGGCATTCTTTTAATAGGGCAATTTTGTTGTAAGATAATAAGAAATTCACTTTGAAGAGTGACAGAAAGATTTCTCAGAAAACTCAGATTTTAAAAAGGAAAGAGAAATAAACTGTGAGACAGACCTGGACAGATAACTGACTAGAGCAGCAAATATAGAAAAACAAAGGTCCTGCATTTATAAGCAACCCATTGGCAAGTTGCTGACATAAATCACTCACTGAGGAACATTGGCTGATTATAAATGAATAAAAACTGTGATAAATTCACAAACCCCCCCCCCCAAAAACGACAAAACAAAACACAAAAACCCAAACAACAACCAAAAAGCTGCGAACATAATAGCGGTGTTTTGGGTGTAAACAAACTTCCAATCCACAGCCAATGGAGGAGAAAGCTGTCCAACACTTGTTTTCCCTATGCCAGTTTAACCCTGCCTCTCTCAAGGTATTTCAAATGGGCGGCTGGTGGAAGCACTCCTTACCCTGCCTTCAGTCCCAATGTGCTGGATTAGCACAGACCTATTACCATTAAAGCTAAACAATACTGCAGCTGGTTAAGGTTCATTCACAGGATCATCTCTGGCTCTGCAGCACCAAGCTTCTACAGGGGCAGACAGGTCTGTCAAGAAAGCAGTGCTGGGACAGCAAGTATGGTCCAGGGACAGGAACATTTTACAACTTCTAGTATTATTCTTTTATAAAGAATAATGTCAGCTCAAGGCTTAATTTCATCCTAGACATAATTTCACCTACTGAATGTACATCACAACTTCCTTCCATGATTAAATTTTACTGGAAATCTCAGCCACTCAGATTTAATAAACAAGCCACAAAGGCCAAATCAAGTAGCGTCTCTCTTCTCTCTCTTACTTACTTTCAAAGACACAAACAGACAATTTTTTAGGATATGTATGGGTATTTCTTTCTCATCATTTGTAAGCACCTGACTTCCTCATTCTGACATTTTCTAAAGAAAACATTTTGACTTTCATGATTTTTTAAAATGATGATTTCATTCAGAGTAGTAAACATATAACACAAAACAAAAGCCAGAATTTCATTTCCAAACTATACAAACATGATAAAAAGAATTCTGAGGAGCAGAGGGTAGGGGAAAGGGGGAAAGAAGTAGTCATTTTGGCTAGTAAATTAAAAGAACCGTTATACATTGAATAAGCATGATAAGTAGGATAAGAGAAGATACTGCAATTTCTTGGCAGTCTAACGTAATTTTGGAAAAAATGAAGATACCAATAAACTTAATGTTGAAGAAAATCAAGAAGTCCAGCTACCACAGTGTCCCACTCATGGAGTAAAATTTTTAACACCTTCTAGAGGAACTTGAAGAGTACAAAGATCTGACCCTGCTTTTCAAAATACCCCATAATTAATGGGTAAAATCCTAAGACAATGTTTTATATTCTTTCAAAAGCTGGCTTAGCAGAAATTGTTTCTTGACATTAAATCCATGTTGTTTTCCAGAAGTATCTCCAAGTTCCTCTTTCTGTTTGATTCAAACAGTTCTTCCTATCAGTCAGTATCAGTAGCTAATCAAAGCTTTTCTAATACAGCAAGAGTTGAGTTATTCTAGGAAAATATTTGGAGAGAACATAAAAGTGAAAATGCAGTAATTTTCATATCTAAGGCACTAGAGACTGGCAGATATTCATGGGTTTTATTTATTTATTTATTGTCACAGCACTTAATATATTCATTGGTTGGTTGTGTGAAAATCCTCCAGGCCCCTGCACTTTTAAAAGATGTTTCTTCTTATTGATTTCCTGCAGTCAGCTATAAGACAAATTCTGTGATTCTTAATAATATACACACTGAGGAAACTTGGGCAATAAAAGTGTTTATTATGATGTAGCATGAGGAACGAGAGTAAAAGGATCTCAATTCAATCGTAAGTGTATTCCCAACACAACAGCTATGGTAAATCCAGAGATGAAATGAAAGATTAATTCATGTAGAGAGGTGGCAGTTTGGCAGCAGCATGTTACTGTCAGATTGTTATTTTTGCAATAATATTTTTTCTTTATGCTCCTGCACACAGGCTTGCATTTGCATGAGGTTTCTGCATGGCAAACGGACTCCCTGTTCTTTTATCTATGTATTTACCAGAGGTTTCCTCTCACACAAGATTAATACTTCTAATAATAATAATAATAACAATAATAATAGTCCATTAGATTTATATTACCCCTTTCATACAGAAAGTTCCCAAGATACCTCTCACCACCAGCGTGGAATGGTTTAGAAAATTAATAAGTCTTTCTGCATAGAAACACAGAATAATCTAGGTTGGAAGGGGTCTCTGGAGGTCACCTAGTCCAACTTCCTGCTCAAAACAGATTTAATAAATCAAGGTCTTGTCCGGTCAAATCTTGAACATCTCCAAGGTCAGACAGTCTACAATATTTCTGGGCAATTTTTCTTTCAGTATAGCCAGCCTCCTCAGGCATCACAGATTCCAGCCTTCCCCACTGTAGCAGTCACCCTACAGTGCCTGTGTGACCAGGGCCTCCAGCCTCACTCCTCCATCCCCAGGGCAGAAGCACCTATGTGCCCCGGGGCACCAGACCCGGTTGGTGCCCTGGGCTGTGGAGACCATCTCTGGGTGGCCCTGTGCAGCCCCTTGTGGAGACAATGGGCTCATGGGCCCCTGCCTGCCACCAGGAGCTCTGCAGGTTCAGGCTGGTACTCCTGAGAACAGTCCTGCTTCCCAGGATCGGGTTCAGCCTGCTGAAAACCAGTGGTCTGCACCTGCCAGGCATCATCCCACCGTGTCCTACTCTCTGCAGCAAACATTCCTGTGAGATAGCTCAGGTTTGGTGCCCACACAGCAGGTTTCATAGCTACACGTGCATTCTCCTCAGGATTTAGTAAGAAGCTAGTCTCTGTCAGGCTTAGCTTGTGGGGTTTTTCACTTCATGACATTACCACATGAACGGTCTGTCAAGCTCCAACTTGCCTGATACTTCTCTGTGTCCCTGCTGAGCATAGCCTGTGAGCAAGGAGCTGGCAAGCAGACCAGGAGTTCAGGTGGGACAGCTTGAGCACATCAGAAGTGCATAGGCATTGGCAGAGGGAGTGGATGGCAGAGCAAGGTATGAGGGTGTACTCCTGACCTTCATCTCCTCCTACTCACTTCCATTCCTATTTCTTATCCAGCTCAGTCATGCTGCGTTCCAGATAGCTGAAGTGAGCTTCCAAACAGTAGGAATCAATGGTGGAAATGAAAACAGACATTACCCAAACCCAGCATGCGTTTGCATGCAGGAGGGCAAGAGAACTGCGCAGAGGTCATGATCATGGCAATAATCCATGCTGCACCATGGAAGATGGAAAAATTGAAGATTAGGAATTTGGAACAAAAATGTTAATGTGAATACCTCTTTCCCTGACATTTGGGAAGGAGGGGGAAAGCAGCTGCTCCTCAATGACCTCCTCCATTTCTTCCCTTCCGTCATTACATAGATTGAGGAGGAATGGGAGGATCGTAGGTGTAAGACAGCAGGGATGGATGGAGTAAGGAAACACCCTACCATGTTCATACATTCACAGATGGAAGAAATATTTGAGTAGGGACAGAAAGACAAGTGGAGCAAAGGCATAGGTGAGCATTTCCACTGATGGGGCAATTTCAGGCAGAGGGAAGGTGCGATCAGGAGTACCATTCTGATTCTGGGAGGAGAGGAGGGAGAGGGAATAGTAGAAAAGCAGAAAAGTACTGCTTTCCACTTCACACACACAGCTATGGGGAGCTACGAGGGAGGGTTAGGAGCCAAAAGAAGGGCTGATCTTGTGAGCCATGCTGTCATGAATAAAGGATTAGAGTTGGAGAGATACACACAGTAAATTATATGCCATAAATCCTTTACACATTGTAGTCTATGTCAAGACATCCTTGCACAGAGACAGTTGCACATTCTGAGCTAGAGGGTGTTGCAGCTGGTCTTAAGTATTGTTTTTACTATTCCATCAGGGCAAGAGTCAGGAAACAAGCCTGGGTCTGATGCAAGGCTTGATACTCAACATGCTTGAGAGAAGTGTCAGCAACTGTCTGGCGTCAACATGTCTTGTTGACTTGCTCATGGCAAGGTTTTGGGGCTTTTTATACAGAAGACACAATATGATTCATCCTGTCTAAAGCCTGGAGGTGCCTCTTTGCTTATTGTTAGAATTACTAAGCCAGCAAGAACACTTGCTGTGGGATGGGCTTGTAAAATAAACCAAGACAGATAGACCTCTCTAACAGTCACAAAATGTACTTTTCTTAAAGTGGCCCCGCAAATCTCCAGGAGTGTTACTCTGTATCAGGGAATGTGTAGATCTCATAAATAGCTAGAGGTAAAAGCATAATTAAAAGATTCAAAGTTAAAGGTTACAGATATTCAGCCCTTGAATTCCTGTTTCTTGAGGAGATTACGGGCTTCATATATAACATTTTGGAAGCATTTCTGAGGTAGAAGATTAGTGGAGGTATTAATTTTCCTTCTTTCAAGTTATTTTAGCTAGACAGAAAGAACAATTCTGTTTTTTTAGGTGCTACTCTAGCTGCCACCGTCAGGAACACTAGGTTCAACAGCAGCAATAGCTAGTCCGTGGGTTTCTCAATAAGGAACCTATTTCATTCTTTTTGATCTTTAATAATTTTTTTCTTTCCTCATCATGACTCTGAGCTTGATTCAACAGTTCTTTTAAGCCTTCTCACTTCCTGGAAGAAACATAGAATGGAACTATGTGTAGACGTCTTTCTCCAATTTGGAGCTTTTCCTTATGGCCTCTACAGATCTGACAAAAGTGACAATTCAGGATAAGGCTTGAAAATGGCCCTCTTATTAACTAAAAACTTATTTTTTCCTGACACATATAAATTGATGTACTGGATTTTGGTCTGTTAGGATCTGTAGCAGCAAAAGTCTTTGCTTTTTGTGGGTTTTAAAATACATACATTTTTGGAAGTCAAGAAGGAGATGAAATAAATGACTTCCAGGCATTATAGACCTCCTTAACTTTTCTCTTTTTTTTAAATTATACATTCAAAGGCACCCTATACCATAATGATATTGAAACACCTCTGCTGTCTGTTATACAGGCCATATAATGGACTATATAGGGTATATGATAGGACAAGGGGTAATGGCTTCAAACTGGAAGAGGGGAGATTTAGAATAGATGTCAGGAAGAAATTTTTCACTCTGGGGGTGGCGAGACACTGGAACAGGTTGCCCAGGGAAGCTGTGGAGGCCCCATCCCTGGAAATGTTCAAGGACAGGTTGGATGAGGTTTTGAGCAACCTGCTCTAGTGGGAGGTGTCCTTGCTCATGGCAAGAGGGTTGGAACTAGGTGATCTTTAAGGTCCCTTCCAACCTAAACCATTCTATGATTCTATGATTCTGTATGTCTGTTGATGATGCCCAAGTTATCTTTGCCAAGAAGTACATTCTGCTGAGATAATATTTTCAAGAACCTAGATGTTTTGTTTTGTATCCAGCACTCATCAACAAAACTGGTTAGAATAAGATGTATGTGAAACCTTGAGACAACCTTCAGAAAAAGACATTATTGATGGCAACATGCTCACCAACACCATTGGTACAATGTAAGTAACAAACCAATTTTAAACCATTCTCTATCAAAAAGAATCCTATACAATTAGTGCTTTAACACAGGGGACAGAAAGGACTACACAGTTGGAAGAACACAGTATGAATTACAGAATAACAGAATCACAGAATCACGGACCTCAGGAGATTGTCTAGTCCAATCCCCCTGCCACAGCAGGGTCACTTAGAGCAGGTTGCACAGGGTGACATCCAGGCGGGTTTTGAATGTCTCCAGAGTCAAGAGATTCCACCACCTCTCTGGGCAGCCTCTTCCAGGGCTCTGCAGCCTCAAAGGAAAGAAGTTTCTCCTCAAGTCTAGGTGGAACTTCCCATGGTCGAGTTTGTCCCCATTACCTCTTGTCCTATCACTGGGCACCACTGAAAAAAGACTCGTCCCATCCTGCCAGCACCCTCCCTTGAAGTATTTATAAGCATTGATGAGATCCCCTCTGAGCCTTCTCTCCTCCAGACTAAAAAGACCCAAGTCCCTCAGCCTTTCCTCATAACAAAGATGTTCCAGTCCCCTAAGCATCTTTGTAGACCTCTGCTGTACCCTCTCCAGCAGTTCCCTGTCCTTCTTGAACTGGGGAGCCCAGAACTGGACACAGGACTCCAGGTGCGGCCTCACCAGGGCAGAGTAGAGGGGGAGGATAACCTTTCATGACCTGCTTGCCACACTCCTCTTGATGCACCCCAGGATGCCATTGGCCTTCTTGGCCACAAGGACACATCACTGGCTCATGGTCATCCTGTTGTCCACCAGGACTCCCTTTCCACCGAGCTGCTTTCCATCAGGTCAGCCCCTAACCTGGACTGGTGCATGGGGTTATTCTTCCCCAAGTGCAGTACCCTACATTTGCCCTTGTTGAACTTCATGAGGTTTCTTTCTGCCCAAGTCTCCAGCCTGTCCAGGTCACGCTGAATGGCAGCACAGCCTTGTGGTGTGTCAGCCACCGCTCCCAGTTTTGTGTCATCAACAAACTTGCTCTATGCCTTCATCCAGGTCATTGATGAATATGTTGAACAGGACTGGACCCAGGACTGACCCCTGGGGAGCACCACTTGTCACAGACCTCCAACTAGACTCTGTGCCACTAATCACAACCCTCTGAGCTCTATCTGCCAACCAGTTTTCAATCCACCAGTTTTCAATCCACCCCACTGTCCATTCATCCAACCCACACTTCCTAAGCTTGCCTAGGAGGCTGCTGTGGGAGACAGTGTCAAAAGCCTTGCTGAAGTCAAGGTAGACAACATCCACTGCCCTCCCTTCATCTATCTGTCCAGTCAAGCCATCGTAGAAGGCTATCAGATTAGTCAGACATGACTTCCCCTTGGTGAATCCATGTTGGCTACTTCTGATAACCTTCTGTTCCTCCAGATGCTTTGAGATGAAACCCAGAACGAGCTGTTCCATCGTCTTTCCAGGGATGGAGGTGAGGCTGACTGGTCTGCAGTTTCCCGGGTCTTCCTTCTTGCCCTTTTTGAAGACTGGAGTGACATTGGCTTTCCTCCAGTCTTCAGGCACCTCACCTGTTCTCCAGGACCTTTCAAAGATGGTGGAGAGCAGCCCAGCAATGACTTCTGCCAGCTCCCTCAGCACTCGCGCGTGCATCCCATCAGGACCCATGGACTTGTGGATATCCAGTTTACTTAACTGATCTCTAACTTGATCCTCCTCAACCAAGGGAAAGTCCTCCTTCCTCCAGACTTTCTCTGTTACCTGTAAAGTCTGGGGCCCCTGAGGGCTGGCCTGAGCAGTAAAGACTGAATCAAAGAAGGCATTCAGTAATTCCTCCTTCCCTGCACCATCTGTCACCATGGCCCCTGTGTCATTCAACAGCAGGCCCACATTTTCTCTGGTTTTCCTTTTGCCTCCAACGTACTTGAAGAAACCCTTCCTGTTGACCTTGACATCCCTTGCCAGATTTAATTCCAAGGAGGCCTTGGCTTTCCTCATTTCGGCCCTGCATATTCTGGCAGCATTCTTGTAATCTTCCCAATTGTCAGTTATCTTGCTGGCACCCTAAGGATAACCAGCAACGTCAGGGCAATCTTCTATTTCCTTGAGGGTCTCAACATTTCAGTACATTCTGAGGATGAGTGGCTAGTCCTTCTACTATTCCATGGACATTTCTGAGATTTCAAAATTTCATGATAGCTTATATATCAGTGATCAATAAATACTGGATCTGTTTTAGCTGAAAAAATGTGATGTGTCTGGATCAAGTGCAGGCAGGTAACCTCATTGCTTTTGAATCAGACAGGATCAAGGGATTTTATGCTGATTTTGCAACAGCAAAATCAAAAAATGGAGGTCAGATAACACTTTATGCAGGTTCACTTTAATCTGGCAGTAGGAAGGTTAAAACCTAGATTTACTGTACTGTTAATTATAGCCTAGGTTTCATGGAAAAAAAATCTTAACTGAGAGAGCCATGCTGCAGAATCGCTAATAGTGATTATACCATTTAGTTTAGCACAAATTCTAGCTCTCTTATGCCTGTTTTTGAACAACGATTTCATTTTCTTTTCCACACAAACAAGCTGAATATATTACCTTCAAACACATTTGCTATTATGAAAGAATTTTTTTTTCAATCCCCTCTGCTAGAGTTGTTCTGTTTTGTATAAATATTAATTAATTGAACCCAAGAGAGTAAGAAAAGAAGGGTGCAAAATTGCTTGTGTATCCTAGCGATTATAGTACCAGGAATTATGGAGAGTCATGGTTCAAGCCTTTGTTTCAGAAGACACTTAATTATTCAATATGAAGTGAAAACATTTCAGTGCTTGCTGGAAGTTTCCAACCAGTTCTTATTTAGATTACTATGTCTGCCCTCTATAGTGTAACAGTACTCTGTAAGATTAAAAAAACATGCATTATTTTTTAAAATAACACTGTATCTATGTTGCTTATCATAATGTGAATTAGTAACACATGAGAAGTTGTTAAAAATCTATTTTTCTCTCATGTTATTACTATTTATACTGTAAAAGTGTCTTTGAGAGGGAAGATGTCTGGTGTGTAAGGCTGCAATAGGATTTTGTAGATGCACATTCAGTCCCTGGATCTGTCAAGACCCTGCCTCAATGTGCTCATATTCTGGACCTCAAAAGTGGAATCTTAAAATCTTCTTGCTCACTTAGACTGCGTACAGCTATATCATGATAAAATCCAGTCAAACTATCCCAGGGTAGCCAGCAGGAAATACTTGAATGTCTATGAAATCCTGCATCTCTAAAAGGTTTTAAGGACTGTGAGGTATAATTCCTAAACTTCTTCAATACCAGTAGGTTCCTACAAGAATTTTTTTCACATGAAAAGGCTTTCCCTCATAGCCCAGGGAGTGAGGGACTGGGTTCAGATCTATTCTGAAGGATGTTAAGCCTATAGAAAACATTCATGTATCCACTCCCCAAAGAATACCTGAGTAAGTGATGAGCAGGTGAAGAAAGGGTGCAAGTATATTAATCCACTCCTACCATGAGTGCTACTCACAGGATGGATCAGTCTGAGTCATTTGCCCACTTTCAAACTTCCAGCTAAAGTAGGCCACATCTCCCTCCTGAGCTTTCCTCTCTTTCTGACACAGAAAATCCACACCTTTTCCTGAGCTGAGATTAATTCTCCATATTACAGCCTCTGACACCCTAGAACTGGATTTTCTTCCCATAGCTAAATAAAATTAAATGTAAGAATGTGTTACAACAAAGAGCTAGGAGAAGCACTACCGCGTGCCTATACTCACATATTTTACCCCTGCCTGCTCCAAAACAAGCCAGTTTCCTGCTGCCCCAGAAATCCCATACCCAACACGCTTCCTGCTCCTAGAGCCAGGATACTTCATTTGCTGAGTGCACTGCTGTAAGTCCAAGACTTCTGCCTGTTTTTTACTAAGCATTCTAGCAAGGATTTCAAAATTACAGGCTTCATTAGAAAAATCTAGTTTGCACAGGATTCTAATAACAATGGAAGCAACCCCTTCCTCCCTGAAAATAATGAATACAGGGCTGCTCTATTCAGAGCTGCTTAGGCTATACCAGTTTTAGACATCTACAGCAACAGAATCCCAGGTTTATAAGGCTTTCAGATAGTGCTTCATGAGTTTATGATTCCTGACTTAGATGGCAAATGAGTGGAGAAACAGGATCACAGTTCTAGATTTTGTTGCTTGAATATCAGCAACCCTATTGAATTTAAGATCTTAAGCTCTCTCTGTGTCTCAGGTCAACCCCAATAAAAATAAAGATATAACAATAAAATATAATTTGGACAAAATAATATTTTTCTGTCCTTACATCTATCACAAAGATCACAATAAACTGAAATTGGGGCCCTTCTGTATGGAAAAGCGTAAGTATATAAAATTGTGACATTACCTGCTCCACAGTAGTGCTTGCCCAAGGAAAAAGAAGAAGGATTCAATGAGGAAAGAGGCACAGAGAAAGAGAAAGGTATGGCTAAAGTCAGACAGCAAATCAGACTTTGATTTCCTGTATGCTCAGTGTCGTGGTTTAGTCCTCAAACTAGGACACTCAGCCATGATCACAGTGTTGTTAAGCATCACAGATATGGTCAAGTATGGTCTGCCATACTTGCAGACTTGACCGCAGGTCAAGTATGGACAGCCATACTGTACCGGGATACACATATCCTGTACCTGTGACATCAAAGATGGTGGGGAGGGAGCTGTTATTCCACTGTGCCTGCACCTATAGGTGTATGCTGTATGAGGCAATGTTAACTGGGAGACTACAGTGCAGCAAGCCCTATCGCGGTAAATACCCAAGACGTTCCTGTACGAAGCTCTAACTAGACATCCAAAACCATCATCTCCTTCCTTTCTTTAAAGCTAGAGGTTTATGTTCTGAACATTTTCCACCCAATAAAATGAAATAGAAGCTATCATTTGTGACCTGCGAACACCTTGAGACCTTTTTGTTGTTTATTTTTAAAGTATAAAATAGTTATATTTTTGATGGGATTTGTGTGACATGGAAACATTTTAAATTGGTCTGAGGTCTGTAAAAATGCATTTCTACAACACACACGTCTCAGGCTAAATTTGTTCTTTTCACTGAAATCATTAGTTTTAATCCCTCAGCTTTCAATTCATTGTTGGTTTCCTTCCAGGACTGCATTCTTCCATTATAGACTGGTAATAATAATGCTTGGTATTTATAGACCACTTTATAGTCTCAAATCTCTGTGTAAGCATTCATTATTTCATCACTATAGATTTAAAATAATTCAGTCCTATTTTAGAGAAATGAAATGGAAGGCATTGAAACACTGAGGACTTCAGTCTCAAAAGCAGTCAGTGACAGAAATAGGGTAAAAATCAGAAACCTCTGACTTCTGGGATCATGGTAACTCTTAATTCATAGCACTTATCAAAATAGTTACTAAAATTAATCAAAGAAAAATGCCCTAAACAACAAGCAACTTACAAAGGCCAACATGTGTCACAGACTAAGTGACACCATTATTATAGACAGCGCAGCATAATAATGGACTTGGAAAGTTTGTGATGTTTATTTTGGACAAAAGGAAAAATGCAAGTTGTGATTCTAAAAGACACTCATTCAATACTGGTTTGAGTCACATTTTTGGAAAATAATTTCGTCAAATAATTTCATCACTTTTTTCCAGGACTAGTGACTTTTTCTTCAAATAAATCAGTCTTCCACTCTTTTTTTTTTCCCTTTTAGATTAAATATTCTTTCACATGAGGTCAGACCACTAGCCTAATTTTTATCCAGTCTGTAGCCTGAAGTTGTAATAGTCAATGCACAAAAAACTGGAAAAATATAAAATATACCCAGCTAATTTTGAATTGTTTTCCAAGAAAGATGTACTTCTGCAGAGGTCAATAGTAGATTTTCATTAAATAAAATCAATCTGTTGACATCTCATTGTTTTGGGGAACTGAGTTGAATCTGACCATTACAAAACACTCAGAAAATTAGGCAAGAAATCTGGAAAGTTAAATGCTACCCCTTCTAACTGTCTTCCTCATTAGAAGACAATAAGGCGCTAGAAGGTAGTTAACTCTCTGAAAGTCAAAAATCTTTAGGAAAGATACCAACAATTACAAATAACTAAATTACCATGTCTTAACAAATTATCTTTTCTGAGCTGACTCTTCCTAATTGATTCCTTATACACCTCTACACTTCTGCAATTGCAAAGTAATTTACTTCACATTTACAGTGGGCTGGAAGCAGATACATAAAATGGTCTAGATGAAGTGCTGAATCCTTCATAATAGCAGCCTGCTTGTATGTGAACAATGTTGCTGTAAGGACCCCGAGCCCATCCTCTCCCATCCTGGGGATTTGCCTGCCTGAGCTCAGAGCCAACTTAGCGCAGCTGTGGGCAGCTCCTCTTCCTTATGGTGACATGGTGAGGTGCTCCCAGACAGCTCTGCAGGGAGGCTTTAGCAAGGGCTGACCCATGGGAGCTGATTTCAGGCAGAAGCTCTTCCATTTGGCCCCTGCCTGAGCTACAGCTCCCATCACAGACATACCTGTTCCTGCCCATGGACCCCCTGATCTGGGCCCCAGCCCATAGACAAACTTTCCTGCTGGATGTCAGTTGTGCCTCATCATCATAAATTTGTCTGATGCCCTGAGCTGGTGTGTCCTTTCTGTTTGTACAGTAAATAGTACAATAGAACTCTAAATTGTTGGGTACATCACTTTATGATGTTTAGAAACACATTGGACTGTAAGATGTGATCCAGAAGGAGCTCCAACTGATTCCACTTTGCGCTGCTGGTCAAGAGTGAAATGCAAACATTTTCAGTACTGCAACAGAGAAAGAACTCAATTTATTTCAAGTCACAGTTCAGTCCTAGAGTCATTAGCTATCAAGAGGTTCCTCCTTGGCCTTCAGCTGTTTTTCTGGAAAGGTGCATGTTGCTCTGTCATAGGTGCTGTGTTAGATTGGCTATATGAATGTTGCCGGTGCCTTGAATGGCCCTAGAAGGCTACATGTACCCTTTGAATGCCTGAAATACCCACAAAAGATCTACATGTAGGCAACTAAAAGGATCCCAAATAAACCAAAGCACACTCGAATACTTTCACTGAATGGCTTCATTCTGGCTATCACCTATTGTTTCACTCATTTGCAGTTCAGTGCCAGTAGGACACAGGAGAACTCGATTCATACCGTCAGGAGCTCTGATTTTCATTTCAGCTGTGTGAATGTATTTAATAAAATGGCATATGGTACCATTCACTGTATCACTGTCAAAAAAGTTTTGTTCTCAACATGTTTATGATCAATAACCTTTCAGCATTCTCTATACAGTGTGCAACTGTACACCTAAGTCACATGGTTTTGCTCCTATCTCTCTATTAGATGATTAAAGTAACATAATGGCAAATAATAAATATTCATGTTTATTGCTGAATAGGGAATTAATGTTACTTTCCATACATCAGAGTGAGCAAATATCTACTTGATGAATGTTTCTAATCATCATCAGAAAACGGATGTGAATATAGCTGAATTGAATAGTAGTTCAGTCTGGAAAAGAGATCTGAGTGGCCTGTGTTGTGTATTTGAGAGCTTTTTTCCCCCATTCTGAAAACGATCCCTACAAAGTTTCAGATGGCCTGCTGTTGAATCTGTGGAGGAAACCCTGCAATGGTAAGGCATATTATTAGCAGTATCTGGAATTTTCAGGTCAGTTTTGCATTCACAGCATTCACATAAACATCTGTCTCTCCTGTATTATCACATATCAAAATCCCCTATGTGCTTTAACTTTGAAAACAATTCCAAGCAAAACGAACAGCACAATAGCAGGGAAGGTGGACAGCTTCAAAGGTAAAGCCTCTGTCTTGTGGGTTGAAGGCCTCTGTGGAGTTCTAGCTCACAAACCTAGACCAGGTGTTAGTCTCAGCTTAGCTTCTGATGGACTGCAGTGCCCTGTGCAAGATGGTTGCTATGCTATTTGACATGCATCTGGGACTTTCTGCAAAAAGAAAAGGATTGAAAACTGAAATTAGCTGGAGAAATTTGTCAGTACAGAAAACAGCCATCTCCATGCTTGTGCCCCTGGCTTTGTTGGAAGACTCTCGCATGACTTTTCACTACCATAAAGGTTTTCTGAGAACTTTGCACACTGTGACCACTCACATATGTGGCTGAATGTTCAGTATTGAAATCCTGTGACTTGGAGGCAATCTGAGGGTCAGGGAGACTTTTATTAGACAATAACTGCTTGATTACCTCGGTAGAAACTAATAGCACATATGAACCTTAAACAAGTACTATGGTTGCTAATGTCTGCTCCTCTGCAGCTGAGACTGGTGCTTGCAAGGACAGAGATGAAACTAGTATCTGTCTGTATAAGTATTCCTCATTCATCGTCCTTCATCTGTGGTTCTCCCTGGGGCAGGGCAGATGAATTCTTAAAAAGGAATATCCCCTCAGACACTCACCTCAGCAGGGATAACAAAGCATTGATTAACTTTAGCACTAGCATCATCAGCTAAACAGTAACGCCTTGCTATTGGGTCTCAACTAGAAGTCCGTATCTAATAACTGAAGAGGTGGCTGGAGCATCTGCTGAATTCTGTCACTCAGCTGTAAATGGCTTGATAAGTGCTTCCTGTCACACTGGCAAGCAGGTGAAACTAAGCCATTTCCAGCTCTGCCATTTTAGCTTTGCTCAGCCCTACTGCCAATGCTCACACAGCCGAGAGGGGCAGTTCCTTGGGACCCTGCCAAAGGCTCAAGCCTTGGTCTTCTCCCTTTGCACCCACATATCTTAAGAAGCAAGTTCAGTTTCACAATGTGAGGTCTCACTCAGGCCATCTTTTATACTGCCTAACTGTGTTTTATTTTCATTTAAGTAGATTTGAAAACACACATGAAAGCAGATTTCTTGGCTGCTAACACTGTCTCAGAATCAGAATAAACTGCCTGTATAGATATATTCTTGGAGGACACATCTAGAGCAAGTCACTTTCACCCCATGAGCTTTTTAATAAACTGACTTGCTCTGTGTGGCATATCATGAGATAGCTTTCAGTGTCTGTGGCGATGCCAAGTGGAAGATTATTCTGAAGAGTGTGTTTCTTCTCTTGGGAAATGGGAAGAAATTCTCCTAGATACAGCAGAGGAAATGTTGTCATATTGTCTTCGACTAAAACATGGAAACCTTCTGCTCTTAAGTAAGTGTTTGCCAGGAGATTCTGAATGGCTGCAATAGCATAACAGTAAAATGTTCTATGACGTCACATAAAAAACATTTCTAAGAATATCCTAGAAAAAGCTAGTACGCCCACAAACCCTTACATACATATGTACCCAAGGAAGAAGGACCCCAATAGCTGACACATTATTTTTTAACCAAATCTACCATTATTTAGAAACAAACAAGCAAACAAACAAACCTCAAGCTGGTTTTAACTGGCTCATCCTCTAACTATATCTTTCACAGAAGCAACTGTAATGCTTGACAATGAAAAACTCCACACCAGTATTCCATGTTATCTTTGTGCAAAACTTAGTTTTTGAAGTAAGAATGTCAAAAACCAACGCTCTAGCTAGGTTTTAATAACTACACATCATTACAGGACAAGCACTGATCACACATATGAATAGTTGAAAGAAACTAAGGACACACCTTTTGACCCATGCGCTTAAGCCAAACACACTAACAGAGAACACATAATTTATTGTGTCCTATTTATGCATTTCCTTCACTGAGGCAAAATTAAGAAATATAGCTGAAATAATCTTGCTGCAGAATCCATAGCCCTGCATATTAAAGCTTTAAATAGCTGTATAGTTCTGTGAATCTCCTGCTTGTAATCTATCTCTTTGTCTTTTGCTCAATTTGACCTCTTCCAATGAAATGTTGAAGAACCTGAAAAGCCTCCAACTTTTCCAAATATTGAAAGCAAGCTTAGTTCTAAACCCTGTGTACTAAAATGGGTTCTACTTCTGAATGTTACAACGAGCAGGAACCAAGGAATGAAATTATTAGGAAAATCTGCTTTTATTTTTTCCATGTGGAAATGGAAGAACCTAATATCTCATAATATGTGTCTTCTTACGGGGTTTCCAAACCAGGTTGGCTTACTGAAGATACTTGCATAGTTACAGCACAGTTCTGTGAATCTTGAGGAAAACTTTTATACTGGCCCATGTTACAGGAATAAAGCTCTTCAGGGAATTTTTATATTGACTTCTGTTTGAGGTTCTCATTGGGCACCAGTTACTGAAACAAGTCCCAATCCTACAAATATCTGATTTTACTTTACTGGTCAAATTGATGTAAAAATGATCTATCTGTAAGAGTTTGATGCCTCCTTAAACTGAGCTCTGAGTGTTTCCTGTGAGTACTAACAAAGTAGGTTTTGCCAGTAATTTGAAATCATGCAGAGTTGTGGATGTTCCAAAACCTTTCTGCATTAGACCTTTAATGGTATTTATTACTGATTCCATTTTAATGATCTATAATCTGAGATGTAAATGGCAAAGTGATTTCTTTGCAAACATCAGACACCAAAGTCCTGATCCCTGTGTTATTCAGACTATACTTAGCTTTTTGCTTTGTGTAAATTGAGGTCACAGATGGAACACAAATGAAGCAACAACTACAGTGTGTTCCCTCATACTGTGATAAAGCTTATGCTACTCAGTATTCACAATTAGATAGCTCTCTTCAGCTTTAATAATTCTCCTTCCTCCTTAATTGTTTTTGATCAGCATGATATTCTCAAGCATGTATGAGTCAATTCTATCTAGTACGAGAAAGGGGTCCTCTCTGGCATCAACAACTCTGTGACCGGCATAAATGCTAATTAAAAAAAAAAAAAAAAAAGCAAGCCTGCTAATTGTGAATGATTTGCTTTCTCATCCCAAGCTGATGGAGGAATAATTTTGATGAAGGATTCAGAGTCAGGGATCATCAAGTGAGTTCACTCCAGATTAATTTCCCTTTTCAAAAGTACAAAATGGTTGCGGCTGGAGTATGGAGTTGCATTTTATCTGTCCCATTCAGGGTGGGAAGTGTAGGCCATACATTTGTCAGCCATTTAATTTGATCAATGCAATTTAATTATGTTTACATGGAAAACCACCTGTGACCTTCCATCTGCTAAGGAAATTCACCCATCCCTGCACATACACGCACAGTCTTCAAACAAAAGAATAGTGTATTCCAGGAGGTATAAAGGAAATAAGGTTTCTGATCTTATGAGCAGATGGAAACTTCTGCTCATACTGTCTTTCCAGAGAGCTGGTGGACAGGAGCTTGCCACTTGGGTTTCCTTTGAAGGAATGGAGTTGAGAAATATCCATTCAGAGCAAATTAGAAGTGCCTAGGTGAGCTAGGAACCAAAATGATATACTGCAGTTGGTTCTGTGCAGGACCAGAAACGTATTGAGTGTGGCTTCAGGAGTATAAGTCACCTTTTTTACCTATAGAAACTTGACAAAATTCTAAGGAAAAAAAATGTTGTTTTTTTTTTTTTTTTTTCTGAAAAAATTTATGAAAGTAATCAAGGTGTGTTAGATGTTTTGGGAGAGAGAGGTTGGTACAAATTTCTGGCTGTTTGATATTAAGGATAAGCTTTATGCTCCATGAAATTAATGTCACTTTCTGTTTTTCTGTGCCATCCCTACCTGTTAACAGAGACCAGCAGAACAGTTTCTTGCTAAACCAAAGGATACACCAGTTGCTATCAGGCCACACCAGATAGGAAAAGCATGGGAATGACAGTCTGATGTATCTTAGCCCAGGGTGAAACGGGATTCTCAAGTGTCTTGTCAGCTTTCTCTTTCACTATGAAATAGTCCCTAGTAATAATTAGAAATAGTGTTTACAATTTAAAATATAGAATTTAATTTCTGCAGAAAATGTCAAGATTTCAAAACCATTTCCTGTTCTAGTCCAAACAAAAGAGTCAAAATAGGGAGAATTTAGATGGAATGGAAAGTGATGTATACTTCATACTGGCAATGGCCAAAGCAAAATATTACTATTTGTAATAGTAGTAAGTGATTAGGCAGTTTTAGGAGACATTTCTCATCAGTAAGCTAAGTTACAGGGTTCTTTGTAACTAGTATTTTCCTGTATCAAATTCTGATTTCATTAAAAATATTTCCTAATTTACTTACCTGCTTTTATTAACATCATTTTTCCAAGAATCTCAAAGTAATGTGATAGTTTGGTAAGTATCATGGAGTCACTTTTTTTTAGGAGATCGCAATATAAGGAAGTGACTAAGATCTCACAGAAAAGTCTGTGACCAAGCTGAGAAGAAAATTTGCTTTTCCTGTCAGCCAGTCCTGGTACACTCAGCCAATGATTCTAAATCTGGAACAGAAGCTAAAATGAGGATTGGGATCTCAAAAAATATTTCCTTGCCCAGTATTAAATAGGACGGAAGCCCAGCTCCTCTGGGTCTAGACTAGAAGGGCTTTTTATTACTGAAACAGCACTGTGCTAGACTGTAGTTTCTTTTCAGCAAGGTGTATGCAAAACTCCACCAATTAAAGACTTTTCTTTATTTCCAAGTTGGTGTCATAGTTACTATTTTTTTCTTCAACAAATAAGAAATGGAAGTACTCCATTGCCAGTTCGTATTGTATATCTCCTCAGGTATATGATTGCCTCTTTCAACTAGAAAACCTGGAATTTCTTTCAAAAGTATGCATAACTCACAGATTGAAATAAAAAGGAAAAAAAGAAATCTCCACGCCTTTCAACACAGAGGCTTATAAATATCAGCTTCTCTTGATAAAAGAAATGGAGCTTTGGAATTGAATAAGGTATTTAAATTGAATGATGGTTTGTTCTCTCTCTCTCTCTCTCCCCCCCCTTCTCATTTGTCTTTTTTTTAGTTTTTTTCCACACTTAGAAGAACCTATTGGTGAGAAATGAGAAAAAAAATTATAAGCCTACCTACATGAATGAGAAGAGATAAAATAAAAATGTTTAAAAGTGACAAATAATGAGATGAAGTGTTGTAACAACTTTGTGATTCTTTGAATACTCTCTATTTCTAGGTTTTGTGTTGGATAAAGAATGTTTCGTTTGTGAGATAAAAAGGACAAATTCATCTGGAGCTGTGCTCCCCTGCAGCTTATATATTTTCATATACTGGTGTAATTTGGAGTTACAGTCTGATCATAATTCAGTTCCTGTCTTTAGTAAAAGCATGTGCCTCTAATTTGCAATCAATTTCTGTGCTTGACACATGGAAATAATGAATGTCCTCATCTACAGCTGGAGACAAAGGGAGAAAGGGGTGTGCTGCACTTCGCAGGCTGGACTCTTTGGGCATTTCATTCCCCTAGACTTTGGAGCCTGGGCATCCAAATCATACTAATATCGTGCTATAATCATTGTGTGAATAATGATTCTCTATTTAAATTTTTCCCTCATCTCCTTTGAACGTACAACTTGAATAATTGCATAACATCAGTGAGAATTTGATGGCACCACCTCATGATGTGGGGTCTGACACAGGGTAAAGTATGTAAGTTGTACCTCATTGGGATTTTTAGTGAAGTGTTGTGCAGTTCCCAAAAGCATGTAGTATTAAATCCCTCCCTTTTCAAAAGGTCTCATGCTTGATTTTCAAGGCATAGTTGTAAAACTAATTTCCCAGTGTATAGAGATTTTGCTGAAGGTTTTCTGGGCTAAACCACTGAATTTAAGAAGACTACATGACACTGCATCATAAAGAAGTTATCTTAAGTTTGTGTTCCACTTCCCTCTTTTAGACGGAATGAGACTTCCTTAAGTATCTATCATGTCTTTTTAAAATTTATTTTATTGTGATAGTGGCTGAGATTTTCAGACATTATCAGGATCTCCTTCTGCTAAGCAAAATATAAACACAGAACACAATGATGGGCTTTCCTTTAAAAGGCTTTTAGTTGAGTATATCAGGACAATGAACAAGTGAGGGAGGAAACAGATGAACAGGACTCAGTGCAATAGCAACAAACCTATAACAGAAAACACTGCCGCTAGAAAAACATCTACAGTTCTGGAACAGGAGGATCTGTTTTCTCACTCGCAGTTGTGAAGGTCTAAATAGCTGCTGAAGAGAGGAAAGACAAAGATGGTACTTATCGATCATTTCACCTGTCACTAATGAAATCACTGCTAGGCTTGAACATGGAACCTGCTTGACAGCAACACCAGATGATAGCAATGAAAAAGAGAAGAGAAATGCTGCAAGGCACTCACACTGCAAACATACTTTAATAAAAAAACCTGCATCTAGCTCCACTAAAATTTGGCAAACTCCCTGCAGCTGACATCTCTATACTTGTGGGTTCAGGATCACTACAATGATACAACAGTAGTTGCATCAACCATTCTCTGTAGTCGAAGAATTGGTCAATAACAAGGGTATTAAAAAGAATACTTCACAGTTAGTACAACGTCATGACAATTTAGACTTCAACAAAAGCGATTTAGAACTGTAATTAATATTCAAAAAGAGTTTAGTGAGAAGAATCCTTAGGTCTTTCTGGATCATTTTTCCTATTGTGATATAAATAATCTGGTAATTATTCCCCCTATGAAATATGTATATGTTAATTAAGCAAAAGCTTACAGCTCACTATATGCAATTTATTTTTTTCTTAATAAGCAAGGTTACTGGCTGGGGCTGAATTCCGTGGGAAATAATTGATAGTCATAGAAGCCACTTCCAACAAAAACCTGTTGAGAGAAAGGGAGCATAACTGCTCATAAAGGTGATGTATTGTAACATTAATCAAGAAAATAGATGCTGTATAAAACCAAAAGGTCAGCTACTGTGAGAAGTAGGGAAAAAGAGTGCGTATAGGAGGTTAGCATTTAAGACACTTTGACAGTGCATTACCTTTCCAGTAAAAAGACTTTACAAAAAGCATGGTTTGTATCATTCACCCAGTTCAGTAAATTAGTCAGTTCTAGAATGAAACAAGACAGATATACTGTACCAACAATAAAGAAAGGTGGATCCCTTTTGTTAATCTTATGCCTGAAGCGAGGACTTTATTAGTAACAAGCAAATAATTTTAAATGACAGGCACGTAAAGAATTCATACTGGTTTTTGTTCACAAATACTTGCAGCAGGTGAGGATTTAGGTCTTTTTTCTTCAAAGGACAACGAATTCTGCTAATAGCAAAGGTAGCATTAAGGACATAGGGCAAGAAGTGTGAAACAAAAAGAAGCTGGGATTTTGATCATATACTCACAATCACTGATTTGCAGCCACTGCTGACTAGGTGTTTATGGGACAGGAGGAACACAGTGGGAAAACCCTGCTCCTTCTGTCTTTCTCTTTCAGATGACCTAATATATTTGAACACAATACAGGGAAAGTGTAGTATCTCCAGCACCGGTGATTATAAGTAATGGTTCAATACAAAAAAAAAATCAAATCCTGCTTATGCCAGATAATTCTATGCTTCTCAGTCACAATATTTTGAAATTTACAGACTTTTATTTACAGAATTTAAAGAGCAAACCCTACAAAAAACAATTTCATCATGCCTTCATGCATTGTCTCTCCTGTTCTCCTCTACCTTAGACTTTCCATTCTCTGCATGCCTATTCTGATTCCACCTCTCAGCTTCTGTCTCTCAATCTGTATTTAGCTTGGTGCTTCAGCACTCTTCTCTTTATCCCACTGTCTCGTATTTCCTTGGACTAATCTTTTATCTGCTACCTCATGTCCCTTCACAACAAACCCAGTTTCACTTCTAAGACACTTGCCTCCATCTTCTTCTTGGCATACCTTCTCCAAGCAGTTTCTACCTCATGCATTCTGTGTCAGTCATGGCTTTTGAAGGTGACAGTGATACTCCAAATGGAAATGTATGAGATGCTTCAGCAACATCAGCCAGTGAGGAAATCTTCCCTTGACTATGGAAGGTCGGTGAAAAGCCCTCATTGTTCTTCAATATTAACTTTCGGTCCCAAAAAATGCTTGAAACGTATTATTAGTGTTCTTTTCCTGCTTATTTATCTCCCAGTGTTTATTTATTTACTTATTTACTGGCACCAAGTAATTCCACCTAACCTTCAGGGATTTCTGTTTGCTATCATTTCAGAGCAGGGAGGGGGGGAAGAGAGACAAGTTTAAAAATGCATATGTTGTACTTACTGTGCCGTAATAAGATTGGCATGGTACCAGTGATGTTTGAATTTCTCTCTTAGGAAGACTAAGATAGTTCAACCAGCTGCACTGAAATTGCATTGAAAATGGATACTTTGCAAATTCTCCCCATAAATGAAAGTTTAAATTACAAAAAGCCGTCTGACCGGTTATCTCTTAGTAAAGTGCTTTACAATTTGCATATAAACTTCATTTCTTTTTCTAATTACACATGGTAAAATGCATTCATTTTGCTTTTGATTACAAGCTGGTCTTGCCAAACACCTGTGACTGCCACAAATTCTAATTTGTTATTTATTTACTTCAAAGCAATCTTATTATCTAAATGATTCAGAGCATCAAAGACCTTAATTATTGATAGTCAATTCGATAGGGTTGCTTTCCACGTCCTTGGGCTGAAGGCTCTTCTCTGTTTTCTTATGCTCAAGTATACACTTGGCTGAGCAAGAGGACATAAGATTCTGCTATTAAGTGTATTGGAAATCACATTCTTGCTTAATTGCAACTAGATTTAGACAATACCAAAAAGCCAAGACTGACAGCTACAATCTGCTAGATAATGGAACTAAAAAACCCAGAAAAATTACCCTCCTTTCTAGTTCAATGGTCAAAAAAAATTCTGCATGTGTAGCACATGTATTCTGTAAGTCTGATCCTAGTCTCCACAACACTAATACAGCGTGAGTTCCTCATTTATTCCAGTAACACTCCAAATTTGCACTACTGCAACAAATGTGTACATGGTGTGTCCTGTAGTCAGGATGAAACTTTTATGCTTTCTGACTGCTTAATTAGAACACTTAAGTGGATTACAAATGCTGTTACACATGTCAGAAGTGAAAGGATGAAAAAGGACCTCAATACAAACAAGACATATTTACCTAATATGCATGTTTTAGAGTGAAGATGTGCATATTCCTAGTGCATGCAAGCGCATGAATATCACAATGTAAACTTTCGGGCACAAAACCCCTGCAAAAATCTGCCTCTGTCTGCAAACCGTATCTTTGTCAGTGTCTTGGACCATCAGAGCTACTATACTCTCATAATGCCTTGAAGTTGCCTTATATTAGACACATTTCTAGGAGTTGAGGATGCTCAGAGCTTCATTCAGATCATTTTTAATCACACCATTCTCCATTAGCCTCTACAACTTTTTCTGTTTAACATTTAAGATCTTCAGATATAAGAAGGGTCATGTTCAGTCTGAGGCTTTCATAAAACTGATCATGTAGCCTAGAGAATGAATAGATCTATGCCTAACATCTGTATCCTTTTCTTCTACTTTTGGACAACCATCTTAGACTCTATTTCAACTATGGATTTCCTGGGGATAGTACAGTTTTCTGGTGTCACTGTTCTTCTAAATATATTAATAGGTTGTCTCGTGATCTGACTGCAAGTACTCCTTTATCCCATATAATTCCATTTAGACTGGACTACCATCTGCTATTTCAGTGTTTGACTGGTAAAACAAAGGTTGTCCAGATTGAATGCACATCATACTATATACTCCACTTAGGTCCATCAGGCCTGGTGTTGCATGATCTGTGGAAATCTGCTCCATAGGAGTCAAGGAGTAAATTAAGGAGGAAGTGCAGAGTAGAATACAACTGCACAGATACAGTACATATAAACTCCATACAGATATACACATACATGGTACATGAACCCACATTGTGAATTAGACTTTTGGTGGTATAAACCTGTTCAGTTCTCATGGCTGAGGAGTGAAGCAAATCTGTAAATGGATTACATGTGTTCCAGCCATATTGTGGTATCTTTTCAGAATCTGTTCTTCTGTATGTAGAATGTTGATGTGTTAATACACTGTTTACATATTCCTTAAATGAATTGTTAATCCCTGAATTCAAGGCTCACTTTCTGTAATATGAGATGCCAGTGGAAATCCTTTCAATTCCAGACTTTTATGGGGTTTGGGTTTTGTTTTTTTTTTTCATTATATCATTGCCTACTGCAAAAGAACCATCAAAGCATCTGTCTTGCTCTTGGCAGATTAAAGGGAACTGATTTTCAAGAATTTCATTGCAGTAAATAAGTATGCAATATCTTAAATTGAACATCTTAATACTGTTTGGATATTTACAATTAACATGTTTTGGATTTCTTTTTGAAAAACAAAACCAAACCCAAATCCAAAGCATTTGATGTTACAAAGCCAGGAGTAAGACCTACATACCAACATTTTGCACAACTGGGAGATATTAAACAATAATAATCTGCCTGGAGATACAAAAAAAATTACAAGTAAATGATCTGTGGATGCTCCCAACATTAATAGGAAGAAAGTAAAAATTACTCAGAAACTGTAATGCACTTCATTGTTCCACTAACTCTTGACCTCTTAAGCAGCATCATCACTGGATGGTAACATTTTAATGTTATTGATGTCTTATAACAGAAAAGAGAATGTGACAGCCATAATCATGTGGTAACCCCACAGAAACGTATAGATCCTCTTATTACATCATGATTTTTCAAGTTTGGACATCTCATAAACAATGGAACATAGCAGCACACAAATTGTGAGACCAAGGTGTAAATTATGGAACAAAGTTACGCTTTTTATTTAAGGGTTTAATCAGGAGCAATGCGTGAAATGCTGGAGAGAACAGTTGAATCTTCAAGCTAAGTAAGATTGATCAGAGGCAAGTATGGACCAAGATAATTAACATATTCCTTTAAGATCCTCAATTTAAGTTTTTTTCAGCCAACAAAATATGATTTTGCAATTCTATTATGAATAAAACAAAGGTTTTCAAGATTTAAAATGCATATGTATCTAATTTATCTTTAAAAAAGAAATCTCTCCAGCATTTTGAAATACACAAATCTGCAAGCTTGGGCTGAGAAAAGGAAAATTGAAGCTAACATGCACAAGCAAACAGCATGGATAATGAAAAGCGTATTAGATTCTTAAATGATTTTCATCTTAACAACCTAATGTGTTATTGTTAACTGAAGGAAATAAAATTATTTAACTCCACTGCTTTCCACTTCTTTAAATTACTGGTTAATTGGATTTTCTAGGTAATTGGTAAAAGGATAGTTCCAGTCTCTCTCTTTCTTTCTCTCATTATCCCATCTATAGCTTTTCAAATACTGCAGCAGTACTGCTTTGACTGAAATTAAACATCTGATGCAAAGCTCCCTGAAGTCAGTGTAAAGATTTCCACTAACTTTAGGGGGATTTGGATCAAGCCCTAAGTAAGCTGTACAAAATCTCTACCTTTATAACCAAGCACTGCAAGCAAGAGAATTTGTTGGATGGTCAATGGTCAAGATTTCCATTGAATATGAAAATAGATTTCTTAATTGACCTCTACAGTCTTTGCTTTTTTTTTTTTTTAGTAGTAGTAGTATTTTACTTTGTGACTCTGTTTTTAAGTCTTTATGTATTGCCAATGTTAGTTTACTTTCATTTTATGGTAGTGACCAGCAACCCCAAGAGGAGTTGTACTACATGAACACAAACTCCAGTACACCACCTTTCCTCCTCTGGAAAATTGACCATGAAATTGAGTCTACTTTATTCTGGTCGACCATTGTTGTATCATCAGTGACTTCCCACTCTGATCAGCATGATGCAAATCCATCTTACAACACGTCTCTGAAGAGTGACATGGATTGTCTATGAAAATATAAACTAGTAGACTGGCACACCTGGACACCCCACATTAATTCCGAGTGTACCACCAAAAATTCTGTACTCAGTTCAGTTCAAAGGAGCAGTGCACAGTGGAAAACAAGACTGAGTGGGTTTTCTATGCTAGTTCAATTCTGAAAGAGAACAGAGTTTAGTTGGGGCAGTCCCTAGTGAAGCAGCAACCATTTTCCCTGTAAGACTCGGTAGTGTTCTCCTACTTAAAAAAAAAACAAAAACAAAAACAAACACGCCTTTTTTTTTTAATGATCATATATCAGCAGACCTTGGGCCACAGAGAGGATGCTACACAGACTATCTGAGCACAAGCCGTGATTAGAGTCACTGTATCAGGTTTCCTCTAGAGGCAGTTGTCAGAGTGCACGATATTCTACATTCACCCACTTAGTTGTGAAATCACTTAAAGATACAGCAGTATTCTCAGAAAAGCGCATTAATGGAGTGAAGAGGTAAGGAGGCCTGCCTTTAGTCTGCAGTAACAGCCCGCAGCTTCCCCAATTGATCTCTTAAAGTGCATGAGTGGTAAAATCATTCTGGAAGGGACTGTGAATGGCAGAGAAATGGATTACACTACTGTTATGTTTGCAGTGGCTTGCAGATGATCTGCCACAGGTCCACCCGCAGTCATTCCAAGATCAATGAAATACTTTATTTATGCCCAGAGCTATCACTTGTTAGTGGTGAGCTCTTGTTGTGTCTCTCAGAATGCACATAACACGAACACAATGTGGCACTCAATTAAGTACACATGTCAATCAAAAGACATCAGTGGAGATCTCTTTGTCAGCTGCATTGCTCTCTGCCCTAAGTAGAGCGCTTTCATTAAGCTGTTTACTGTATGTTTGCTCATTCTGTGTATCCTTTGGACTGTCTTTGTAGTCACAAACAAAGGCAGCAACAAGACAACCACAAATTTCATTGTCCCATATATGCCTGAAAGGCTTCACATTTTTCAGGTTCTTTCCTGAATTTTGACAGAACTTTTCACCAAATACTTGCGAAGAGTGAGGGCTCTCAGCCCTCCAGCTTAGAGTGAGCACAAGTTCTTTTCTTCATCCCTTCCCTTCCTTCCTCCAGTCTTTGTTGGGGGGCTCAGCAGGGAGGCCAGAGACTGGTAGACTGACGCATTAGCAACTGGGTATTAGGAGGAAAACTTGCTCTCCAATAGCCTCTGCTATGTCTCTTCATCAGCCTCTGGGAGGATTTCAGATTTTACCACCATGCAATACTTTATAGTCTAATTGTTTTCATGAAGACTTCTAAGGAAAATATTCTACTTTTGCTCTTCACAGTTTCTAGTTCAGAAATGGCAGAGGATTAAAATCAGTACTTTGCTGCTTTAAAAACAACCGTGAAACTCTCCTCAGGATATGAAGTATCTTGTGGGCAGCTGGGCACAGAGTAATGTCAAGATGTAACTCACACGACATGATACAGTTCAAACTCAGAAATGAGGTTTTAATTTGCTGCAAAATTTAACACTATTAAACAGGAATTAAGACTGAGGCAATTAAAGTGCATTTGGAAAAGCTTATAAAGCTCCTGCTTATGAGGTGGGAAGGGATGAATTAACTTTAGGCAAACACCAGGAAGCTTTGAGAGAATAAAAGAAAACAGCATCACAGGAGAGAACATACAGTCGCAAAATCTCTTCCTGCATAGGTAAACCCTCTTTACTACTCATGGGTAAGCTTAGGAAGTGTGGGTTGGATGAGTGGACAGTGAGGTGGATTGAGAACTGGCTGAATGGCAGAGCTCAGAGGGTTGTGATCAGCAGCACAGAGTCTAGTTGGAGGCCTGTAACTAACAGTGTTCCCCAGGGGTCAGTACTAAGTTCGGTCTTGTTCAACATAGTCATCAACGACCTGGATGAGGGGACAGAGTGTACCATCAGCAAGTTTGCTGATGACACAAAACTGGGAGCGGTGGCTGACACACCAGAAGGCTGTGCTGCCATACAGCGACACAGGCTAGAGAGTTGGGCGGAGAGGAACCTAATGAAGTTCAACAAGGGCAAAGGTAGGGTCCTGCCCCTAGGGAGGAATAACCCCATGCACCAGTCCAGGTTAGGGGTTGATCTGCTGGAAAGCAGCTCTGCAGAGAGGGACCTGAGGGTCCCGGTGGACAACAGGATGACCATGAGCCAGCAATGTGCCTTGGTGGCCAAGAAGGCCAATGGCATCCCAGGGTGCATTAAAAAGAGTGTGGCCAGCAGGCCCCGGTGAGGCCACATCTGGAGTCCTGTGTCCAGTTCTGGGCTCCCCAGTTCAAGAAAGACAGGGAACTACACGAGATTCTCCGGCAGAGGGCTACAAAAATGTCCAAAGCAATGGAGCATCTCTCTTATGAGGAAAAGCTGAGAAACCTGGGTCTGTTTAGCCTGGAGAAGAGAAGACTGAGAGGGGATCTCATCAATGCTTATAAATATCCAAAGGGCGGGTGTCAAGAGGATGGGGCCAGACTTTTTGCAGCGGTGCCCAATGACAGGACAAGGGGCAACGGGCACAAACAGGAACATAGGAAGTTCCATGTGAACATGAGGAAAAATTTCTTTACTTTGAGGGTGACAGAGCACTGGAACAGACTTCCCAGAGAGGTTTTGGGGTCTCCTTCTCTGGAGATACTCAAAATCTGCCTGGATGCATTCCTGTGCACCCTGCTCTAGGTGAACCTGCTTTGGCAGGGGAGTTGGACTAGATGATCTCCAGAGGTCTCTTCCAACCCCTACCGTTCTTTATCTGTCTCTGTCTGACTACACGAGCCTTGGATAAACTTTGTGGAAATCATTCTACACAAATACAGCAATATCGAAATACTGCTAATCTAGGAGTCAGAAGCAAAGGAGTAATTTTCTGACTTTTCTGATAAAGCTGAGTCTTGAGACATTGTCCTTTAACTAAAAGACCATTTATAAGCATAACCAGCAAAATAGCTTTTAAAGGTTTGAATTTTTGTCTGAGGCACTATTTTCAAGAACTTACAAATACATATCTCTATTCATAGACTCATAGACTCATAGACTCATAGACTCATAGACTCATAGAATCATAGAATCATTTTGGTTGGAAGAGACCTTTAAGATCATCAGGTTCAACCATTAACCTAGCACTGCCAAGTTACTACTAAACCACGTCCTTAAGTGTCACATCTACACATCTTTTAAATACCTCCAGGGTTGGGGACTCAACCACTTCCCTGTTCCAATGCTTGATAAACCTTTCAGTGAAACAATTTTTCCTAATAAGCCATCTAAACCTTCTCTGGTGCAACTTGAGGCCACTTCCTCTTGTCCTGTCACCTGTTATTTTGGAGAAGAGACCGACCCCCGCCTCGCTACAACCTCCTTTCAGGTAGTTGTAGAGAGGGATAAGGTCTCCCCTCAGCCTCCTTTTCTCCAGACTAAACAACCCCAGTTCCCTCAGCTGCTCCTTATAAGACTTGTGCTCTAGACCCTTCACCAGCTTTGTTGCTCTTCTTTGGACATGCTCCAGCACCTCAATGTCCCTCCTGTAGTGAGGGGCCCAAAACTGACCACAGTACTCAAGGTGTGGCCTCACCAGTGCTGAGTATAGAGGTCCAATCACTTGCCTAGTCCTGCTGGCCACACTATTCCTGATACAAGCCAGGAGGCTATTGGCTTTCTTGGCCACCTGCGCACACTGCTGGCTCATATCCAGCCAGCTGCAGACCAACACCACAAGGTCCTTTTCCACCAGGCAGCTTTCCAGCCACCCTTCCCCAAGCCTGTAGCACTGCATGGGGTTGTTGTGACCCAAGTGCAGGACTTGGCCAGGTCATCTATTAGTATTCATCTATTAGTATATGGCTGTATTCATCTATTAGTATTTTGGAGAAGTCACTGAAGGATTTTTGTTCAACTGACATTATTCTAAATCTCCTGTGTCTTGCAGATGGTAGCTCCTTAATACCTATCTTAACTTCTAGGTTTCCTTTGATACCTTTCTTTATGCTTTTGGCTTTCTACTTTCTTTTATCTTCAATTCCTTGCCACTATCTTTATTGCTTTTCACAAACCCTATATTTTTCTTCCCCTTTTTGTATCATGTTCTTACACTCTTTTCTCTCATCTTGCACTTCTAAATTTCCTAATCGTTTAACTCTAGGTGATGATTCTATACAAAAGCAATGGAAATCTTGCATCTTTGGCCTGCTATTTCTTTATCACAAATTTCTTTAATTGTATTTCATTTTTAGCTATGGGAAGATCATTCCATTGTTTCTAAATGATTCTTCATGATTCTAAATGTTTTTGCAAATTATCAGATCTATCCTTCTCTGGTGGTGAATTAATAGCTTTCAAATGCTATCCTGTCAGTAAACAATTTACCTCTATTTGTACATCTATGAGGAAACAAAGATCTGGAGGAATACTACTGGCAAATATTAGGGCTCTAAAAGAGTACAGAAGTCATCTTAGGCTGGTTTTATAGTCAGGGGAGAGAGAGACCTCCAGAAGGCACTGCCAAAGATCTGAATTTACATAGAGTGATTCAGAAGAATGCCCAAGAACACTTTTAGCTGACTCAGGTTTACAGGGATGAAATCAGGTCTCAGTGTTTCTAACAACCAACTCAGCAAAGTCCAAAAACTGGATGAGACACTCCTTATTTTTATATTCCCTCTTCTCTATCCTTTGGTTCTAAAGATACGCTTAAAATATATCTGTTTTGTCTTAAGAGGTGTTACTGACTTCTATATTATCATCTAAATACCCAACACTGTGCTTTGTCCAAGATAACTTGCATAGCTGATCTAGTTCTTCCATAGTCATATTTTCTGCTGGATATAAATACATTACAGAAAGTGGCAAAGCAGAATCCAAGGAAGAATGCAGGATCTCACTGAAAAATGCAAAACAAACGACCATAAAAAATTTAAAGCACTCTTCAGAAGGAAAGAGTTATTACTGAGGATCACTGAAAGGAGAACAGGTAAGGAGGGAAAGAGATCACAGTCCACAGGCTCTGCATTATTGAAGGGATAAAATTTCAGTAAAGGAACGAAAAGGAGAGAACTGGGAGCCAGGACTAAGTCTCCACCGAAAATGAAAGCAATGCTTTGGTAGCTTGCTTTGCGACAAGGGAGTTTCAGGGCCAGGAGACCATTTTTATCTCCTAAGCGTTCAGCTGCCTGAGCTCAAGGCTAGCTCTCTGACCTGGGACAGCTGTCTAACCTCAGTTCAGGCTGTTGTGAAGAAGAAACTGTTTAAGAAAGAGCTATAGGCAGGCTTATAGTAATGTTTTGCTGAGGACTCTTGCCCTTGGTCCCTGCCTGTTTGTATTCCAAACCAGTATCCTTACTGGCCTCTAGGCTTTATTTCTGTCCATTGCAGAGATCACGTGGCTCCATTTATTTGATGGGGAAAATTGCTGTTAATCAATTAGTCTAATTCTACCAACGCTCTAGCACAAATTAAACCCTCTGTTTTTCACTGTACATATGGTGAGAGTGCAGGTTAAAGGACATAGAAAGTCTTTGCACTAATGAAAATGGAATACACTTCAGACTGGTCTCTTCTCTAACAGCTTTTCTATTCCTGTTGAATCAATCCCCTTCTTCTCTTTGCAAAATAAGCTAAAAATCTGCAGCAAAACCTGAAATATAATAAATTTCCTTTATGGAATGCTGGCCTTTCCCTGGGTGAGAGGGTTTTCAGGCTGATAGATGGAACATGCATTTCTCAAGCTACCATGATAGTGGCAGGCAGGTGCAATGATAGCAGAATTCACTTAAAGGGACACTACAAAGACCACACTTTGTTTTGGTTTGTGCAGCCTGCAGCGGTTGCTTGGAAATCACCCAGGAATTGATTTTTTACTAAGATTTCACAAATTAAAAAAACCTGAATAATTTTTTATGATTACTTTTCATAATTAAAATATTTTTCAAATAGTGCTGTGATCAGCATCACAGAAAACAAATCAGTCAGCCGATGAACAGCTGCTCTCCATTTGCAGTCCTTCCCTCTGGGTAGCACTACAGGCAGGAAAACCTGTGCAAGTCCCAACTCAAATATAAAACTGTGTCTTCCCTCAGTAACTGAAAGTAACACCAACAGAATTAAGTGTTCCATAAACAAACTCTGAAGATATAGCGTGAAGTAGATGACAAAGTGTCCTGGCTTCCTTTTATTAAAAAAAAAAAAAGTTTCTTAAAGAAATATACCCTGATCATTCATGTCCTTGACTGGCATGACTTACAATGACAGTGTTTCTGTGGAAACATACGGATTAAGCCTGCGGAGAACACAGTTACTTCTGTCTGAGCCCAGTGAACTTTGCTTAGAATCTATAGACACCGTATGATCTTCATGATTTAAATCCCTTGCTGTCACTTTCAAGTCACAGAGAGCTTGTGTGGACAGGTCCCTGGGTTCCTCTAAATGAAGTTTCCTGAATGAGAACAGCAGATACAGGGGTGGCAGAAAGAGGATTATTGTGCTCTAGTTTCACAGGAGACATCTTTCAGTGACACCCAAACATTTCAAAATATCAGAAGTATTCCCATCTCAAAGTAGGATGAACACTAACGATTGCAAAAATGTTCAAGACTGAAAAGATACGTTTTCAAATGCTTCGCAGCCGTGGAAGAAAACTTATTCTAACAATCTCAAAATGCATCATTTTAATCACAAAAATTTAAGACATGTAAATTTTTCTTCATTTTCTTAACAAAAGTAATTTTAAACTGGAAAATTGTGTTTTTAAAAAAATCTAAACAAGATACTGAAACTGGTTTTAAAACCCTTTCCAAAACAACCATCGGGTTAAAAAAATCACTGATACCACTCTTTTGCCCCAAGAAGACTTGCTTTAATAAATCAACAGTTTTAGTGAAAAAAAAAGTTATTACAAAAATCTGACCAGTTATATTTCCCATTACTGCATTCTGAAATATATAATTTGCTTTTTACATAACATTCAACATATTTGAACTTGCCTACATTTTCAAAACCTTAATTATTGATCTTTGTATAGGAATAGTTTTTTTTTTCTTTTCTTCTTTCTCTTAGATACATCCAGCACCTTTTTTAGCATCCTAACTTTAGATTGAAAAAGACATCCATATATGCACAGATGTAAAATCTCCAGCACTTTCTAAAATGAAACTTTCTTCCTCTTTCTTTCTCATTATGTAGCAAGTATAAAAATTCAAGGCTCCAGCTGCTCTTTCCCCTGAGGATTTTCATCCTATATCATTTAACTTTTCTTGACATCTTTTTTCCCTCACTTTTATATTACAAATTTCCCCTAAGCAATGAGAACCTGTATTTGCATCTTTGACAGCAAAGGGGAGACTGACGGATGGAAGCAATGCTCTCTTTGAATAATGCAAGATGTTGTGACACTGACAGTAATAAGGAGTCCTAAATAATAGGTCCTTCATGATACAATTTAAAAATATGCAGCCTATTGTCTCAGCCACCAACAAACCAGCTCATAACTAGTGCCTCAATAGTAAGGCTGACTTCCATCCATCTCAGTGACAGCTGACAAAAGGAGACTAATCTCTCTTAAAAATACTTCCCAATCACTTTTTCTGTAATTAAATCAACACAATGTTCAACCACACACAAGTAGAGGAAAAGGGCTGTCTGTTTTATGACATCTCAGAGCGAGCAATGGGCTTGAGTCTTACTCATCACTGCCCTGGGGAAGGTTGGTGCCAATTAGAGTTGTTTGCAACACCTAATCCCAGTCAAGACCCTGTTCTCTTTTGTATTTTCATTATTTTTTTTCCAATGGTGCCCACAGATATTAATGAACCGGAAAGAAATAGTCATACAATTGTAAACCTTACAGGCGTATATCACCCACGGGCATAAAACTATCTGAATCTTACAGCACTGATACTACTGGCTGAGGATCTCATCCTCAGGATTTTATCTCTGTGTCTTAGTCAGTGTCTGTCATTTTATTTTGTATATTATTTGCCACATTAAAAGAAATCAGAAGGGACTTGGAAGATGTTCAAAAGGTGAAAAATTGGTTAGTCTCAGTTGTACTTTTAATTATGCTTATAAATTGATACTACTTATACCATTAGAGAGGTTTTATTAACTTGTACAGATTTTGAACTACAGTTTCAGTGACATAATTTGGTAATTAGTGAGTTATAGGCTTTCATTAATGGAATTTCTGGAAAATGCTGTCAGAATTAGAAAGAAAGAGGGTAAGGTACAAAAAGGGCAAACTGCTTCAGAATATTGTTAATTTTGTATAGAGACTTAGGCCCTGTAACAACCAATGAGACTTGCATATATCCTAACAGTTAACTGTGCTCAAGTTCAGAGTCACATGGAAGATTTTGTGTGTAATACAAGTTTAAAATAATAGCAAAAGCACCTACAGTTATCACAAGAAAAAAAGGTAATCTAATCAAGAATGAAATTCCAACACCTACCCAAGGTACTTTGCAGAATTACAGCCAGGGAGAATGCACTATGTACTTTTACATATCTTTGGCTCAGTGTGGTCCTGGAATATCTGAGGCAGCATGTTCGGTATGCCTACGCATCAGAGTTAAGCACATTATAGGCACCCACACTAAGTGGTACCAGTTGCCATGCAGCCATAGCAAATTGAAATTCAGCATGAGATTTGCTAAAACCCTATTTGCTATATTCACCAAGCTATAGAGCAGCTGAGTAAAGCCTGCTTCCGTGTCTGTCTATAACATTGTCATCGACAGCCAGTCAAATTGTAACTTATAGCTGCATTTCTAATCCTGTCTTTGGCTGATGTTGCTGAGAGTAACTGTATGTCACTTGCACTGAACAAATCCTTCCCCAGCTGCATGGTTTCTATGGCCGTAACTTATCACATCAGCCTTACTAGCTGATGTATAAAGACTGATATTGCAGCGGTGACGTCATCTTAATATTACCTTCCATTGCAAAGTACCAGTATCACCAATTGCAAATTTCTGTACTGTGGCTTCAAGAACTTTTTCCATTGCAACTGCTTCCCTGATGTATTGCAGTTTGCAGTAGGTAGAGATATGTAAAATAAATATAGCCGGTTGGCAAAAGCTGTTTTGTATTTTCAAAGGAATATGAAAAACATTCAAATTTCCTTTTATTTCTAAGAAAGTATTGTGGATGAAAACACCAAGGGTATATTTTTCCTCCTATAGGAAACAGAATACCTAGTTAGGACATTAAAGCGATATCTTTTGTTGAGTTTATGATAGAAGTGGAGATACAGGACTTATTTTAAATCTTGAGTTTGCCAAAATTGCCTGAAACTGAACCATATTCACTTTAAAATAATGACTGTGTGTACACATACTACATAATCTTGTGAATACATGTGGGGAGAATCCTTAGAATAATAGGATAGAAAAAGGCAAATAGAGGCAAAATAAAATTTCATACAGTTGCACTCATGGAGAATGCCTACATGTGGTACAGGAGTTCGCATGCCTTCATCTGAAACTGTAGAGGAGAAAGGTTTAGAAATGACCTTACAGCTGTCTTCTACCATCTCTGCAGTTCTTGTACGTTGGCAAATACACTATTTGATATAAAGGCGTTCTTTTAGGAGGAGTCTGGACTTCTGACTCCTATTAGTCATCTGTGTTGTGCCTGGAGATACCAACTTGGACAAATTCTCCACGGGTCTTAAAAGATTCTTCAATGCTTCGTGGAGATCAAAGCCACCCTTGGTACTGTTTGAAAGGCTCATTCCAAGGTCAAGGGAGAGCTGGCAACGCACCTCTCCCTAACATGACACAGTAGATCACAACCTCCTTCCTGCTCTTGCCTTTCAGCAGCATTGGCTATAAGTGACCCTGTATGTCTCAGGTCATTCCAACTTTCCTTTATTCATATGATATCTCAACAAATTCTGGTACTCAAGTCTAACAGACTTATGAAACTGCCTTAGGAAACAAGGTAAAGTATGAGCCTCAATTTCCCTTTATACTATACATATACGTCACAGCTGGGCTCATGAAAAAGGGTCTTCAATTGATTCAAGCTATTCCATAAACATCTGGCAGGCAGTGTCTCATTCCATCTGCCTGTCAAAGGGTAGCAAAATCAGTACTGAAAATAATAAGAAAAAAAAAGAAAAACAAACAAAAAGATCTATAAAAATCCCAGCCCTGGCAGGATGAAAAGGAATAGACCAAAGTGATAAGACCTTGCCATTTAAGAAAAATAGAAAACTTTGTTTTCCACTAAAAAACAGAGAAAGGACCTATTTGCACATCTGTCTCTGATTTTCCCATGTTTATTTAATTCTAATACTCACATCATACTCAAAGTGACCCTGACAGATGTTTGATAATGAAACTGCTTTGAAACTCATCCAGAGAAACAAAATCTGTTCAGGGAATCCAGTTCTCTAGCTCAAAGGGAATAACTTCAGATCAGCCTGGAGCCAGTTAATACAATTACACTTGTACACTTCTTTACTTGGAATGTTTACTAAATGTTGCAGTGCAATAAATGAACAAGAATTGGCTAAGCGTAACTTTAAATCCATCTCCTGCCTGCCTGTGAGGTGGAGTGTAACATGATTTGCCCTCTCTGAGGAGAGTGGAGATTTGTGACTGGAGATTTGTAATTTTAAAGGAATACTCATTTGACCTAAAATTTCAATTTAAAATTGTGACAGCTGCCTATGACTGAAACCTTTTTTTAATTCATTCACTGAAACTCTTCTCTTTTCTATATTCACTCCAGCAAATATCGCCCAGTTTTCTCTAAGGTTTATTCATCCCCCCACCAGATATAAGAATGCTACAGTGGTTCTACTTGCTTTTTTGTCCACTTACAATCACTGAAGCAAATGTTACAGGGGTTCAGGAGGCCTCTTATCTTCACGCCTTTGAGGCGCCGTGCTATCAACCTATAGCAGAACTGCCTGAAGAAACAGCAAACAAACAAACACCAACAAAAAATCCCTTTAAAGTTCATGGGCAGAAGATTTTTTATATTTCTAGAACTTGTTTTTTCTGTTGGAAGTCACATTCATATAGCAGAAAATTCCTGGTCTGCTTTTGTCGCACAGGAGAGAGAGGGAAAACTCCATTTTACCATTCTTAATTTTAATGTTTTTATGATTCACTGTTCTAACTAGGCTTCGATCACAGCTAATAGGGGCTTAACCAAAAGCAATGAGAAGCACTTGTCCCCACGGTGCTGTTCAGGCTACTGAAATGTCCAGACAGCCTCTGCATGCAAACTTCCCCACCTTACTGACAAGCATAACACAACCCTCCTCATCTGGTATGGCAGCCAAAACCCATAGCTTGTCACTCCACATCAAAGAAAAAGCAATGTGGAATTGAATGTGGCTGCTGAGCTGGCTGGGCTCTACGAGAGCGGAGACACTCTTCCTTTGAGAGCTCCAATGGAAAGGACTGAAGGAATTTAATCAGCTTTTCAACATATACTTCTGAAGTAATAGGACAGCTTTCTGACTATGATAATTTTATTTATAAAGACAGTGCAGTTTGCCATGCTTGTTTAGAGTAAAACATTCCAGCTCAGCTCCAGTAATGACATTCCTCAGGGGTTGTGCAAGCAGCATATACAATCCACGGTACAACAGGCAGGCTGGAATTGGAGTAAAGCTCTTTGGAGGAGCTACCAGGCCTGCTTTGATCGCTGGCAAGTGCCTAGCGGCATCTTGTGTGTTTTTCTGACTACATGTGTTTAGAACTTGAAAGCCTGATGCTAGCAAGCAGGTAGGGCAATAGTTAGCTACAGAAGAACAGAGTTTATAGAGCAATCTGCATATCGGGAAAAAGTTTTTTAACCAATTATACATAGTATTCTCCTAAAAAATCACGTTTCTCATACATTTTGTTATCCATATTTCAAACTCTCAGTAATTTTCTAATGCCGTAGAACCCGAGGACATTGTCAGAGCAATGATGGCAACTTTTTTCTTCTTTTCCAAAACTGTGGTTTGAAGGCAGGCTAAAGGCCATGGATGTGCCCTTTGATGAAGGTCAGAGTAGGTGACTCTCTTTTGGTAGAGAGTAACATTCTTATGAAGAACAGAAAGGAGATTATCGACCAGGAAGGCTTGACAGTGGGAGGATCCATTGGTTATATGGTTTGGAATTATTTTAAACAATTTGTGTTATCTAGTGCCTGACCAGCCAAAAGGACTGCATGATGGGCTGGTTTTACCCACTTGTTGGGACTATTGATGAGGTGGTGATATTAGAATCATATAGCACAGGAAAAAATATGCAACACATATTTTAGCTAAAATATATAACAGTTGCACAGCAGGAAGGCTGATACATTATACCCTAGCCATCATGCATGAAGGACCCAGGTTTGTCATGATTTTCATGCCCTCATTTCATAATTACTTTTGATTCAAGCTACGAATCTGTATACTGCATGAAAAGCATGATAAAGCCAGTACACTGTACAAACTCTTAAAATAACAGAAAAACAAGTTTCAGGCATGTGTCGTCAGTTAATTACCACTATTTTTCCTTATTTATGTATACATACAGATATATACATACAGATATAATTCCCTTAGTGTATGGGCCATCCCTCTAAAAATGCCCATTGAGTTCATTTAATCCATGACTTTGGGATTCTTCTGTTAGAACAGTCTCTCAGGGCAGGCGAGATGCTGTGTGGTGCTGGACTGCTGCATGCTGTATTCAGGTCTTGTGGCTGGTGTATCCAATGCGGCCCATGCCCACGGTCCACGGGTTGAAGATGTCAGTCTCAAAGAAGCTGCTGGGCGCCAGCTGCTGAGGTCAGTTCTGGTCCCACCGCTGATTTCATTGAAGTCCTTTTGTCATTAATTTAGGCAATTCTTACCATAATACAATCAATAGTAATTCTAGTAATGACGACATACAATGGCAGTATTATTTAACAATTAACATCATACAATTTGATTCACTGGATATTCTCGCCCAACATCAGATCTCCCTGAGGTACACATCGGACCTCCCCATCCTTCCGCATCACCCACCAAGTGCACCCAGGTCCTTGAGCAAAAGCAATCCCGCGGATAGGTTTGCCTTTGCCTGAGGCAGGACTAACCCAGACTGTCTTCCCTAGCATATTCTTCATGTGCACTACAGGGACTTTATCCCCTTCTACAG
>VFFE01007246.1:335017-403565 GCA_008921705.1 Burhinus oedicnemus
ACAATTTTTTAAAACCATAAAAAAAAAAAAAAAAAAAAAAAAATCCCCCAATCACTTGGATTCCAGGGTTAAAGGAGTGAAAAAAAACATAAAGTAATTTCAAATTAAAAAAAATAAAAATTGTTCAAAACATTTAGACATACTGAAACTGTGACCATTTTTTCTTTCTGGTATGATAAACAATAAAACTGATAGAAATTCACAAAATTTCAGATATTCTAGAACCTGTACTTTTAGGAAAATATTAACAAAAAATCCTGTTTCTTATTCTACTTTGTATTATGTGGCTTAAGATAAAATGGAGACAGAAGTTAAAAAAATAATCAAAAAGAAAAAAAAAAAGGAAAGAAAATAAAAACTACCAGACCAATGTGGACTCTTCACTTAGGTTTGCTTTTCTTTCTCCACCTCTTCCTCAATTTCCATACATCCAAATATCTTACATTGATACTGACAGGCCAGACAAATTCACCTACATTTCCAGACCAATGTACAATAGTAAGGCCTGTCAATTTTGAATGATAATAAAGTGATTTAGTTCAAAGAAGTACCATAGAGGTACAGTTGTTTTGTGTAATACCAATGTGTAGATCAAAATCTTTTGTTTCAGGTTTGAAGCTACAAGAAAACATTACCCTAGGTCATAGGCGTTGAAAGGTAACTGTAAATAACTGCTCTGGAGAGAGATGAGAGGGCAATTTTTTGTGAGCAAGATTCTGGTTATTTTGAATATTTTGAATAGTTTTAGACTAAAATGTAGTTCAAAGGGATATGCATCAAGTTTTTCTATGGAAAAGGAGTTGGTTTCCACTGAAAGATTCATAGTATTTGTTGTACCTACCAAGGGCCATCAGGCCATTGACCTTAAGTTTCCTTATTTTCTAAAACAGAAGCCACATCTAAAGCTGGATTCTTAGGGTCAAAGTAGTCTAACTGTTCAGCCCATAAGTCTTTTCTCCTAAACTGATGTGCAGTTTCTAAAAACACTATTACCAAGCCCTCTAAAAGATCATAATGCTGATTTATTGGTCAAATCTACTGTCATTTCTGCTTAACATTGTTGTTTCCATCACCCCACTGGTTGCTATTTTTCATTATTAGTGTTCTCCCATCATTAACCATTTTGCTGTCATTTTGTATTTGCAGTTCACTAGCAATCAATACTCCCTGCCAGAACTCAGTCAAGTGATCCAATGGAAGAGCCATGTCCTTCAGCAGCTTCAAGGAAGAACCAGTGTTCTACTAAGTTCTACATTGTTCTCACTGGAATGAAAAACACGGCCTCAACTCAATTTTAAATCTTAGACTTTTAAACCAAGAAAAACTCTAACTGTGTTATAATTAACATGCAAAGGATATCTGGCCATTCAGCTTTTCTTCTTTTCCCATTGGTTTAAATAAAGACAATAAATCAAAGCTATGGTTCTGACCATGCCACAGGAGTCAGACCTGCTTCCACGGACAGGACAAGTAGAGGGAGATGGGTGCTTTCTCTGGCTGGCAGGGGAACATCCGAAATGAGTGGACTGAGCATCCTGATGTCACTGTGCCCGTGCATATTCCAGGCTTGACAGAATCAGCATCTGTCCCCTGACACTTGGACAATATCTACCTGGCTCTGACCATAGGCAGACACTTTTGTCTGCAGAAGATGGGTAGACATTTCTTCAGATATATGATGACAATGCCTCATCCTATAGTAAAGCTACATTGTTGATTGTGTCTATACATTTACAGAGGCACAGAAAAAAAAAAAAAAGAAACAAAACCAGACTACTTTAAATGATGTGAGTACTGCCAGGCAATAAGGACTCCCCTCTTAGGGAGTATTTGCAAAGAGAGATTCAGGAAAGTAAGTTAGTTTTGTCTGAGGAAAGTCAAACTGCAGGCAGTGTGACATAGACAGCAGTATGAGCAGGTAGGGTGGCCATCCTTCCTTTAAGAGGTTGTATCCTATTTCTTTCACTGGTTCTGCAAGTATCTTTCTGTTCCCTGTTTTGAGAGACATCCGTTATTTCATTCACTGCATGAGTAAGAGGAAAGCTGAATCAATCTGTCAAACAAGTAATGTAACTGCTGATTAAATCTTGTTCTTAGTGTAAGTTTCAGCCAAGAGAACCCCTGTTTTTTATTAAAAAAAAAGAAGAGGAAAAAGAAATAACAGTAGTTTGCATTTATACAACAGCTTTAAAACCAAAGGTTCCTAATCATTTTACAAACTCCAGAAGACAAGACTCAAACCGATAACAAAATGCAAAAAGAATCAATCTAGCTTTCCCAAAGGAACTGTGACTAAGATTACCCTATATATAGTTATTATCTATACAAAGATTTTCTTGATGCTTAAAGGCAATTTCATCCCTTATATTTATCAGGAAATAAATACCAGCTATATTGGCCATAACACTGGTATCTATTGGTCTGCTGCGAGTATAGAAAAGATAGGATCATCCTGATCTAAGCTTGATTCTTGACTGATGAATTCTGAATTGGTTTAGATATATCCAAGACATACATAGTGATTGGTTTCATGATAGTCCATCAAGTCAAGGCTCGCTGCCCAAAATGAAGCAAGAACTTTTCAGATGGCTAGATTAAAATATGTTAATGGATTACTAAGGACAATAATAGTTACAAAAGACTTACTCTATGTAAAAGCAGATTATCTATTTCTAATATTAGATTGTCAGGGATAAGAAACACATTAAATAATTCTACTGTAAACAGAGAGAACTACAGTCTTGAAACTTTGTGACTAATAAATGTGAGAACATAGATTTTCTCTATAGGTGGTGATTACAGTAGAAACAGAAAAAATGTAACACTTTATCTATAATCATTCATATAGCTCATTTGGTTGCAACAGAAAATGAAACAGTGTTGCTTTCTTTATTTCCCCATAGCTAAAATCATAGCAGGTAAGATAAAAGTTTTGTGTTTTGTAATTGATATAACAGTTACTTTTTTGAGCTAGAAAATAATTAGCAAGGAAACAAACTTTTGCAATTGTTCTCTCTAACCATCTCTCTTCCATAGACCTTTGCAAGCAATTTTGCTACAACTTGCACCATGATAGGAGAGGGGTTTCTTCTGTTGTAGAAGAAGCTGATGCGTGACTTTTACAGCTGTATGTTCTATCTGGCCATTTAGCTAATCAGGCAACATACGTATTGCAATACGTGCCAGTCCATCAGCATAAATGCAAGACAAAAATCAGGGTATTTTCCCTAATGCTTACCCTTATCTAATGCTTATAGGATATTCAGGAGATACTGAAAGCACTGGGAGAGGGACAAGGAAGAAACTGAGAGTGCTGTGGTGAGGGGATGTGTAGGGACGTAGAACACATCCTTCTGAATTTCAATAATTTCACTGTTTGTAGAAAAACTTGTTCTCTGCAGCCACTAATACTTTAAAACCATGAAAATATCAATATTTTGTTTATTATCTGATTGAGTTCATCTGATTTCGGCTTGATTATGTTCAAAAAAGCACTGTGAGCTGATAGGAATAAAGTATAAAAATTATACTAGTCTCAAACAGTTTGAACTTCAGTAATCCATCATTATTTGCAGCAGGTATTATTAATTTTCACTTTGGAATACATTCTTCTATATACAAATGAATAAAATATGACAGTAGAAAGGTAAATTTCCACACTCAAATACTGCATAATAGAGAAATATATGATATAAAAATGTCATCATTTGATTTTGAAGGTTGTGAATGAAATGTTTTCCAGCTCTCTTCAAATAGTTTCAGAATTACAAGAATTTTGTTATGTCAGCACTTAATTTATGAAAATGCTGACGAGTGTCCATACAGGATAATTATATGTTGATCTTGTTTTTGATCTTGATATGTTCACCAGCTAACAGAAACTATTTTTACAATAATTTTTAAGTTTTTTAAGTATGTAAATGATGGGGATAGACTGGCATTTTTAGTGACTAAATACTAGTTATATTTCTCTCACAACACATATTTTCTTTTCTGAAACACTGTCAGAAGTACAAAATCTCATCCTGACAGAGAATGCAAAAGCCTGTTAAATATTGAGTGTCTTCAGACTAGGCGTGAAATTATGATTAATTTGGAGTGTACATGTAAGAGTTTTGTGAATGGGTGAAAAGAAAAGATGTAGTGAAATAGAATAAAAGTGATAATAGGAGCCTTTTTAAACTTTTCACTGCAATTCATTATAAATGTCCATTTGGGAGGAACTGAAGGATACATAACAGAAAATACATGCTAAGCTGGGGATAGTGATTTTTCCCTAAAGATTCTTCAGGTAAAGTGGGGGATTTTTAATTGCATTTGAGAAAGTTGTTCACTACAGAGCAGAACAGCAGAAGGGGAGTTGCAGCACTTTGTGTTAGTGATATGTGGTCTACTCTTAGTTTCCATCTGTGCGATCTTTTTGGGGAATTTGGCTGTTTGTGCTGAACTCCCAAGAAAAAAATTCTCCGATTTCAACTGCACACTGCTGGTGCTTCCAAAATAGTAGTAGCAGTGGTAGTAGTAGTCCTGGTAGCAACATTTTTAGTAGTGATAAAGCAATATTGGGTAATAGGATGCTAAACAAGGCTATTCAAAGTCATAGTAGGCAGCATGTTTAATAAACAACATCAAACAAGACAAGGTTTTTGATTCTAGACATTAGGTTGTTGAACCACTATCTCATCTAGTGTGCAAACGTATAAAATTTTGAAGTAAGCGTGAGATAGTCAGCCTTGAATTTTTCCTGTATAAAAAGGTGCCATATGCTTTCAATTTAAAGTTAATTCCAGTTTAGGGTTAAAAACAAAACAACAAAAAAACCCAAAACTGAACACCCTAACAACGAACAAGACTAAAAACTCTTGAAAAAGCTGCATAAATCTGAAAGAAAAAAAAAAACAACCAAAAACAAACAAAAAAACCCCCAAAACCTCCCACTTTTTTCTGATGTTGCAGTTTTTATCTACAAACAATTCCTTCAAACAAATATCTCTGGGTTTTAGATGTTCTGCAACGCTGCTTGAGATATTTCAAAAATAAAAATGCTTCGATGAACTTTGAAACCACTTCTGTTTTTAAACAAAACATACATATTTGGGGTTTTTAATGTTGAAAATTAAAACCAGTTTTCAAAATGTGTGCAGAATGCATTTCTAGCTTTTCACCATGTCCTGGTTTCAAGTAAAACAGGACCAATTTTGTTCAGTAACTTTACTTGTTAGCTAGGCCTCTTCTAACTGCTGAGCCATTCTACACCAGTAGAATTTTAGTTTAGTGGTATGAAGATCTTATGGATAGTTCTCTTTTGGGGAAAAAGTTATTCTCACAGACCAATTCCAGCAAAATATTAAATCATCTGTCTCTGTCTGCAAATTCACCTAAGTGGATCATATTGTAATATGGCTTGATGGGTCATTGCAGGTCCCAGGTAAGTCTCTCTCGCATCTAACAGCAGCACATGGCAATTAGTTGTGCAGTGATACACTTGCCTCAGAAACTTCTGCAGTTTACACCCTTTGCTCCTAAAACTTAACAGAGAGAACAATACTGCAAAACTCCCACTGGCAACAGGCCTTTGGGTCTGAAACCTAAGAATTTGGCTTTATCCTTTCCCATTTCAGGTCCAATCTGGATATTCAGATTTTCCTCTCAGCATGCTTTGTCCATGCACACCACCCTGAATTCGACCTGCATTGGCTGTTCTAATCTTGGACATTCATAACGAAGTTCCTTCAGAATACTTCTGTCTTAACCTGCTGTGCCATTTCAATATGCCAGTCTGTACATGGTAGTGATTAATGGACAAACACTGGAATCTGCAAATTCATCCTTTGTGATTAGATTTTCAACAGTGAAAGTCCAGTGTATCCTCATCTGGTCTCTGTCACCTGATGTGCTAAAAAGCCACGGAATGTGTCCGATTTGCAAACTGAAAACACTGCTGTGCATTTGTGAACTCTGAGGTCTATATGTAAAGTTGTACATTTAGCATTTTTAGGGTCTTTCATGCCACACTGGGAGCCCTGGAGGCTTCTGGCCTCTGCCTATCTTCTCCTGTCACCCCAACAATGTGTCTAGTGGTACTGCATCTTAGAACAGGGTGGCGAGTGGCTACGTGGGTTATTCAGACCATGGCAGTTTGGCTAGGACTGTCAGGGGAAACTCAGTTATTAACACCAAGAACATCATGTTTCCTCTACCGGAGATGTACAGTACCATGGGCAATATCAGTGCTGGGGAAGCACTTAGATCATCAGCAGAGAACTTTGTCAAAAAGTAGTTGGATTTGTATTTAAGCCTCAAGATCCAGGAAGATGTCCTGAGCAGACAAATCTTTAGAAAATCTGGCTTTTCCTTCCCAACAGATGGGGGAAATGATAGGAGTCAGTTCAGCAAGCAAGTTACTTACACAACAGTGGACAAACACGCAAAGCATAAAAAGAAAAGAATATTTCAGTACAAGCACTGTCTTTAAATGAAACATAGATTGAATTGAATAAATTAAGGAGCTGTTAGAGCCAGACAGTCTGTGTGTGCAGGTGGAAGGCACAGAGGGCAGAGAAGGGAGAAGGAGAGAAACAAAGAGTAAAAAAAAAATATTTTGTGAAATATATAAACACCTTCACATGGTCATATGCACTGTCTGAGGTTTTTGTTTTTCTTGCTCCACTGCACTGATGCATTTTGACAGGATATTTTGTTCTGCCTCCAGGGTTTTTAGGGAAAAGGGACTCATGGCTTATTACGGTTCCAGTGAAGAGTTTTGACTGAAATGTTTTGGCTCATTTCCTTGAGCTATGCATTAGCCAGATGGTTTGATGCATGTACCATGCCACCCTGTTTGATCCTGCTGTTGGACTTTAGCTCCTGTTCCACTGTCAAAGGGAAGGATTATTATGAATGTTCTCATTAATATTCACACTGAAGAGTGATCTGACTGCCACTTCACTCATACTGCAGGTTAAGTGAGGGTGCCCTGTCAAAACAGAGAAAAGTCTTTAGCTCTTCTAATGCAAACCAGCCTGAGAGAGGGTTTTGAGCAGAAAATCAGATTCCAGTACTCCAGGCTTCCACCTTCTCTGACACTGATTTACTATGTCAGAATCTCTTCTTCATTATTAAATAAGGATAGTAATATCTGACTCTTTCAGAAGGGAGGAAAAATATATTTTACAAGGTTTTGCGATAAAATACTTGTATAAAATGTTATAAAATCATGAACTTGTTAGTAACATGACCAACTTTGATGCAGTACTTAAAATCCCTGCTTGTGTACAGGACCTTGCTATGCGATATATCACATAAAAGAAAAATTCCTTCTGGATGACCAAAGCACACCAGCACCCTGCAAGAACAGCCAGAAGGTGCAGAGGAGGTTGGAGCCCTCTGCCCACCCAGTCCTGACAGGAGGGAACAGCCCGGCGAGCTCAGGGCAGACACTATGTGATAGGGCACAGTTCTCCATAAGGCTGCTCTCCAGAGGTGCTGGGCAAAATCAGGGGAAGAGATCTGCTCTGTGCTGCCAACTTGAGAAAAAGGGTGTACCCAGGTAGCAAAATTTTCAGATCATGGTTTTAAACACAATGGAAATTTAGTCCTTATGCAAACAACTTACGTATCTGCTGTATTCCTTAACAGCTTGTTGCTGTTATCCAGTGATTAATAACGTCAACCTACACTAGCTCAAAATTGATGATATGTTAATATTTTTTTTAGAATTACCAAAACTATGTTCTGTCTCAAAACGGTTCTCCAGGATGACTTATTTCTGCTTTAGAACACATTGAGCAATTGAGACTATATTATTACTGGTCTCAGTGGAGTATGTTACTGGTGTATGAAGCTGCTGGGAAGATGATTCCCTCTGTCAGCCCACATAATGCATCATTTAAAATTCCCCCACTGTATTAGATTTGCTGAATTCCTGTGACACTGAATTCTAGAGGCTGACCACAAACCAAGGAAAAGAACTCATGGGAAAGAAGTCAAACTCCAAGAAATTTTCCTACCGTGACTGAAAAGTTTTATGATTTTGATAAAGGATCTACAATTTGTGTAGCATCCATTTGGCTTCTGTACAGGAATGATCTCCTTGGATTTTTGCTATTAATCTCAGAAGAAAAACAATTCTTTCTTGCTCTGTGAGACAGGATGTCAAATTAATACTCATGGCATAGTCCCGAAGTTCAATATAAATTAACCTTTTGGTTTTTTCATGTAGCTGTGCACTATATATCCAGAGTGCATTAGCTTCTGTTTACTCTAGACACAGCTACAATAATGGAACAGATCCATGAACCTGCTACATGCCAACAGATACAAAAAAAGCAGTGTCAGTTTGAGCAATTACCAGCAAATTTGTGTTTATCCCAAGATCAACAAAAATCCATCTGGTAGGATATATGCTATCTTATTAGACAGAAGTTGCTGCAGCAAAACTAGCTTGTGTTTGAAATAACACCTTGCATAAGTACCTGGGGAAGTAGCAGAAAGGTAACACCCTGAAGGGATTTAGATCTGGAAAAGAACCTTCAAAAACTCAGTTCAATTGCAGCCTGACAGAATAAATAACTGGTACAGATAGGCCAAGAAGTCTTTTGTAAGTAGCCTGCCCTGTATCTCCGTTGGTAATTGCCATAGCTTCTCAGATATGTCCCAACTCCTCAGCCACTGTCATTTACAGGGTGACATGTAACTGCAAGGCCACCTCCATTGTCCTAAACTAGTAAACAGAACTGTCAGATGCACACATGAGGCTGGCAAACATTTATTCTTCTGCCCCGTTTGTCTCCAGTCAGGACAGATTGAAAGCTGAAGGCAGCAAGTTGTTCACACCAGTTTAGCAGATTGTTGTCGTCAACTCCTTAGTCCATACAGTGTTGGACAACTTGCTGCTGAACTTCTGTTTTAACTCTTTTGGAAGTCACAAAGTAAACATTTCCCTGATTCTCCTTCCTAACAAAAATCCTCCACTGTCTGCCTTTTTTTATTTCTTTCCCCAGCCCACCTCCCACAAAACAGTGGTCAGAGACGATCCTATGCAGGAGTGTCTGTGAAAAAAGATCAGGGATGTGAAGACTGCAGTTGAGTGAGATGTCTTCTCAAATGCAAAAGCATGGGACTTGAGGGCACAAGACATTTTCCTATCCTTTCTATTTTCTGTTGGCTGATCTAGGAAGCCCTTTACTCAGAAAGTTGCCTTGATGTTTGGTTAGTAATTTTTCCGTGTATACTATAAAAGAAACTGATTTAGTGCTGAACAATCAGGAACTTTAAAGTTAAAATGTTGTGACTTTGAGCCTTGGATGCTTCGGATTTTGTCTGTCCCCAGGAATTAATTTCACTGAGTAATAAAGGTGTTTGTAAAAATAAGTTCTTCCACCAACAAGGGATATAGAATTTTAAAGCTTCAGAGGTGTTCGGAGCAATCCTGCTTTCCGACACAGTATAGATTTGCTTCTGTCTTTAACATGAAAAATATAATATGCAGTGTTTTTCATAATAAAATGAAAAGTGGACATGTTTTTTTGAGTTCAGGAGGACTTGGTTTTGTTTGTTTGTTTGTTTGTTTGTTTTTTATTGGCAATGAGTGGACTGATAGGGTTGGATTCCAATTAGAGAAAAACAGCAGACAGAGGAGACTCCTCCTGGGAGATAGTTACAGTTCAGAACATGCTGCAGAGGTTCATATTTATTCATATTATTTATGGGAGTAGGCCTTGCTTCAAAAGACTGTGTTACTGTTTTTATTGCAAGCCTTAGACATTTTGGGGTATGTCTAGAGTTTGAGTCAGCCAGATTGTGTCAGACACAGGTCGGTAAAAACACAGCATATTGTTCTCAAAAAGTTTTTCTTGACATTAAGCCAAAATTTTCCCATAGTTCCTGCCCATTGCTTTTTGATGACTACCTCCTTCAAAATTACATTAAGTGACAAAGACACATTAGCTATAAAAGGCAGACACAGTTTTTAAAGAGCTAGGTTCCCAGAGCAAGATAAGAAGGTTAGGTCTACCTCTACCAGACACACAGCCAGCACAAAACCAGCAGCAAAGAGCCTCGCTGAACATATAGCAATGAGAGGTGAATTCAATGTCAATAGCTCATTCAGTCTTTTTTGCCTCTCTGCCAATGCTTCCAGCAAGTGCCCAATTAGCAGTGACAGCAGTGGTGGTGTTTATGAGAAACTAGCCTGAGATTGTCATTTCTTTAAATTTGAAACTGCGGAGCAGATACAGGGTGGCAAAGCTTTTAAATCCCTATTGACATGCACCAGAATTTGACCTTGAACTGGTGACTCAGAGGTGAAAGTATTTGCTAAGTCAATCTGTCTCGCGTAGAGTGAATTTGTAACGCACGTCTCATTCCAGCCTATTTTATTTCTCTTGAGACAAAGCAAGTCCTCCTCTGCACAACAGCTAGAACAGCACCACCCCAATTCTCTCCCTTCAGCAAAGAAAATTGGATTTTTGTAGTCACTCAGGCCTATGGTGAACAAGTGAATTGGTGCATCCAACACTGATAAGTGAACAGTAGGAGGACTACAATAAATACGGAAAGTGCAAAGTCCTAAGTTATAAACGCAATGGATTGTCACAGGAGGAATTACTCAGAGGTGACAACAAATGTGGTATTTCAGGAAATTACATTCAAAACTTTCTAAAAGGGATATGAAAGAGACAGAAGGAAAAGGAGGAATGTGCATGGAAGACTTTGGAAAGGCTGAAGTAAACACAAAAATCAGAAATTACTGGAATGTCCCCCTAAGAGACAGTCTGCTAATTTGTTGGCATGTCTTACTTGTAAATATCTGCATACACTGATGGACTACTCAGTAAATAACAGTACACATTAATTTTAAGCACATGAGCTAAACTGCAGCCATAGTTCTTGGCTGTCAAATGTCTTACAGTGCTCCTGGGTCCATTTCAAAGTCTGAATCTGCCTTAGAATTTAAAAAAAGATCTGACTCGTATGTAGGGTCTGAGCACCCAGCATGGCGTGTTTTGCTTTACCTTGATATGAGAATTCAGGCTTGATTCTCTGTTGGGCAATATATTGCTTTGAACACCTGGGCAAATTATTGTTATTTGCATCTCCTTTTTCTATTTTCTTTTCTTAATGTTTCTACTGTTGCCCACTATAACAGAATGAACCCAGGATTGGAGTGTGTTTGATCTGACCTGGTAAAGCCCTTCTTCTTTAAGACCGTGTAGAGAGCCAGTCCTTTTTGTTATTAAAGGAGTACAGACTTCTGATCTGACATTATGGCTGCTTCACAGTCTCTTTCCACAAGCGTCAAAGACAAAACAGATTACAAAATGCTGGAGAACAGGATTTGCACAGTGTGCCTGAATTGTGAGCCCAAGGTTATTCTTTGTATTTGTTCTCCTTTTCCTAGTTTAGCTATATGGCAGACAGCCACTTAGCCACCTACATGCTTATTCCTTTCCAGCTCCTGATCTCCTGATAATAAAGGGCAGGTTGAGAGGTGATATGGCTGAGCTCCGCCAGCCAAGATTGGCATAATGGTACCTTTCTGAGCTAACACAAATCACAGCAACCCACCATGATAATCTGACATATTCTGGGACTAAGATAGCCTTGGAGATTAGATCATCACTCTCCAGCGGAAAAGGACCTTGTGGTGTTGGTCTGCAGCTGGCTGGATATGAGCCAGCAGTGTGCGCAGGTGGCCAAGAAAGCCAATAGCCTCCTGGCTTGTATCAGGAATAGTGTGGCCAGCAGGACTAGGGAAGTGATTGGACCTCTATACTCAGCACTGGTGAGGCCACACCTTGAGTACTGTGGTCAGTTTTGGGCCCCTCACTACAGGAGGGACATTGAGGTGCTGGAGCATGTCCAAAGAAGAGCAACAAAGCTGGTGAAGGGTCTAGAGCACAAGTCTTATAAGGAGCAGCTGAGGGAACTGGGGTTGTTTAGCCTGGAGAAAAGGAGGCTGAGGGGAGACCTTATCCCTCTCTACAACTACCTGAAAGGAGGTTGTAGCGAGGCGGGGGTCGGTCTCTTCTCCAAAGTAACAGGTGACAGGACAAGAGGAAGTGGCCTCAAATTGCACCAGAGAAGGTTTAGATTGGTTATTAGGAAAAATTTCTTCACTGAAAGGTTTATCAAGCATTGGAACAGGCTGTCCAGGGAAGTGGTTGAGTCCCCAACCCTGGAGGTATTTAAAAGATGTGTAGATGTGACACTTAAGGACGTGGTTTAGTAGTAACTTGGCAGTGCTAGGTTAATGGTTGAACCTGATGATCTTAAAGGTCTCTTCCAACCAAAATGATTCTATGATTCTATGAGTCTAAGATTCTATGAACATTCTTGACAGCTCTCCCACTGTTCAAAATTCTGCATTGAACAGAGCAAAGCTTAGCAAGGCTAAACACTTGAATCTTGCACTTGGAGACACATGAAACTTTGAGTTAAGTGAATTAGAGCCAACATTACCACCACACCTTATCTTTTTTTTTTTTTTTTAAATATGGAAGAGCTGGAAAAGAAAGCATAATAGAGGTAAGATAGCTGCTGCATCTCTGTGTGTCTCACTCATCTGTACCTGGGTGGTCATATGTTCTGGCTTTGAGGCAACAAGGCCTCAGTTCCCACTATATATTCTCTGCTGTTTTTCTGAGCTCAATTTGAAAGGTTCAGCTGTGTTTTCTTCCTTTCAGCAATGCAGTCTCATACTCCACATGACCACAATGTTAAAAAAATGTTTTCTCATATTCATCTTTAGCAGTTTCCTTTGACTAATTCACCCTGTCATATTTGCAAATACCATAAAAAAAATCCCTCTCTTAGGTACAAACACCTTCCAGATCATTACAAAATTCTGAGTTATTTGCTTTAATGTGTCTTTATATTCACAATACAAAATCTGTTGAAGGTAGATCACTACTTTGTTTATTACTGCTGTTCTCCACAATGAAAAATTTGGTGTCTTTACATTTAACCACAGTGGAGCAAAGTGATTACTGGGATGTTTTGTCTTGTTGTCATAATAGTTTGAAATTTAATAATCATGTTCAAAACAAATTCTTCTTCCGACTTCTAAGTATGTGTGTATATATCTTCAGTTATACTCAGCTAATTAATCATGACTGAACAATCCCATGTTATCATTAGCTAAAACCCCATCTTATCTCATTAAGCATAATTGAAGGGAAAAAAAGAGACACCCACTGCAGTGGTGTGTATTTGTCCTAATTATAGTGATTTCACCAACTTAAAGCTCTGTTTTGATTATTTGGCTTTAGCATTTTCTTTGTTACTTAATAGTCTTCCAGGGAGGCTGCAGAATGCTTTCTCTGTCCTTGTTGAAAAGAATTATTTAAAAATGATTTGATGAAATATCATTTTCCTTGATACTCAATCCTGAGAGCAATTGTGCTGGGGTTTGGATTCTTGTTTACACTAGGAGAAGAAATACAAGCTGGAAGGCAATTGTGATTGAGTTTTCTGCTTATTTTTGAGATGGACAACATCTGAATAAGCCAGTGCAGGCTGCAGAAAATAATGCATCTGGAGACCTTCAAAAATAAAATAGACTGTAAAGGAGACATCCGTTACATAGTTCCTATGCTTAGAGGTTTTTTAGTGCTGTATTCATTAGAAATGGTAAACCCTGCAATGAACTTCCTGCACCTGCATGCAAATATCCAAAGTAATGCAATGCAGATATCTGAAATAGGTCGAATAGGAACCAAAAGGTGCCTATTTCTTTTCTCTGCAAATGGAATCTAAGGTGCTTAATTCCCATGGGGAGGTCTGTGCTGCAAATTACCTAAAGTTAGATGACGTAAAGTGTGCTCCTAGAGTTTGAAGTTTGGAGATTGCCATTAAACTAGTTGGTAAATTAATTTATAAAGTAACACCCAACATATTTTTTTTTGCTGAAAGCAAGATAACATCTACTGTATGTATTATACCCCAAAAGAAAATTGATACATCACCCTTTAGGAGAAGTGGCAGAATATTGTTTTCTGCCTTCTGAGTGTAATATGCTGAGCTCCTGACAGGAGTTTTCTTGTTTTTTTTGTTTTTTGGTTTTTGGGTTTCTTTATTCTGTTTTTTGTTTGGTTGTTGGTTTGGTTTAAGAATAATTTAGTTTGCTGCAAGATCTCTGTTCTTAAGAGCTGGCTGCATAAAGAAAATAACCATGAATTCCAATAGGGAATTATATGCCACTGCTAACACCTCATGAGGAGAGGCTTTGCACATAGTTTGTGCTCTTACTTGCCGCCAGTGTGGCCACACAGAAGTCCACAGACAACCCGCAGCCAGAGAGACTGAATGTGCTCATGAACAGGAACATGAAGCCAGCTACCACTAAACTAATATCTTACTTAGCTATCACCAGTACCATGAGACATTGAAGTCTTCAGAAGAAGCCTCTGGATGTGGCCAGAGCTGTGCTTGCAGCTTCCCTTGCTGAATGGAAACTGAATCTAGACCTATGGGCAGCTTTAGGACACCTCTCAAAATATTATATGGAATTAGCGACAGTTGATTTTCACCTTCTGAGGTTTAAATGCTTCTCCATTTTCTCACCACTAAGTCACCAGTCAGGTAACTTACCAGCTATGTTCTTCCACTTCACTATGCATCTTAATCTCAGTCCCTTGCCTCTGGAAAACCTCTTTGCAGGTCACTGTTGTATCACTGTACTGCTCTTCAAACAGACTTCATTACTGGTGGGAAAGAAAAGATGAATGTCCGCATATCAGACTTCGCATTTTCAGGACAGAAGTTTGAGATATCCTTCAAGCCTTTACAGAAAATTCAAGAATTATGTACAAACCACAAACTACAGCCCTGGACTGGAGCTTCCTAAATCTTTGTTTAATACTTAAAGTACCCTATAAAGTCATTATACAGGCAAGAGAGACAGGTGTTGTGGGAGATTTAAGCTTTTCTTTAAAACTACCTTGGAGAAGAAGAAAAGTTTCAGATTTCTCCTTGAATGGAGGGACAGAGAAGACAACAATTCCAAAACAGAGAGTTGCCTGAAGCAATAGTAGGACTAATGGGAACTGAAAATCTGTGAAGGAGGAGATTGGTGGGGAAGAGAAACCAAATATCAACTTGCACTTTATTTCTTTAAATCTCTTGTGCTGTTCCATGTTCCCTGAAGAAAACACTCTTGAGATTTGTGGCAAAATGTCCTGACATCTGTCAGGTCTCCTCAGCCAAATGCAGGTAGTCACCATTTTCAGCAAGGCTCCTGGCTGCTGGAGGTTTGAGCTGAACCTTGCAATAGGCCACAGCTGTCACTGAACAACCTTACCATCTATGAGACAACAGATTGATATGCTGCATCATAAACACCACAGGAATTGGACTCTGGGAGCTATGAAAACAAACACACATGGTGAAGCTCTGTAATTATCTCTTATTTTGCAAGGGCCCTTTTATCAAGAATATATTTGACCCATGAGATGTGCCCCACCTTCTGAAATACACAAAAATGGATCTGGGGCGCTCTCCTTACTTTCCCTCCCTCACACACACACACACACACACATGTCTTTCTGATGGACATTGGGAAAGCTGGGGTAAATGGAAAATGCTCCCTGCTTATACAATTGCTCTAACAGCAGCAGTTATAGAAGAATACAAATAATAACTTACATCATGTCATTTCCATGCAATGGCATGAAGAGCAGGCCACATTTTCTCTTCTTTTTTCATCAAGATAAGGCAGCAATAAAGGAGGCCCATCTCCCACTTGCACCCACTAACTCAGTTCAGATAAGGATTTCCCTTCAGTGTTTTTTTAATATGTCTGCATCACTGGTAGCACCTGCATACGCTAGCTGTTTGCTATAATTGAAGAAGATGATGTTACACTTTGCCTAATCTGTGGGATTTCCCAGATGACACAGAAAATTACATTTTGGAAATTATATTAGCCAGACAGTAAAAAACTGTTCTCTGTAACCAAGCTGTTGAAGATATTGTTTGATGTACCAACCCAATCTTTTGTCTATGTTCCACCATGTCTCAAAATTTCTGGTCCTCTAACATATTTGAGGCTTTCCAAGGGCACGTGCAGATAATAAACAACAGTTTTAGAATTGTTCTAGGGATGACAGATTCCTTAACCTCAGCCACTTACAGCTTTAGAGTTGATATATAGAGGTCAAAATGACCAACTTACCCAAACGCCATACGAAGGGGCTTTTGGATATAAAATGTGACCACCTTGGGGGGGCAGAGCCTTTCTAATTTGCCTTTCCAATGATTCCATCTCATCTCAAATAAAAGCACTTCAAAGACTCTCGGTATGGTAGCTGCTGCCTGATAGACTGGTGGGACAGAAATAATTTTTTAAAATGTTATAAAAATAAACTAAGAGTACGGTTCCATTAAGTAAATGGGACTCAAGAAATGGCTACCATTACTCATTATTACTGCCCTGTTGAAAGAGAGGAAGACTAATTATGAATGGATTTGTTTGTGTCTATAATCCCTTCATTTACAGACTTTTGCCTCTAAAAGAATAATTGCAAACTCAAAGTAGGTCTTCCAGAAATGCATTACTCACAAGCAGAAAATCACTCCAAAATTCCAGCTAATGACAAAATGTTCCTCAGAATTAAAAATTGAGTTAATAGGCTCACAGTTATTTGTCTCGGATTATTGATTAATATTACATTTGGTTTTACTTCCCTCAGTGAAATCAATCCCATTCCTCAAACCAGACGGCTTACGCCTTGTCACTTCAATGTAATGAAATCAGCTATTAGATTCTGCACAGTCCGTCCTGATATGGATTTATTGATGGCTCAATTGGTTGCCCTTTGTCCGGAGACTCAGGACTTGGGAGGGCAGTGACACCTGGAGGGAGACAGTGGTCCTACAACTTACTTTCTTTACCCATAAAGTACCACTGAGCAAGAGAATCCTTATTAATGTGATGGACTTCTAAAAAATAGCAGTAGGAGCAAAGCTCTGTAGGTCCCCTCTAACCTACAACCTATTTTGGGGCATATGAACATGCCGCAATAGGCACTAATTTTGCTTTCCTGCATCTGAGCCACAAAGCCCCTTGTAGCTATTTTGAGATGGGTGTTTAGGATTTGCATAATTTTTTACTCCAATAGAGAGAGTGTGTCTTTTGCCAGAGTCATCAGTGAGAAAACAGGATGAGAACTGGAAAACATTAATAAAAGCCATGGAGGCAGCTGTGTGAAGTGCAGGGTGCAGCCGCCAGGAGTGGCTCCAGCTGCTACTGCATTGAGAAAACAGGAAACAATCCAAGAAGTGGATAGAAAAAAGGGAATGTAATTCTGGGAGCTGCACACATTTCAGTGACAGATTCCCAAGCTACAGAGTGAAAATCCTGAGCACAGTTAAAATTTTCTCAAAGTTCAGGGATATTCTGCTGAAAGGGTATAATTAACTGTTGCATCGTTGGTGGCTGGGTGATTTAGTTAAGAACACTGACTACTGGTGCATCCTTTCAGGTGAGATGAACAACGGTGAACTATATTTAAGAGTATATCATGCAGCATCATGCACAGTCCTGCAAAGGCATATGAAAATGGTATAAAAGGTAGACTGTATCCTGCATGGGATGTAGGTGAACTCCTGACCAAAAATGAGACCTTTCTAAATTTGTATCTAAATCTAAACTATCTACAAATCCTATTATTATTTCCTATTATTTTTATTCTATTATTCCTATAATTATCATTTAATCCTAGTATTATTTGTAAAAATTTACTCAATAAAATGAAATAGTCAGATTCCATGACTTTTACCCACTTCAAGTTGTAGATGGTTTATCAAACAGAAGCGAAGGGAAATACTTAAAGCACAAGGTGCTACTCACCATGGCTGAATATGTCCTGAGTAGTTTGTCCCACAGATTCAGAGTGAAGACAGCTGCATTTGTCAGACAAAAAAGTGGTAGATTTTATTTCAAAGTAATTAAATATTTGCCGTCCCTTTTCTCTTCCCCCTATTCCTTTGCCACCTTTCATTACGGAAGAAATTGGTGATCACAAATATATCACGGATCACTGACTCCCTCAGTGTACATGGACAAGCATGTGTGTATTTAGTAATATTTCAAGTATTTGTAACCTATTACCCAATCATGGTTTTAGCTTTTTAACTTTCTACTTCTTGTACTCTCCTATGCCAAATACAGTCTGGTTTCTACTCTCTATCTGCCAGATTCCCTCTTGCTGCAAGAAAATATACTTCTGTGGCTTTTTGCTTTCAGTGGCAGCTGGTTTGATGTGCAGATGCCAGATATTTTGTGGGCCATTCTGGGCTCATGCCTAGGTCAATTGCAATCTACAGATAATGGGACATTTTGATTCAGCTAGTTCTTTGTAGCTATGGACTCCCATGTTCCTGCACTATTCCAGAAGGGAATAACTGGCTCAAAACCTGAAAGGAAGAGAGTAAACATGAAAATTTGTTCAAAAGTTTAACTGTAGATGTCCTTTTCAGTGGAGCAAATCCAGCTTGGTTCCATTCATAACATCATATTTACAGTTATATCACCAAGATCAGAATGTGATTTTAAAGTTTACACTTTTCTTACAGATAATTCTTTTACAAGCAAGCAGATGCAGGGGACTTTCACGGGCAGCAAAGTAGCTGAAATAAAAGGACGGAGAAAATACAGAGTTTCACACAGAGTAGGTGAGGAATCCAGATGATCTGAACACCTGGAATAATGCTGTAGCCATCCCTTCCGGGAAGTTAGAGGGCTTTGCACACTACAGAAAGCTACAGAGCACTACATGTGGTTACAGCTTGCCACTGATCATGGTGCCAAATCCTCCCCTGAGGTAACTTGAGCAGTTCCAGGGGATTTATTGTAGCAGTGGAATGGGCCCCCAAACAAATAGGAACCTGCTCACAGAGACAAGCAGCAAAGCAGAGCGAAAAAGAAACAAAACCCTTCAGCTACCAAACTATCACCACGTGGGACCTCGTAGGATCATTTTTCATGCAGAAGTCTTGCCCCTTGTAAAATGACATTTCTCCTCCCTCCACGCTGCCCCAGTGCTACTCAGTGCCACTGAGTATGCCCAGAGCCCCTCAGGCTCAGAGGAAATTTGGGCTGGTTCCTACTTCTGCTTTTGGTCAGCTGGTCTCCCACTGCAGCTGGGGGAGACCTCGACTGCAACAAACACTGGAAGCACTACTGTCACCTCTGCACAGTGTTACGCCTCTCCTACTTAAGCCTCCAGAGAGCTTCTGCTGCTCCGAGCCGTGGTGGTTTCAGGATGCTGGGTGAAGGGGAGCTCTGTGTGACGTCCTGTGCTGTGCAAACAGGTCCTGGGCAGCGTCTGGCAGGCCACTTCACTTTTTTTGCCCAGGGTAACTGTCAGAAAGAACAACTGCCTGGCTTCCCAGGTGTTGTGAGCATTGTTAATACGCATTTTCAACGCTTTTGTGACGAGAGGAACTATTGCAATTTCATATCATTTCATAGTGACCACCTTGAGCATATTTTTAAAATTCTAATCTTCCTAATAAAAAGATGCATTTTTATGAAACAGTACCAGCAAGCCAGCAGCCCAAAGAGACCGTTCCTATTAATCCAGGATAATTAATTATAGCATTGCTGCAAATGAGTTTATCTGCTTGACATGTAAGTTCAGCTGATCTGCAGCATGCATTCAGCTACATTTTTTAAGGTATGGGACTCATTTTATTGATTTTTATTTTATATTATATTGAATTTGGCACTGAAACGGTCATTATATCTCAACAGCTCAGCAGGACGTGCTGCTGCCTGCAGCACCCGTTGTAGTAAATCAGGCTTCGAAGTGACAATTAGTTGTGCTTCTTTTTTAGTTGTGCAAGAGCGCAGAATGGGGGAGTCACAAGTTAGAGCATTTTGAAACTAATAGGAGTGATCTCCCCCCAGCATCATACAAATTGGCCAAGACTTAAACTAGATGTCATACCATGTTATTTTGCTTTGCCCACAAAGATGTAACTAATGAGAACTACAGCCACCTAAACAAAGATACTTTGTGGATACAACTCTTTCACCAGTTGTTCTAAAGTAAAATAAAAGGGGAAAGAGGAGAGAAATCAGTTGCTAACATAGTTTTGTTTTATTTTCCTTTGCTTTCCTACGAAGAGTCTGGGGTCACTGCGAGCCCAAGATATTCATTATGTTGTTTCCCTTGGGTAGTTCTGAAAAGGGCACAGAATGTCAGTAATCATCCCCTTTATGTCTTAGTGGCAAGTTTATGATTGAAGGATTACCTTGCTAATACATGTTTAAATGAGGCTCTGGCAATGTTAGTGGTATTTAAAAGAGCTCTGGCATTTGAAATAGTCGACAACAAGAGATTGTGCTGATAAACAGAACCGATTTGATATTAGGCTGACTCTGACACTGAAGGCTTTAACATCAGCTTTGTTCTGACACTTTGCTTTTTTAATCCATAGCAAAACTGTTTTGTACCAAATGCTGAACAGAACATCCCAAAAGCTGAAAGTATTGGAGAAATTTAAAAATGTTGCCAAATGAAAAACCATATAAAAATAGCTCATACTTAGTAGCTGGCATTATTTATTTTTATTACATATCAAAGTATAAATTTAACTTTTTGCTATAGGAATTCTTTTAAACTAGCGGGAAGAAATACAGAATGTATACAGTGCAGTATCTGGTTATTCCCATTTGCATCTTTGACAGTTCTTCTAAGTATAACAAACATTCAGCTCAATTAATGAATCATGGGCAGGATAATACAAGTCAAGCCTACCTGCACTAGAAAGGTCTTTCTGTGCTCAATTCAATTCCCCTAGATTGTTTTGGAGTTTTTTTACTTATAGAAAAGAAGCAAAAATAGTTTTCTTACAGGATTTTAAACCATGTCCTTTTAGACTATTAAAATTTAGTACATTATTTGCAAAGTCCTTTTCAGAGTCTCAGCTGGAATGCAGTATTTAAATGCTGGACATAATTCCCTGATGCTTCATGGTGAGGATGTAGGTGATTTACAAACAACATGACTTCTTTGGAAATACAATTTTTTTAATTAACTGTCAAATCAAGCCTTTCACCTTTCTTTCCTACTGCCTTTGGTACCTCTCTTCTTCCATCATTGTTGAAAATCCCACTTCTCCCTTGTTATGTGGATTCACCTGTTTGTGTTATATCTGACATTTCTCTGTCTCCTACTTTTTACTAGATAGCTTGTTTATTAAACCATATGTAGTAACTGAAAAAAAGCTGATTTTTCTCTCCATTGCTACCAAGAAACTGTGGGATAAAATTCCATCAGGTCAGAAACTTAAAACAGACTCCATTCTGGCTTCCTCAGTTCTTGGATCCTCAGAAGTGCACCAGCACTCCAATGTGTATATGCTACCTTGAAGAGAACAAAAGTCAGATCCAGAGCCAGTCATGAACTGTGAAAACCATGAATTTGCTAGTCATAAACAGCTTTTTTTTTTTTTTTTTGTAAGCATCAGCAAAGACAGGCCAAATTTGTACTTCAGGAATTTTGGGCTGCCCAATGGAAACTGAGGGAATAGTGGTGTCATCATTGTATTGCAGCATACTGTGCAGACCAAAAATGTCAGCCGGGTCTGGAATTCAAAAGTCACTGGTTCTAGTGCAAAAGAAGCATAACTAAATCTAGCATAAACAAAGGAGGTTCAGTACCTGATAATTTCTCATTTAAATTTATCATCAAAATCACTTTTGTATTCTGTGTGAGAATCCTGTAGTTAGACAAATGACCAAAGCTGAAAGAGTTTTTGCATGGCCAAATGCCATCAGAATCTATCTGGACCCTTGAGGTTTCTTGGAGTAAGAGGTTATAAAGGAGTTATTTAGTATTTTCTATCAGATTGTCAATTAGTTTCCATTTGACAGACTTGACAGTAGCTCCTGAAAAAAAGTGCAACCTTGGCAGTGCAGTAGGTGAGGTATCTATTTTTAATAGCTTTTGGTTTGCAAACAGGATGTCATTCAAAGGCTGATTTGGCCAAGAACTTGCATGTCAGTAACTATTTCTTAAAATTATTTAATATATTTTAGGTGATTTAATATGGTCAAAGGGTTCAATGCTTTTCATTTCATGAGATGGGAGGAAAATACCCCAAGTTTTTCCCTTTATTAAACTTTTGAATTAAAAGGAAGGTATTCAAAATCCTACATTTATTACCACTTAACAGTTTGAGGCCTATATGCCCCATTAAGGCATTCAACATGTACTGGCAAAGTACACGTACCTACATTTTGTTTCAAGATACAGAGTACGCTTCTGTTTTAAGGGACCTCTCTGTGATTCTTTCCATAATAAATAAATGGAATTAATGCTTCTGGAGGTATCTATCTTTGTTCACTAACTAAGGAGGAAATCTAAAACATCTAGATGGCTAAAGTTAAACTGAATCTGAGGCATATGTTAAAGTCGTCTTCTCTAGATGGAGTGCCTAAAGTTTTTTACACCCTAAAGAGCACCTCCTTGCTTTACATCTTGTATCTCTTTGGTGGTATTAGTCATCATAGGCTCACATCTCCCATAATTTAAACGTTACCATTACTAACACAGATAAAGAAACAGAAGTGAAAAGAGTTGCCCAAGGTCACACAGAACACCTACAAACAGAGCTAAGATCTGAATTCAGAAGACCAGGTTTACTCTCTTGTAATACTAAACAAGGAATCATCAGTCTTTCATGTGTATGCAAATCCGTTTTCCTTCTCCAAATCAGGGGTTAAATATGTAGTTAGAAACTCAATGGGATCAAAAGAGTGCTTTTTGTCAGGACTGCTACTGAGAATGCTATCGCACCGCCACCAGGGATGGACTGTATGGTGTCCTTCCACATCTGGAATTCAGTGTGAGCCTGACACCAAATCCCTCTCTCAATATTTTACAGCCCAGCCCTCATAAGGACAGCACCTTCTCTTGCCACACGTAACCGGCCCATGCATTGTTTGGGCCAGCCATACCACAGGCCATTTCCTTTGCTGGTGGAGTATCCTCCTGCCCTAGAGAAATAAGCTCTTGCCTAACCACATTCACGTTGACTGCAGTTTCAACTACTGTTCCCGAAGAACAAGTAACCTTCTCAAATCCGTCTTCCTCATTTTGTTTTGGTTTTTGGTTTTGTTTTGTTTTGTTTTCTTAAAGCACCACCGACTGTAATTTTCTTTTTGTGTTAGCGACATGAATGAATCCATATCCCTCTCACCTTTGTTTCCTGTTAAACCTACTTAAGTTTCCTGCGCTAATTTCAGTTAGTAAGTGGCAAACACTACTTGCTTTTCCAAGTTAAAAAGGCAGGAGCAAAATGTCAAGACTGCAAATGACACATAATGATTTCACTGTAGACTCCTGAGGATGAGGAAATTATAGGGTTAGGGAACAAGAATAAAATAATTATATCTTTTAAAATGCTTTATGAACAAAAGCATTTATTTAACTAAATTCCTCTGCTGAGTTCAAATACTTCACGATAATTGTGAAATTAATTGCAGAATTATAAATTATTTTTTAAAGAAGCAAGCAAGAACATAAAAGTGGGATCTTTTCTTATAATAAATCTTCCACTTGTACAACTTACACACACAAGTAGGTTTTCCTGTTTGAAAAAACACATTTCTGAAAGTGGCATCCTTAAAAGAACAGTAGCTTAAGAAAGCAAAATGTGGGATACAGGCAGCAGCCCGAAGAAGGCAAACTATAGATACTTGAGGATATAGGTAATTGAAGCTGCTGTTCCTTGCTGTATAAATCCTTACTGGTTCAGGCTAAGGAAGCTGAGACAGCAAAGTTCAAAAGCTGCTAACTCATGAAGTGGCAATGGTAAATACTGCTTAAAGGGACATATGTTTGATCAGTTCTGATATTCTTTCCAAGTTGGAGACAAGACACTAATTGAGGTGGATCTTTAGGCTGACTCATAAGAATGACTGTATGCTTAGGCTGCCTATTTGCTTATGACTTAACTGTAATGTCATTTAAATCTAAGTGGAGATATTATTGATATTAAATAGCTCTGGATGAAGCTTTGTTACAGCAAAGTTGTCAAAGATATTTTTGTTAAAAAAAGCCCTCAACTTTGATTTTTATCTGGAAGTTCCAAGTATAAATGATGTAATTCAATTAAATTACACTTTCAGTGTCTAAAGTATGTAAGTTACCCTCACCACTTGAAAAAAATACATGTTGTAGTACAACAGTCCAGAATAACTAGTGTTTAGTTCTATCTTCCCTTCTCAGTGTCACATGACATATGGAGAGGTTGACTACTATTCCCTGTATCTCTCCATTTCTCTTACATAAAAAAGTCAGCATCAGGAGGCCATGAAGAAAATGTAGAAAAATAAGAAAATTTGTTATCTGAAAAATAATATTTTGCTTAAGTTGAGGAGTATGCAGAATCTAAAACTACTGAAAAAATCTGTTACCCTGGCTTCACAGGTAATAAGGTTGTTTCGCTTGCCCTGAAATTAGCTACCGTGTTCATGGCAAACTTCAGGGACCCAGCAGTTTTGAAATCTTTACATTCTCATTAGAAAGTCTAAACTTGATTCTAAGCCCTGAACTTCAGCCAGCTCACAGCTGAAGGGGAGCTGTGATACTGGAATAGCAATTTTTTTTCACAAGGAGCTTTAGGACCCTCTATATAGAAGTCACTAGCAAAAGTTAAAATATTGCAAAAAAATCCTACCAACCTATGACTTTCATATTTAGTCACTGTTAACATTCATTTAGCAATCAGAAAGAGAATTTGTAAGCCTTGTCTCCTGAATGGCAGAGCTCAGAGGGTTGTGATCAGCGGCACAGACTCCAGTTAGAGGTCTGTAGCTAGCAGTGTTCCCCAGGGTTCAGTACTAAGTTCGGTCTTGTTCAACATAATCAACAAAGACCTGGATGAAGGGATAGAGTGTACCATCAGCAAGTTTGCTGATGACACAAAACTGGGAGCGGTGGCTGACACACCAGAAGGCTGTGCTGCCGTACAGCAACACCTGGACAGGCTAGAGAGTTGGGCGGAGAGGAACCTAATGAAGTTCAACAAGGGCAAAGTGTAGGGTCCTGCCCCTAGGGAGGAACAACCCCATGCACCAGTCCAGGTTAGGGGTTGATCTGCTGGAAAGCAGCTCTGCAGAGAGGGGCCTGAGAGTCCTGGTGGACAACAGGATGACCATAAGCCAGCAATGTGCCTTGGTGGCCAAGAAGGCCAATGGCATCCCAGGGTGCATTAAAAAGAGTGTGGCCAGCAGGTTGAGGGAAGTTATCCTCCCCCTCTACTCTGCCCTGGTGAGGCCACGTTTGGAGTCCTGTGTCCAGTTCTGCGCTCCCCAGTTCAAGAAAGACAGGGAACTACACGAGATTCTCCAGCAGAGGGCTACAAAAATGTCCAAAGCAATGGAGCATCTCTCTTATGAGGAAAGGCTGAGAAACCTGGGTCTGTTTAGCCTAGAGAAGAGAAGACTGAGAGGGGATCTCATCAATGCTTATAAATATCCAAAGGGCAGGTGTCAAGAGGATGGGGCCAGACTTTGCAGCGGTGCCCAATGACAGGACAAGGGGCAACGGGCACAAACAGGAACATAGGAAGTTCCATGTGAACATGAGGAAAAATTTCCTTACTTTGAGGGTGACAGACCACTGGAACAGACTTCCCAGAGAGGTTTTGGGGTCTCCTTCTCTGGAGATACTCAAAATCTGCCTGGATGCATTCCTGTGCACCCTGCTCTAGGTGAACCTGCTTTGGCAGGGGAGTTGGACTAGATGATCTCTGAAGGTCTCTTCCAACCCTTACCATTCTGTGATTCTGTGAATTAAATTTCTGCATTTGTTACCCTTCTGTTAATGTCCACATTCTTTGCCCATCCAAAAAATTATCCTTCAAATATAAGATCAGATGACTGAGCAAAATCAATGGGATAAATCTTTTTTTCCAAAGAAAGAATCAAGACTTTCAGACCAATATAATGAAACAGTTTTTGTTATCTTACAGATCAATAACTAGAAACATAACAGTATGGTTACAGATAAGGCATCTATAAACACATAATCATTTCATCAGTTGTACTCTATTTTTCTGCTGAATTGGAAATCTTCTGAAAACAACGGTGCAGTTTCCAGTGATTTAAACTTTCCATTAGATCCTGCCATGCCTGTATTTTGATGCATCCAGACAAACACAAACATGCAGAGGTGAGTGGAAGTTAAAAAAGTAAGGCAGACAAAAAATTAAATCAATGTCTTGAAGCATGAAATGGCTTCAAATAAAGCTTAGTTCTCAAAGCAAAAAATAAAAAAAAGGTATCTTAGTGAAAGTGAGATGAATCTCAGTGCTCCTCTGAGATGAAAAAGTGAAAACTGCCTGAGCCACACATATGCTTCTCAAGGGCACTTCTTAGAGAGCTCCATGGGTCTCCGAACAGGCTGGGAATTTGAAAAATCATGGAATCATAGAATAGTTTGCAATGGAAGCGACCTTAAAGATCATCTGGTTCCACCACCACTGCCATGGGCAGGGACATCTTCCACTAGACCAGGCTACTCAAAGCCCCATCCAACCTGGCCTTGTACACTTTTAGGGCATCCACAATTTCTCCAGGCAACCTGTTCCAGTGTCTCACCACCCTCACCACAGTAAAGAATTTATTTCTAGCGTCTAATCTAAATCTACCCTCTTTCAGTTTAAAACCATTACCCCTCATCCTATCTGATAAAGAGTCCTTCCCCATCTTTCTTATAAGCTCCCTTTTAGTACTGGAAGACTGCTATAAGGTCTCCCTGGAGCCTTCTCTGCTCCAGGCTGAACAACCCCGACTCTCTCAGTCTGTCTTCATGAGAGAGGTGTTCTATTCCTCTCATCTTTTGTGTGGCCCTACTCCAGACCCCTCCAACAGGTCCATGGTTTTTTTCTATTGAAGACTCCAAAGCTGGACACAGTATTCCAGATAGAGTCTCATGAAAGCAGATTAGAGGGGCAGAATCACCTCCCTTGACCTGCTGGCCACATTTCTTTTGATGCAGCCCAGGATGCGGTTGGCTTTCCAGGTTGCAAGCGTACATTGCTGGCTCATCTTGAGCTTCTCATCAACCAACACCCCCAAGTCCTTCTCCTCAGGGCTGTTCTCAATCCATTCTCTGCCCAGCCTGTATTCGTGCTTGGGATTGCCCTGAACCATGTGCAGGATCGTGCACTTGGCCTTGTTGAATTTCATGAGGTTCGCACAGGCCCATCTCTCAAGCCTGTCCATGTCCCTCTGGATGACATCCCTTCCCTCCAGCGTGTTGACCACTCTACACAGCTTGGTGTTGCCGGCAAACTTGCTGAGGGTGCACTCAATCCCACTGTCCATGTTGTCGACAAAGATGTTAAACAGCACTGATCCCAGTACCGACCCCTCAGGAATGCCAGTCATCACTGGTCTCCACTTGGACATGGAGCTATTGACCTCAACCCTTTGAGTGAAGCCATTCAGCCAATTCGTTTTCCACTGAGTGGTCCATCAGTCAAATCATGTCTCTCCAATTTAGAGAAAAGAATGTCGTGAGGGACAGTGTCAAATGCTTCGCACAATTCCAGGTAGATGATGTCAGTTGCTCTTCCCTTATCCACCAATGCTGTAACCCCATCATAGGAGGCCACAAAATTTGTCAGACGCAATTTGCCCTTAGTGAAGCCATGTTGGCTGTCATCATCCTTATTTTCCATGTGCCTTGGCATAATTTCCAGGAGGATCTGCTCCAGGATCTTGCTGGACACAGAGGGGAGAGTGACTGGCCTGTAGTTCCCCAGGTCTTCCTTGTTTCACTTTTTGAAAATGGAGACTATGTTTCCCTTTTTCCGGTCAGTGTGAACTTCACTGGACTAACATGACTTTTCTAACATGACGGATAGTGGCTTAGCAACTTCATCTGCCAGTTCCCCCAGGACCTTTGGATGGATCTCCTGAGGTGCAATGGACTTGTGCACATTCAGGTTCCTTAGATGGTCTTGAAACTGATCTCCTACGGTAGGCGGTACCTCATTCTCCCAGTCCCTGCCATTGCCTTCTGTGACTTGGGTGGTATGGGTAGAGCACTTGCCATGTCCCTGAAGCACTTCAGTGGCCCTCAAGTCCTGCTGCTTCTCCTCTTCATTTAAACTCCCCAAGTGTCATTTGCAGAACATACATGGACCCTACTGCTGGAAGAGGTCTGCAGCTAAATTAACAGCACTAAACAGCACGTGGAAGGATTGTGGGCAAATCTGGTTGACCTACATTTAGTTCCTGCTTATTTCAGTATCTCCAGTTGGCTATGGCAGAATTAAATTTAGTTTGTACAAATTTTTAATCCCAGAATGCTACATTTTGGTCCGATTTTTTACCACCCTGGAGGCAGATACTCTTAAACCTTTCCTTTTTTGTCTTATCTCACCTCTTCAACAACCTACCCACATCTTCCACACTTTCCCCTCTCCTGAAATACCCATTAGAAACTTTGTTATAAATCTGAATTAGCGTGGTGCATAAAAATGTTGCCTAGAGAGGATACTTCTAAAGCTTTATCTTAAGAAAAACAAGTAACTAGATTGCCCCCACATGAAAGGATTTTTTGCAAATTCAACTGGTTTTGCCATCTACAAATAATTGAACTAAACATCTTTGCCACCTAAAGTCTTTTCATTTTTGCTTTAGTCTTTTCTGCTTTCTTACATTCTAATTGTGTGTCCCCATTTTTTTCCTTCATTTTTATACCTCTTACAACCAACACATTTTAATAACATTAAGGATGCTCAGGCAGATGAGAGCAGGAACAGCTCATTACTGCTGGTATAGATCATTATTGACTCACTGTATTCTTCAGCAAGGGTATCTTCCATACCATTTCACCTTTCAACTCAGTGTTTAAAATAACATTTTAATGACATATCCACAGTGCAAACATGGGAAAAGGGCTTGGGGTAAAGGTCAGCAACTTTTTTTTTTTTTTTTAATCTCAGTGGAAAAGCTGAATGTTTGATGCCTGTGCAGGGCTTTATTAATTGCTTTAAGTTATTAAGCCCATGATTTTTCCTTTCATTGTTGTTCCTCAGCCAAGCAAAGGTAGCAGAACAAAGGTGATCAGGTGGAGCTGCAAGTTCTTACCCATTTACCATTTTTACACCAGACCTTACCCCATTTCATTTGCGTATGGAAAGAGAGGGTGCCCATAGCCCTGTGGCAAGCAACAATATATGCATACAGTATTGTGTTTCAGAGGGGATCATTTACCCTATTTAACATCTGCTCAACTCCACTGGTTTTATCTGTGTTTTTCCTGAGAAGTGGGAAGTGTAGGTGTCTGGCATCACCTCCTCAATTTCAGTGTTGCTATTCTGAAAACAGTGCAACCACTTAATTTCCATAGGCCTGTGGGGTGTAGGAAAGATTCTGCCAGATGCAATTTCCTCAGAGAAATTCCTGTTGCACTCAGGTGCCACCCACTGTCTTCTGAACTGCATTTTGCTGTCAGCATCAACTCAAAGTAATTAATGTGAACCATGCAATTACATGGGGGATGGGGTACCACATTTGAAAATCATTCTTCATAGCTTCTCACTAATCCATCTGCAAAAATGCCATCAGTTAGTCTTTTTGCACAAGTGCAGTGTTTCAAGGCAATCAGGACAGAGGGAGAGTAAGAGTATTTTACTCTTTGCAGTTTGAAGTGTCATCTGTATATACATGAAAGTCAAAGTAATGAAGTAGATTTGAAGTTTTCTCAGAAGATCCTATTAACTAATTCATCTTTCCTGAAGTAGTTAATGGACCTTATGCTTTTTTTTATTGCCGTGTATTATAAACACCTCCCCAGGAGCCCTCTGGTTTTCTTCCTGGAAACAGGGATTGGCACCAAAAGAAAATTCAAAGTGCCTCAGAAGCATAAGATGCAACAACTGAGAAAGACCTTTGGGACCAAACCATGCACAGGCTGATTAAAGTTGCATTACTCACACCCTGAGGAGCCGAGATAAACTTGTAAACCAGGCTTAGTGTTGTCAGCCTCAAGAGGATATTGGGTACAAGTGCTGTCACTTCTTCACTGGGCCAGCTTTTATAAGCCGGTTCCTATTTCCCGACAACGAAAAGGCAATGTCTTGTCCTTCATGTGTACATCTGGGTACAAAGTTACTTATTAAAAAAAAAAAAAAAATCTACAGAACATCAATAAAAAGAGCAGTGTGAACTCTACTTCCCTTTCCTCCTGTGTTGCACACATTTAAAAAGAAACAGAAATATTCTTTAAGCCAGATTCATGCTTTCTTGTAATAAACTGGTGAGGTCAAGCTGGTTATCGTCAAGCTGGCGGATGAACAAAACCCGTTAGGTTTGTTTTCTGTATGAAAGCGGAAAGCCCCTCGCTGCCTGATGCAATTATCCGGTTAGATGTGCTCTGCTTTCTGGTGCTGTCCTGCACAAAAGACATATCTCTGGAAAAGGCTGTATACATATCTCCTCCGGTCACTGGCAGGATAAGATGAATAGGACTTGATCACGATTCAGTGTCAGACTCTATCTGCCTCACACACACAATGTATCATGATGGTGCTCCTGCTGGAGAGGAAAATAAACTCAGCTCACCTCAGCCAACACAGCATCCCTGCACAGGGGCTTTAGAAAATGTTGGGCAGGGTATTCTTAGAACACAACTTTTATCCTAGGCAAAAAATGCACATTCATAGGCTACATGTGAGTAATTTCAGCCCTCGAGTTTGGTGGATGCTGACTGCTCCTCTGAGGAAGGTATTTTGCTCTGCCATGGGGTACATCACATACTTATTACAGTGGTCAAGAAACAGCAGTAAGTGGGTGTGATTGAGTCTAAGTGAGTGGGAAGGAGTCTAAAGTTGGCTCATCTTACTTGGCAAAGGTGCAGGTTAATATAGGAGACTTCTTTAATTTACACCTTCACACTTTCTCACATCCTCTTGTGTGTTGCAAAAGAGCAACTTCTGCAACTCTTTTAACTCACAGTCTGCCTGTGATTGTGTAATTCACGCTAGTTTGCACACCTCATCTGGGGCCTGCAGCCTGCAGTCACAGGGCGGAGCAAGGCCAGGCAGTTGTTCCCAGCTCACCAATAACAGCTCCTACACAGTGCACTTCAGCTCCACATTAACAGGAAATTAAGAACACAAGGTGTAATATTTGTATTTTTTTTTCCTTACACGTACCTTGTAAGCCACAGTGCTGGGAGTTGACTTGGAGCACAGCTTTATATATGGCAGTTAGAAAAGCAGCCCCCTGTGGCTGCCCACAGATATGTGAAGGTGAGTGTAAAGATAATGGTGAAATCATAACAATTTAGTCTGATGTCTGGTGAAACTCTAATAAAGTTGATAATTTAACTTTAAAATAAATTTCCTACTCCACATCCCTATTTCTATTTCTTATTCTTTCCACACTAGCTGAATCAAACTCCAACCACAGGCCAGTATGTTTGGCTTATAGCGTTTCCATGACATGAATGGCCACTGATTAATAAAAAATCTTGTCAAAGAAAGCTTCTGTCACTGTTGACAGAGACTGCCGGAGGACAATATTAGGTTCAGGGATGGGAGATTGTTTAGGGTGGTTATTTTTTATTTATCTTTTTACTTTTGAGTTACGTTTTCTTTTGGACAGGTTCCTCCAAGGTGGGAAAGATTGCAGGCACAGAAAGCCTCAGCTCCTCTTCGCTGGCTACTATGCAGAGGTATCAAGTGCCTTTTTCTTACTGAGTGCTGTCCTAACTTCACAGGGTAATAGAAACATTTTGGAACTAAAGCATGTCAATTACAAAGACAGTACCATTGAAGGGGAAGAAAGGGCAAAGGGAGTAATATTAAACTGGAAATACCCTAAAGATGGTTATTTCATTTTGGAAGGTGGTTGCTTTTTCCTGATACTGAATAAGCACAATTATAGATTCCAACGAATTTTAAAAATATATTCACTTTTATTGGGATAATCATATTTTGAACTTACTGCACCTTTCGTAACAGAACCTCAAGGCACTTAATAAACACAAAATGAAGATGCGTAATGCACCTTTTTTGAGGCAGTTTAGCTCTATTCTTATTCTCTGTAGATAAATTGGAGCATGAAACAATTATACAGTTTGCCCAATCACACATCAAGTGAGTCCCAGACCTCAGAATAGGACCCAGAGTCCCACTGTACTAGTTTCTTGCCATTGTGTAACTGTTACATTTTGTTCATTTTAAAAAGCAAAAAGAAAGGAAAATGCATATAGCATAATCAAATTCTGAATCATATTTCAGCAAATTCAGTAATAAAGGACTGATGATAAATAACATCTTTTTCTCCTTGCTCTACCGAATTATTTTCAGTGTTTGCTCCATTTGTACTTCTTCTATAATACTGACAGCAAGCTCTTTAGAAAGCAATCACTCTAATCCAATTTACATCATTCATTTGACGTGCCTTTCTTTGTCATCAAATCTGTGCCTTCTGATTCACTTCCTGACTCACTGCAGTTTTACGCTGGTGTCACTCAATTGAAATCAGTTTTGTCTGGGTGGGATTTTACTGCTTTTCAGTGAAAAGCTGCATTTACTTGCCCAAAATAGAGTCTGAGGAGAGATAGGGGGAAGGGCACAGGAAAAGAGGGAGAAGAGAAAGGTCCTTGTATCGGATTCAGGGATTTTCAATAAACTGTTAACATGGAAGTATTTGTAGACAAGAATTTGGTTGCTCTGAGGAGTTGACTTCAAATTCAAGTCAGGTTAAGGTCAAAACTGGTTTGATGGACATCTTAAAGAGATGATTATTTGCATTACACAAACACAGAAGCCTCAAGAGTCCATAATTCCTGCTAATGCATAGCAGGCAGTCCCTGTCTCCAGGAGCCTGCTCCTGTGAGAAGGGCACAGAAAAAAGACAGGAAGCCTCTAGAGGGATGAAGTTTGTACACTAGTTTAGAAATCACTTATAGTTTTGACAAATACATGAAAAAGAAAGCATAGAACAAAGGAAATAGCATCCCACACTGAAGACTGAGAACTACAATTGGAAGAAATTCTGCTTTTTCCAAAGGTTACCCAGGACATGTATTTCAAAACACAGAACACCTGAAATCTAGTCTGCTGTCCTGAGTCCAAGACTTCCCTAGGTCTTTGTCCAGTTCCCACATCAACTCTATTCCTAGGAACTCCATGGTTACATTCAAATAAGAGCACACTATGTGCAAGTCATGGTGTCAAAACTGGTTAAGAGACCTGTGCAGCCTGTGGGCCCATCCCCATTCTGTTCCTTTCTCCAGCTACATTCAAATTCAGCTGCAGATAATAAATACTTCTGCTGTAGCTAAGTCCAGAGTGATAAAAAATTCAGCTGGCAAGAAACTACATAACCCTGCTCTCTTCATCTTCCCCAGGTCTTCCTTTGAAAGGTCAGCATCTACAGAAGTCCAGCCCCTACACTTGCCAAAGGTCCATTTGGAAGGAGTGGCCCTTAGCTTTGAATTGGGGTCCTGCTGTTGTTCACAGTGTACAAGTGAAAGGAGGATGAATGGCTGCTGGCAAGGCCTTTCCTCACTAGTCATTCCACTGCTGAGACTCAGTACTCCTCTTAAAACTAAAGCCAACTTGGTCCTTTTCAGTGGCAATGGGAAGGGAGCTCCCAACCTCCTTTCAGCCCAGACTTAAAATCTGAACTTTTCTGCATCAGTGACCTCATTTCATGTCCCTGCAAAATAAAACTCTGAAACCAGATAGCTCCGAACATTGTTTTCTAGTTCCCTCCAAGGTTGTCTTAGTAGGGATTTGCTCATTTTTAAACTGAATAAAGACTGCAAAGTGAGGGAGGAGAGATCCAAGGAATCTCAAATGGGACAGAGTTGAGGTATTTTCAGATATATAAAGCTTTTGTGAACGGAGTTCTTCTTCTCTGCCTTTGCATGAAATTAATTTTATTTGTTTAAACAGGTTTGAGGAGAGATTTGTAGTTCATAGGTCCAGATGTTGCGTAAAATTAGTACCTCATTCTCATTTACACTGATTTGACTCTTCTCTAACTTAAAAAAGAAATATCAACACATGTGAACCATCCACAGAAAAAAACTTTCAAACCCTGCTCCACCAAACTTTAATCCTACGCATTTTCTAACTTGGAGTTCAAGTTCATGCTTGTAATACCCATTTTATAGTAAGAATACATGCAAAACTGTTTGAGTTCTGTGCACTGGTGCTTTTCCATGCTTACATCAGCAGAAAAATAAGTCTTGCAAAAAATAAGAAGTGAAAAAATCCCAAAGAGAGTAATGAAATGTTCCTCAAGACACATGTATGTGCAGAGGTGAGAATGAGCGTGCAAATGTACAAGCATGTTTACTACCACAGATGTGAGGTTCTCAGATTAAACTGTAATGTGAAGCCTTGCTCTAATTAGAGCTAGTGCTGTTAGTCCTGAAAGCACAAAATAAAGAGGATTTTGTGTAAGTAAGTCGGAAAAAAAAAAAATCAGATCGTACATTATCATCCAAAAAATTCCAAAATCGAACATAAGGCCAGCACAGCAGAGTATTAAGGAAAACTGAAAAGTTTTGTAAATGTTTTCACAGGAGGTTAGGATCTCTGTTACCGCCATGATGATAGCAACAGTGAAGATTGGTTTGCAGTGAGTCAGAGTCATATCAGCAGTCACAGAAGACATTAAAAAACCCGAACTGCTGGGTATTGGTGGAAATGTTCCCAAGTTCTTGACTCAGGATGAATTCTAGCATTGGTGTTTGTTAATCCACAATTTCATATTAGAAGCACATGACACGCTGAACTTTTTCATGTTATTCAATACACTACAGATTGAGCACCACTAAACATGGATGGAAATGGGTGGTCATAGTGACAAGAATTTCAATGGTTTTGTTCTTAAGCAAACATTAAAATTTTAATAAAATATTTAACATTTTCAATCAACTCAATATTATTCATAATGATTATTTGTTGTCATTCTGCTGTTTTAACCATACAACCAAAGAACAGAAATATCACATGGTCTCCTACTTAAGGAGAGCTGAGAATAGTTAAAATGAATAATTGAAAGGCAATGCATCTCAAAACATTTTTAAAGTCCACACAAGCAATTCCAAATAAAAAACAAACAAAAAAACGACTGACAATAATCATTATTGTAATGTCTTCAGTGATTTTTTTCACTACTGAATAGTCATTAAAAGTTTAAAGATCTTTATCAATGTCTATATTCTTTTAAAGATAAGTGAACTAATCTCTAACTGCTGCAACAGCACTTAACCCAGTGGATCCAGGCAGGATTCCCCATACTGTAAAAGCTGGCAGGGCATTTTCTGTGAGATTTCCTGGAAACAGCTCTCCACCATGGTATGAGTAATTTAAATTTGGTAACACTGCAATAACTCTGTGAAGGCATGAGTTGGGGAGGAGTTCTGCAGAGGGGTGATGTGATGAAGGCAACACTAAGTCTCTATGAGTGGATGGCTACCTTATTTTCTGTTGAAATGGACACTTGCATTGCTAATGAGGTTTTAGTTACTGTTTTCTTAAAGATAATCTCAGAAAGGTGTCTCTTAGTATTTAAAATCTAAATAAAGAAAACTAATAGCATATCATGAATCAAGGCTCTACTGGGCACAAAATGAGTAATATTTTTTACAAATAGACTAGATGTTTACAGGCCTCAGATTTGTGCACATACACTTGGGTTTCTAAATCTTCCCACATATTCTGTGGGCTCAGTATTCATAAACAGTAGGAATGTTATTTAAGTACATCAAGCTTAATTCTGTAGTTGTTAATCACACAGAAGTTCAGCATCAACATTCCCACAGTAAGAGAAAAGCAGGAGCAGAAGAGCAGCTTCTTATATGCCCTTGTCATTAGCAGGCACTTCACAATGATAGAAGATGTCTTAAGGTTTACTCTACATTCTGAACCTTGGCCAGGTTAAGTAAAGATAAACTGAGTGAGAAGTAAACCAAAAACAAAAGAAAAAATGTTTAGTGCACATTATTCTGTATCTCGTCTATACGACCCAGTCAGCTCAGCTTGAAATACTAGGTAGCTCTAAAGTTTCCCCACCATATTAAATTACCTATGCAAGTTTATAAGCAATTAAATAAGTTATTTGTAGTACAAAGTGCTACTTGCTAGCTGGCAAGAGTTGTTTGTGCCTATTGGCACAACTACGATAGCCCATTTGCATTGTGACCTTGCCTCTTTCCTCCGTCCTCCCCATAGTTAATGCAGGAATTAGCCGCACCTGTTTTGCAGTTCACAGGAGGAAAGGTAAGAGCAACTCAATTGCCCTCCACTATTATCCAGTATTAGCAGCACTCCATCCAAAAATGCCAATGATATGCTTGTCTGCATGGCTGTGATGGTGTGCTTCCCCTCTTTCCAGGCGCCACTTGATCTTTATCTCCTGTAACCCTGCCCAAGCGATAACCACCCATGGTGGTCATAACGGGTGCATGTAGTCGTGATGGTGGCATCCGGGCCTCAATGTAGTTTTGGAGAGACAGCTAACAACACAATAGCCAAGGGCTAACTTGAGCAATGCTGGTTCTGTGGTCAATATGCAAATATGACTATAGGTCAATCATCTTACCCCCATAAATAGTGAACAGCCCAAGAGCCCTTTGAGCTCTCCTGAATGGCAGTGGGCTGCACGCCAGGGTCTCCCCGTGAGTTGGGATGCTGCTCAAGGTTACTACTCCTCGAGGCTGAGAGATTCCTTGCCACAATAGATCCTTGGTAAGTGACTAATAACATGCTGAACTTTGAAATCTTAGCTACGTGATATAAAGGATTGATTGCGCACATACAATCCTTTAGACATAAGCCGTTGACCAAGTCTGGGACTAGGATTGGATCCAGCCACACCTAAACTGCTCTCTGAGAAGGAGTCTGAAAGCAAGGGAGTCCTCTCTGAAACCTTGACTCAACAGGAGGGTCTGCCCGACAGCTCTGTCAGACCCTGTCCTCTATGTAGTAAATAACCAAGTGTGCCTTGCCATCTTGAATCTCATCAAACACTGTCGTGTTTACCATCAAACTTTGTTAAATCCCCGTTTCATATCAATAAATGTATTGCTGCTTCTCTCTACGAGTGAAGTGCATTGCTCCATCCGCGACAATGGCACAAACCTTGTGCGTGTGCTTAGATAACCAGCTGGTATTTCTAAACATTAGTCTTTATATGTGATTGCTGGATAACATGGAAGCACCCTTAGGGGCTGACAATAGAAACTGCCCTTAACAGTTAGCCCATGCATTGCGGTTTCCTTTTGGATATAACTCCATCACATCTGTCTCCTGTGGCATGAAAAGAGGCGGTAATAATGTGATTCCTACAGCTGTGTCCCTCCGCACTTAAGTACCTGACAAAGTCATCAGGGGTTTTGAGATGATGACCACAGGAAGTGTCTCTATCCAAAAAAAAAAAAAGTTTCTTTGTCCTTCATGCCATTTAAATCAGAAACTGCAAGACTGGGAGATTGTGCAGGATACCTTGTGCCAGCTGGACACTCAGAAAAAGGAAAAAAATAGTAATGGGCTGTGGAAGATTTGGGTTAAAGGACTTGACTAAAACATACAGCAGCTTTCAAGTGTAGAAACTCTGGAAGCCAAGTTCTGCAGCTTGCAATCCCCACCACCACCTCCATGTGTTTATTTATAACTTTCCATCTTTTTTTTATTTATTTTTAGCCTGCCTCACACACTTTTGAGTTCTCTGGAAATAATATCTGAGGACGTTGGAGTAGGTGTTTGATAGTTTAGGAACGGCCTACAGAGTTTTCCATTACATTTCAGAGAAGCAAAATAAGGTCAGATCCAAAAAATATGAACAGACGAGTATCAGCAGGGACCAAGGAGACAGAAGTTGTCGGTTCTGTACTTGATCTTCATCAGCTTTTGTGAAACAAGCACCTAAAGCCTTAACAAAGGTGGTACAGAAGTAAATCTTGGTATTGTGGTAAAGCAGAAATCTTCTTTTAAAGTGTTGTGATTGCCTAGCAGTGAGGTCAGGAGAAATGTATCACTGAAAGAATTGAAAAATCCCTTTCTAAAGTCAGCAAATACTACTGTCCTTTGTGGCTGCAGCTTTAGGTGAAAGGCTGTTTTAGGTTGGGATTATACTATGGGGAGGAAAAGAACAGGTCTGATCTCCAAAGCAGCTGGCACCTAGATAAAGCTCAGTAAAATTTTGATTTCAGATGTCCTCAAGGAAAGGACTTAATCTCTGTATATAAAGGTTTGTAGCTAAGTGCAAATAAAAAGGGTAATAAGATCATTACCATGAACTGTGGAAATCAGTGTGTTATGTGCTCCCTTTCTTGATTTTTTTTTTTTTTAATATTTCTCTTGACCCTTGGAATGATTTATTTCCTTTCAACATTAGTAGTTCTGAAACTACTGTTTCCACACCAGTGGCTCATACATAGATTTTGAAAAACAGTATCAGTTGAAGTTTATGCTTCTCTACTAAATTTCAGGGTAAAATAGGTCATCGCAACCAGCACATAAAAAAACATATTTCTGTTCTACAAATGCAGAACTGAGGCATGAGGGTTGCTTCTACATTGTGCCTCTTCTCCAATGAAATATTATTTAGTGTCTGAAAATTAAGCTTGGCTTATTGTAGAGTGAGATATGAAGAACGAACAAGCAGGCTGTTTGTATCACCTATTAGTGCTGTATTTTCTGGCTGCATCATTTCTCAATACCTCTAAGTTCCACCACAGCCCCATGGCTGGTAACTGTGGGCTGCATTTCCTTCTCTGGGCTCAAAACAAAATCCCACTTTCTGAGCTCCCTGCTCAGATATTCCATTTGCTTTCAGGATGTTAGCGTGAGAGCAGATTAGTCGCCTACCACATCAAAAGATTTGGTGCTCAGATCATTCCTCATTTTGTTCTGCCAGAGATTCCACTTCTACTCATCCAGTGTGAATAATCCGTGAAAACACATGAGAAGGCACAAACGGGTCATTGCTTATAGCTGGCATTCAGGACATACCAGTACCAGACAACTCAACAAGTCATGACTACTGTACACTCCTTAGCTGTACACATAAAGAAACTGGATCTAGATCCAAATAAAGATCCAGGGTCAAGAGGAAGTGGCAACCTGGCCAAGTTCTGAAGAGATTAATCATTTTTTATTCAGCCCACATTATGGCTCCTTTCCCACTGAAATCAGAGGAGGTTTTCCTGTGAAAGAATTAGCTGAATAAATAAAACCTGTAGTGCTCAGGCCCAAGGCTCCTTGGCTACCATCTCACCTCCTCTCCTCACCATCTGCCTACTTCAGGAGCACTGAGCTGACAAGAAAGGTCAAATAGCTCACCTAGCCAGCTCAGGAAAGTTAACCTAGCAGTAAATGTCTTTCCTAGATAAGCTGCAAAGGCTTTGAAACCCAACTTGTTGCACAAAAGGAGGCTGTTTCCCTAAGAAGCATCAGGCGACATAGGAGAAAGGCAAGCAGCAGACCCAGAACACCCTGGGATGCTCTCAGCTGTTAAAACCATTGGAAAGAGGTGAGGGGACCATTGCTGAAAGGGCTGACTTAAAGCTGTCCCAGCTTCAAATGCACAGGCAGTCATCAGCTTTCCTGAGATCATGAATGGGAGCCAAGCTAGGACCTTGCTGTGGCATCAACAAGGAAAAGACAGACATGGATAGGAAGTTAACATAAATAGATTACAAAATCAAGGAGGGCTTTAGAGAGTGTGTGGATGAGTAGGGAAGGTTTAGAGTCTCACAGCATTTGTTTTACTGTGACTTTTGAAGGATTTTTAAGCATCCTTGGAGAGAAATCTTTCCAGAGATGGCCCAGCCAGCCAATTAAAGTTATGATTCATTGCCATGGAGCTTATCATGATGTTATCATCATGAGTTTGTAGTATCATTCAACAAATGCCTCCAAACTAAGATGATACAGTGTTTGGTCATAATTAGTACTGCACCATAAATTCATGTACAGCTTTAAAAAAATTAAGAAACAGTATGTCTCCTACCCAGAGAGCAACAACCTATAGCTAAGCCATTTTCTCAGACACAGCACAAGCATGATTAATTCAGCTAATAGCCAACAAGGACATGCTAATTACTTTTCTCTGACTAACAGTGACCCATGTTTCTGTGAGAAAATGCAGTTTTGAGGACAGAGCTAGAGGGAAGATGCAAGCTTTGAAGCTGTAGGTCGCATTGCAGTTGCTAAAGAGAGAGCATGCATCAGCGTCACCTACAGAGAAAACTCTATTAGCTGTATTAGGCTATTTGCCATGGGACATCTAAATGAATGGCATCAAAGACAGAAAATGTCGGCCAGCTCTAGGTCTGAGGCTTATGTTATAAGAAAAGAGTTAATTAAGGTATGTTACAGGTGAGTGGGGGAAGCAAAAGGATTTGTAACTGTAACTATCCTCCTCTAGGCACTTATACTGTATACACAGTTATATAATTTTTAAAAAAATAACTTCACAAGTGTTCCATTTTTGCTAGAATATAATCCAGACAACCCTCAGTAATTTGTGTATTTTATCAACCCCTTGCTTTTACTATTTTTTTTTCACTTTATACTACCACACCACAACCTTTCTAATCTAAGATAATGGTTCGTCTCTCTCTTTTATTCCCTAGTCCCATATGGCTTCCTGGTGAAGATGCTGATCTTACCCTTTCATCCCAATTACTGTTCTTACAACAGCTGATCCTGCCACTCATTAATTTACACATCATTGCTTGGCTGAATTCCCGTTCTACCTTACCTATTGCAAGACAACTAGGTCATATTCAATTTTTCTACAGAAAAGATAGATCTAATTCTTGCTCAAGTTCAGAGCTGCAGAATTCCTAGTGCAAAGCTCTGGGGAGCTGGGTATAGGAGACATTCTTCACTTTTAAAGATGTTTCTGTGTTCCTCATTTTCCTGCTTTCCTTCAAAGGTGATCCTCTTTTAGCTTAACAAGCAGGCTCTTACAGTTTAGAGCTGAAGGTTGAGACCAGTTCTGTTTCTTAGCTATATGCTTGAGCCTCCTGGGTGCCTAAGGTAGTGTGTGCTGAAAGCAAACTACAAAGATAGAGACCTGTGGTTTATCTTCTCCCTGTCTCGCTTCTCTTTGAAACAGGGTTTAACAGGAGATCTCACACATAACTACTACAGTGACATAAGAGCTGAAGAAGAGATGCCTTTTATCTGCAATTAGAGACAAGCATTGAACATCAGAAAGCTTGTGCCGCAGAAATCTGCTGGGGCTGATTACACATAACCAATGAAACACCAATGGCCTACTCAGCTTTCACCTTCTTGGAAGAACAGATATCGTTTACCTCTAGAGGCATGCAACCTTCAGCACTCGGTGAAAGCAAAAACAAATGTAGTGTGCAATGCAACCATGACCACACAGCAAGACTATGCCTCTGCAAACTACCCCATCACATACTCGGATGTCACCAACCCTCATGTCTGCTGAAGGCAGAAAGACTTCCTTTTGCAAGCTTTGTTGAATTCTGAGGTTACTGGAGTGTGAGAATTTTCCTGCCAGGAGTTTTTTATGAAATCACGTTAACAATTTTTTCTTATTTCTTGATTAAAATAATAATAATAATAATAATGTTTTATAGCCTCTCCAATTGTCAGTGGCTGCCTCACCCGCCTTTCTTCAGAGCTCATAAGTCCAGGCTCTGGGTCTTTCTCCTGTAAGTACTGAAAACAAATTCCAGAGCAGACTTCTAGAGGCCTCTCGGGGTTTTCCCTTTGCTAATTTATTCTAACTTTATTTAACAACAGGGTTCCATTGGTAGAAGATTAGCCCTTATTTTTCCCTCATTACGGTTGTGGTGTTTGCTTAATCCCACAGAATCTGTGCAGTACAAAGCCAATTGATTTCTGAACAATTATTTTATTTAGCTCCATAACATCGAGTTCTCAGGAGCATTTAGCCCTTTGCGGTCTGAAGACATTCTGGCTGAGGAACATCTACTTTCTCTAAATCAGTTCAGGAGAGTGTTTAGCAAAGTGGTCAGTAATCTCAGCCTTAGACTTCTGGCTGTTTTGTCTGCTAACCTTTAAGGGCAAGGACAGTGCACCTATATGATTGTCCATGGTGGGCAAACCAATAGAGCACCCAGCACAAAACTTTACTAAATTTTCAGGCATTGTTTGTTCTCTACTTTCTCATTTGCACATTTTGAGGAATAAATGCCTCTGAAGCAATGTTCAGAGCCACTGGACAATCTCAGCTTCCAGGAAGAGCAAGAACAAGAAATGTAAAAAAACACGAAGAAAGTGGATGCAGATGACTCAGAGCTGCTGCTAAATGCCCCACCATGAGTAATGAACAGCCAAAGCTGATCTCTCATCTGATTCTTTTTTCAATTGTGATGATCATTAAGCAGTGAATGAATTAATAAACATCAACATTGTGTGGAAAGGGTCTACTGACAGGGAAAAAAAGGAACTATATTCTTCAGTCCCTTTATTTCCAAGGAATACTTGAAACCCACTGTGATCAGACAGAAAGGACATTGTTTCAGTAGTGGTGGATTGAAAACATACTGAGCAAAACAGGCAACCCTTACATCTTAATCCAAAGGAGATCAGTCTTCAGTTATTACAAATTTAAGGACAGCATAGCACAACTCAACAGTCCTCAGTCTCTTCCATAGAGACCAGTGGTTATCATAAAAACTAGCCAGTTGTTTGTGGCTTTTTTAACATATTTATTTAATGCTATGATTTATCTTCAATACATAAGCATAAGCAGAGAAGATTTAGAGAAGATCCAAAAGATCATAAAGCTAAGTTTTTACCACAGGACAGTTAAGATTAATTTTCTCAGTGGGATTTCCATCTCAAATGACTATCCCAAGACGATGACATACATTTGTCAGGCTGAATTATCTTACTGGTATAAAATCATACAAAATAAAAAGAAAATCCCCAAAGAACCTCAAAAAGGATTGTATATATTTTGATGGGTTTTTTCCTCAAAGAACTCTCCCATGTTGAAAGAAAATTGGAAAAATTATGAGCTTCTCAGCTAAAGTTCAGCTTTTGAAGGTCCAGTGTCCCACCCAGTCAACAAAGCAGCAGGCCACCATCACCATATTGCAGCCAGATTAGGGCAGCACATCCACGGACAGGAGGACACAAAAAGAGGTTGTTTATCGGTGGGGGCAGCACTTTGAATTGGAGGGAAAAAATATTCTTTAAGTAACTTTTGTTAGAAGTCAAATGCAAGGTATTCTTAAGTTCAGATTATGAAAGACTTCATTTATGGAACCAGTTGTCTAATTCAGGAGGTTTCTTATTTTCATTACACCAAGTCCTTGGCTGTTATAAATTAATGCAGCTTTGTTTATTCTAATGGAGTCATATGAACAGTAGAAGCATTCACCGAACCACATTGTAAAGCTGAGGAATCTCATGGCAAATAATCTGACCCAGAGAGCGTTGCTTAGAGTAAAACCAAAGAAAGAGGTACAAATTGTTCTCATCAGTCTTCATACCTCTATCTTACTGATTGATTGGAGAACAATTCAAATCTAAATTAGAGGATCAATCAAACGAGGTTGGACTAAATAATGCTTCTGTGGCCAGCAAAATTTAACTTGTTTCCAATCCTGTGCCTTTACTCTAGCTATGCACTGCAGATTAAAGGCTGTGTAGGAATCATTTTTCTGTACACTTTCAGTCAACGGATTCCTTTTCTGACTACAGTGTTATTCCGGATTATCCAGTGGGGGGAGGAGGGAATAAGAAATAAAGTCCACCAGAATACAGCATGCTTTTAAAATTCTCACTTTAAAAATTACGTGTTTCTGAAGCCTACATCTACACTGGTGTTTTATGAGCTGGATGTTAACACAGAAGCCCTTAATCACAGATTTCAGTGCAGTTCAAGAGACCCTTTTCAGGGACAGAATCACTTACACACCCCTATGGGGATGGAGAGGAAAGGCTGGGTCCAGACCTGTCATATCAGAGAAAGCGTTCTGATTGCAGAAGATAAAAGGTCAGTTATTGAAACCAATGTACTGAAAGCAACTGTCTCACTCATCCCGGTCCTAAAGCAACAGTTGTCTGCAAAGTATTAGGAGGAAATCTTTTTTGTTTTGCATGCCGTAAATGGGGAGAAAAGAGATACCACAGAATAGCAAGTTGACTCTACATTCTTAGAAAATTGTCTTCCTGGGGGGTGGGTTTTCACTGTGAGTTTACATATCCTTATAACTTACTTCCCCAAAATATCAGTTTAATTTTCTTTTTCTCTTTTCTGACTTTTTATTCTTTTTCCTCCTCTCCTCAGCTTTAATCTGCAAATGTATCTCTAACAATTTTTTATTTCTTTAAAGATGAGTAAATGAAAGGTCATCACTTCCTTTCCACCAAAGCTTCCTTCTCACAGTGAAATTTTGTTACATCACATTTTAATAAGGATGATTGTGCAGCTCTTGTGGGGAGAGAGAAATGGGAAAAAGAAGAAAACAAAAAACCCTCAGTGATGAGATTAAAATAACACAAGGAAATATATTTTATTCAGAATCCTGCATCAGCTTTAGCGGAAGCCCTTTCTGTACATACCCATCTTCCCTGCTTTATTTAGATTGGCATAAATTGTACAGAACTGCTACTTGATTAAAAAGGAAGTGTGGTTAATTTGTACACCAAGAGTGAAGTAGTGGGGTACAAGTCACATTTAGACTCATTTAGGCAGTGTCACTATCACTGTCCTGATAGATCAAGGTAGAAAAGATCAGTGTGTCTCACCAGTAGAGGGAAATACTGGGGTGAATCCATAGGAGAAGGACAGCCAGGACTGATAAACATTCACTCATTGTGAATCAGGAAGGTCATCACGCCGGAGCTGGGAACTACATGGGAATATCTGGTGTTCACTAGGGATCATGAATCAGGGTTCCACTAATCTTATATACACCACAGAATGTATCATAATACTTCTGCTAGAGGAAACCGAGAACTTTTACTGTGAAAAATAGCTACTAAATTGTAGGGGTTTGATAAGGACCTGTGGAAAGACCCAAGGTGGGATGCTAGGAGAAAATACATACGTTGTTGGACTTTAAGCTTGTTCTGAAGGGTTCCTTTAATAAGTACCTATGTTTCATGGAGACATAGGCAAAACCAGCAACTGATAACTACTTGGCATGGTGGGGTGGGAATACCCAGAGAGTGGTTTTGAATAAATCACTCCCTGAGACAGAGAAATTCTGAGGACTCGTTACTAAAATATAGGCTGTTAATTCCTCTGCAAAACATGCCTTTTATTAGAAAGAAGGATCAGACTTTAATAATGGAAGAAGCAGCTAATTGTTTTCTGACAGGTCTGAACTCACACCTTTATTTATATTAAATCTGAGCTTCAGTGATGGCACCTGCTGCATTACACTAATACGCTGTTGTATTTTGTTTACTCGGATGGAGGCAATAGAGCCATGAAGACTGTTAGACTCCTGTGGGGCTTTACTCCTCTTTTCTTTTTTTTGTCTTTTTAATTGAACATGTAGTGAAGGAATTAATAAATGAAAGCAATGGGTTAAATTCAGGCACACATGTATGAAGCAAGTGGCTGCAAACTTCCACACACTGATCTATCTGTCAGTGCACTTCAGCCTTGATTTTAGTGTCCCTTCCCCTGCTGTTCTGCACATGCCTGTCTCCTACCGCTCAGCTACACAGTCATCTGGCTACACACAATGTGTTGCTTCTTCACCTCCCTCCCAAATCTCCAGCCTCCAGCTAAATCCTTTCTCCCTCCTCCCTTTACTTCTTATAGAAATTATTCCTGGCCAGCACATCACCCTTCTTTGCCCTGTTTTCTTGTCCCTCCCCCTTGCCATCACAATAAAATCATAGTTTAACAGAAGTCAGTGAAATCCATAAAGTAGAGCAAAGGTTTGTTTCACAATATTCCATTGTTAGATTAAATAGTAAAGATAAACATTTAGGAAATGCAGACAACATTTTTATGAAGCATAATTTTGGGCTTAAAATACATGATATAAAAAAAATAGGCACTAATTAAAAGCAAAATGAGATAAGCTCAGAGTAGTCTTTATTTCTAAAGTATGAAAAAAGAATTAAAAAGATGAAACGTTATTCATAAAGTTAAAATCTCACAATGTAACTACCGGGATGTTGGACCAGAATAAACAGTGAAGTAACAGAAAGGGTCACCAGGAGTTTAGAGGCAAAAATCTGACCAGGTTTTTTTCTGATTGTTTTTTATTATTATTATTACCAGGCCTGCAAACAGGAAAACCTTTTAGATTTATTTCCCAGTCCAAAAATAATCTCTCCAGACACATTTTCTTATTTGTCTTTAGAAAATCTCCCAAATGAGGGTTTCAAAAATAATTTGATTTAGAGATGAGCAACTGAGATATTTTAGCAGACAGAGGTAGGTTACAGAAGCCGATCACTTCACTGAATTCTAGATAATTTGAATGCTTCATAGTATGCCCAAAGTGTAGTCTATTAACTTAAAGTTACTAGCTTACCTTTGGGTTTTGGGGGTTTCTTTCTAAGTTTAGGACAATGTCCTAAAGTCTTGGGATCAATGTCTTGGTTGTTCAGATTCACACCATCTACAGTACATTTTCCAGGAAAGATTTTCTCCTTGACTATCAAACTGTTTAGACCATTAATCTTTTTAAGGAAGGTATCTCTATAAAGTACTTTGCACATTTACTGCACACTGTGAATGCTCATTTTATTGACAAAGTGTGGTCTATGAATTCCATGCAAAGTGCTAGGTAAAGATGATTTTACCACTTTTCCTTTCATTAGCTCACTGTTTTCAGCCATCTTGCATCACTTGTTGCCTCTGCATAAGCCCCTCTAACGCTGACTCAGTACCTGACAACAATTTTCAGCTTCATTGGTGCCAGCTAAACCAACCAAAATTCAGTAACAAATGTGAAATCAGTTGCAATTAAGGACAGGTTTTGCAAAGATGAACAAACAGAGCAGGAGTTCCGCAGCACCAAGGGGTGTGCAAACAGAAGTGCATGCAGGAAGTGTGAGCTGAGGTTTGCTCACTTCAAGCAGGAGCAAGTCTCTGGGCGAGTGAAGATTTTAAAAAAGCAAGATCTGAATCAGCCCCTTCATCTCAGGCAGGCAGACATTTAAGATGCTGGTGACTGATGGAATAGTTACCAAACTTTCAGTTATGATAGAGGTGAGTAATGATTTTTATGTCGTTCTTCACAGACTATCTTCATATCTTCCTCTGTCCTGTCAAACCAAGAGACCTGCTCTTCCACATACCACCCAAATGCCTCGGTGCTTCAGTAATAAAGTAATATGAACCCATGCCACTCTTCCGTCAGCCCGTGAGAAGTTGGCTCCAGAGCATGCGTGGGTTTATTCTGTAGAGCTTTTGGCCGCTGTTAATAACAGCAGCAGGAAGCTCTGAATGGCATGTTCTGTCAACAGCGGGCCCCTTAATAACTGCCAGGGGTTTTTACCCCTCCCCTCCCTAGCTGTATTTTATGTGGACTGACAGGAAGAAATCACCTCTTTCACCTTCTCTCACAGCCTAAATAGAAATGAACGATAAAATATTCATGAAAAGGGGAGGAAAAAAAGGAGAGAGAAAAAAAGTCTCAAGTTATACTAACGCTAATAAAACAGTCAAAAGAAGAGAATTCAGGGAAGGCAGAGATAACGGCATGTACCTTATCTCAGCTGCCTCCTGGTCTGGCTTGTCCTCATGAATGTACAGAGTGATGAGGACTGAAAGAATAATGCTAAGTACAGTCAAGCTCTGTGCCACAGGGTATTAAACAGGACCAAAACACTGGGTCAGTGATACTGCCTCTGACGCTGCCTCCAGCCCACACCTGCACCTCTTGCAGAAGAGATGCCCTTTGACAATTTGCTAGATGATAAAATACTGCAGTTATATGTTTGAAAAACTTCCAGTTGTTAAAGCTGCTGTATGGGAAATGGTGCACAGAAATTTGTAGCACAGTGATAATGTGATGTAATCCTCCAGTTTATAGGAGGATCTTGGATGAAAAGCTGCCTCAAAAATCCCAGTCGGAAAGTAAATGTGATATATGTAGCAAGGTAAATCTCTCCTTTCTCAGTTAGTAAATTGGTGTTAACATCAGTGCTATATTGAAGTTAAGTACACTGATAGATTAGGTGTCCTGCAGGTGTTATGTGAGTTGATTTAAATTCATTTATTCACATAAAATTTACAGATTAATACATTAGTTTTTCATAAATCAGCTACATAACACTTTAGATCTTTGGTTTACACATAGTCTGCCTACAAATAATTGCTCCTTAGAGTCTGCCATAAAATTACAACAGGAGCTCTGCCTTTTTGAAAAGGCTTGAAACTTGGCATTGAGATGTGGGCAGAGGTGCTGACACGACCACTGTAGAGATTTTTGCCAAGAAACCTACCATAACTGTTCAACAGTGAAGACGTTAGTTCAATATGCATTTGTTAAGAATTTTGTGGCAAAATCTCTCCAGTTTTCGTATGCAGTGAGCATGCTCTGTCTGCTCACGAATCCCCCCTGTCACTGCAGACAGAAGGGAGAAGCGCAGACCTTCAGAGCAGCTGAGCCTATTTCAGGGGTGAGCAGCAGGAACTTCCCCTGGAATTGTGCTTCCATGTTGTTAGAAGCTGTTACAAAGGTGCTGGATCTGAAAGTGAGATCTTCTCTTTTTCTCCTTATTCTTATTATTTCTACCCCTGAAGCCCACGAAGAGAGAAGGAAAAAGGAAGTCATGCAATCAGACTGTGAGAGCTGTGACACCTTACGTGGACTGGAGGGTGGAGAAAAGGTAAAGAGAGGGAGGTTGCTGGAGGCATGAGGCACAGAAGAGTTCAGGCTTGAAAAGGGAAGAGCAGAGGCTTTGTAACTATTCAGCCCCTCAGCAATGCTGTGCTGTCAGCAACAGCTTTGAAATCCACACTTGGAATGGTTCTCGGAGATGAGAAAACCACAAAGCAGACAATAGTGGATACCAGTAGATACAGAAGAGGTCCATGCCATGAGTGTGAAGGATCCAGTTGGACATTACTGTTTTGTTTTCCTGACAAAGGCCAATTTGTGGAACTGAATATCTTTCACAGGAATAGGACTTGCTTTCAGAGGGTTCTCACAAAGCAACAAGTTTGGTGAAAAAGCTTCAAAATGGTAGATGCCCATACTGACCTTTTCAAAATTGAAAATCTTGGGTTTATGGCATGTAACAAGCTTTCATTTGCAAATGCACGCTAACTGTGATTAAGAGACTAAAATTATCAGAAATGGAACACTTCAAAATTATATAGAAGCCTGCTTCAATTGAATAGGAATCATGCATTTAACTTTCAGTCTATGAAAAAAGTGACATTTCAACTTCTAAGCCCTATTTGTGGTGAATATTTTCTTTTAATTGGGACAATTTTCCTAAGTGGGAAAAAACCATCTGTTTCCCCCCTCCTCCTTCCAGCTGTGGCTTTTCTCTCTTGCATTTCTGTGCTTCAGATCTCTATGCATGGGATAGCATTTCAATGGGAAATAAGGGAGGATGGAATTCAAGGGCTTCATTTGATTCTTTAGCAGGAAAATCCCTCTATTAAACGTTATGGTCATAAAATCTGGGGTCCATAATACATGAAATGCCAGAATTTGACTGTTCTTTCAGCCTTAAGTCAGCTATCTTCTGCTTATGCACTACAATGCAGTTTTTCTTTTTATGATCACCTGTGTCTTTCCCCAGAGCCTCATACCCCATAAACAGGTCTTTTCTGAGTGAATAGGTTTTTATTAGTGTGCGTTATCACCGTCATTTAACATGTTTGCTTTGACACTTTATCTGGACTGATGTCTTAATATCCTATTTAAGTAGTCTTCCCTTTGAAAGATGGCTAGTAAGTATTTGTTGTTGTCCTGGTTTGAGGTAAAACAGGACCAATTTTGTTCAGTAACTTTACTTGTTAGCTAGGCCTCTTCTAACTGCTGAAATTAACAGCATGTTGTGCAGAAAACCGTTCGTTCTCAGAGTGATAAGACCCATGTTTATAGCTGATGCCAAGGAATGGGATGCAGAGAGGCTCTTGCTTATCCTTATTGCTATAACAACCAAGGCCAGCCAAATTTGTTACTTGCCCCGTTGGAGGGTCGGAAGCGGAAAAGCGTAGGGGGTCACACTTGCGGGGAGGAGCGGACAGGACAGGTGACCCAAAACTGACCCACAGGGTATTCCATCCCATCTGCCTCACGCTCAGTATAAAAGCTGAGGGATCAAAGGGTCAGTCTCTCTTTCTTCAATGGCCAGCGTCCTGGGAGGACTCCGTCTCTGCGTCTGCCTTTGATCCTGATCCTGATCCTGACTCCAGATCCGGAATCCAGTTCCCGTCTGTCACTGAGTCCAGTCTGGGACTTCCCCAGCACCTGCTGGTGACGCGACTGTCATCCTGGGAGCTTGATACGGCTTTGTGTATTTCATTTCCTTCTGAACTCTTAAGTCTCTCTTTTTCTCTCTCTTTTTCTCTCTCTTTCTTGCCTCCTGAGTGGAGCAGGAGAGAGAGAGCATCTGTCGTTCCACCGGATTGGGCCAATCTGGCCCAAACCACGACAGATTTATTGGCGCCCAACGTGGGGCACGAGCAAGGGCTCGAGCAGGCCTCTGATCGATTGCTGGAATAGTTTGAATTCCAGCTTGCTCAGAGCTTGGAACAGACAGCTTACATGACAGTTGTTTGTATCCTTTTAGGACTCTAAAATCAAAAGGTATTCTGAAAGAATAACATTTCTTTATATGTTTGCAGTCCATGGTCATCAAATTTACCTTTGAGGTCTGATATTTGAATTGTCAACACTAATCCAGCTGTTTACGTTTTCATCTTGTGCAATTAAAGGTACAAGCCAACGAATTAAGTAACTGTAATAAAAGAGGCTTGATTTTGGCTGCAAAAGAAGGTGGCCAGTACTTTTGCTTTGAACTTGTTTTTCCTTTGCTTAGCCAATAATGTCAGGAAACTACACCTTCCTTTTATACTCAAAAGGGATGAAATATCCATGAAGAAATCCATAAAATGCATATCCAAGAGAAGCAAAAAGACTTTTCAAGTAACAATAAACCAGAGTGTTTCAAACAAAAGAATCAAAATATACAGAAATATGTGTCCTGATGGTGGGAAAGATTTTACACAGCATTCTCACAACGTATATATATACACCCACCTCCTCCTTCACCAATTCCTTTCTCCAAAACTAATCTGTATTTCATTCAGGTTGTTTTGGAGGTTTCCAGATAGTGCTGCCCACAAATCTGTCTGCATTTGGAATGCAGCGGTTCGTGAATGACCTTTTCGTTATGTTCACTAAGCAGGATCTTGATCCAAGCATTCTTTGGCTTGAGCTCACTCCACCCTCCCCTGTGCTTTGAACAAACCACTTCCCCAGGCTCAGAGGGCCATAACTTTGGCTGTTTGAAAAACTCATTTAACACAATTGATTGTAACATTCTCTCTCTCTTTTTCCCCTGTCATAATTTCCTGATTGCTGTTCATCTGTACCACATGTGTGCTCCAAACTATATAAATGTATTGCCCCAAATGGTTCTTTCTCTCTTCCCATCTGCTGTATATTTATATTTACAGTAGCAAGCTAACTTGTATACTGCGGCATACAATTACAGGCCTGGAAAAGCAACAGGGAATTCCTCTCTTAGAGGTGCAGTTCTTGCCATCTGTAGCCATATCAGTCCTGTCTTCAGAAACATCTGACTACATAAGCTACACAAGGCAGCGTTAGATAGAGCAGCCTCCAAGGAAAATTTTAGGTACTACAGAGAGTAATAGCACTGACTAAGCAGATGGCACCCTTTGCTCTTAATCAGTCCTAAAGCTATACGCTACCATAGTGCAAGGGTGACAATTTTGTCCTAGGTGACATTCTTCTAATGAGATAAACAGCAGTGACAGTTGAAAATTATCAGTGCAGTCTGCTGCTTGGTGTAAAACTGGGAGTTTAAGTGGACTTGTGTGTGTGCATGTCTACTTTATATACCATTCCTCTTGAGAAATATTAACTGGGAGCCAGAAATATTCAGTGATTTAACAAAAATAAGAACAATTTTTGCAGAATCCATCTTCTTCAGCTGTTTCAATCTGGTAAAAAGGGAATGGTGACTGCTCTCCTCATCAAGACTAATATTTTTATGCATTCGCATGTGCAGAAAAATGATGTGCCTGTCAATCAAGACACTGCCTGTGCATGCACAAAGACCCCATATAAGTACAAGGACACTTTTTCCATTATATAGGCTTTAGAACTTATCCTTAAATTCATTCCAGCATTTTTTACAAGTGCAAAGGAAAATTCCTGTTTGCATTCATACCTTTGATCCCTGAACATACACAGATGGAATTTCCATCAGGGTGGAAGTTATTTTAGATTAAAAAAAGATCAGACATTTCCCTTTGACAGAGGGTATGTTGTGTCTGCAGTTGCCAAATCTTTTGGTTTTAATGTGCATCTAGTGTTCTCAAAACTCTAGCTCCTGGATTTATGGGATTATGCTAAATGTTAAACTAGAACATAGCAAAATGTATCTCATATGAAATTTCCCCTTTTTTGCATGATTCTGAGACCTAGCGTATCACCTGGCACAAACACAATAAAATGTGATGGGTCATCAACTTGGATTATTGCTGAGAAAGAGCAGTAGCATTGCAGGGTCCTGACTAGCCCAGCCACACTATTTTCAGTCTGGAGGAGAGAGCAGAGCAGCAACTGTTGAAGCAACTCACTTTTGACTGAGACAATTTTGTCCTGAGAACCCCTACTCTAAGCTACAGTTATCCCACTGTTGGTCTCTCTTGTTTTACTTTTGTGGCTTTTAATTTTTTTAAAGGTAGGAAAAATCATCACATTCCCAATTCAGAACTGAAAACAAAAATACTTTTTACTGCTTAGAATTACTTAACAAAATAAGAGGCTTTGAGAGTTATCTTTCTCTAACAAAAAGGTCTCCAAAAGTATTTAATATATTTGTTCTGCAAAAAGCCCTGCATTTCAATTTCTAGTTAAATTACGTCCTTGTTTTGGTTCTTTTTTTCTTGTGCAACATATTTTCAGTCTTGGCAGGAGTGCTGTTTTTGTTATAGGATTAAGCATACTGACGTATCGTCTCAAAACCCAAGGCTTCAACGTAGTACAATAATAGAGCTATGATAACACATTTCACTTTCTAGGCCCATTTATTCCATCAAAATTCACACAGTATTGTGTGTGCCTCCATGTGTGTCTGTACTTCTGTGCCTTCATCTCTTGAATCCGTAAGTTGTTCTGATCTGGAATCAGAACATAACAGCTGCAGGAAAAGGTAGATTGTAAGGAAGAGAGAAAACTTCTCTGAAAATACATAACAAAAGAACAAATCTTAGTGAAACTGTATTAACTCATAAGCATTCTGCACTTTTGACTGGATTCCAATCACCTCCTTTCCATGATCGCCATGATGTTTCACATACTGTTTTTAAGTAGGTGCCTTATATCATTATGGATGATGCATTTTAGTAGTAGGTACAGAGACTGCCACAGAAAACGAATAAATAATTTGGAAATTTGTTACATTCACTACCTGTAGATAAAGTGAGGGGTTGTTTATAGCTTGTTCTGTAGAAATATTTGTGAGAAATACTAGAAAGTGAAAAATGAGGTGGGGGGAAATCTGCTTGGCTGGCTTAATGGAGATTTCTGTTGTCAAGGAATTCTATCATAAACCACAGACCAAGGATTATTTGCTGAAACCTTAAGAAAGTAAGATAATTATAAAATTCTCACAAACAGTACTCAAATAGAAAAAGAGTGAAATTAGCTGAGATCTAAACACAAACCATACTGAACTAAAGCACAGTTTAGGAACGAAGATGTCCGGAGAAATGGACTCAAAAATATTCACAGAAGAAACTGCATTTCACTGGGGTATATTTTCTAGGAATCTGAGCTAAAAACAGGGAGAAAACAGTTTACAGATGTTTAGTTTTGTCTGCTTAGAATTACATCCTGTGAATATTCTGACTGTCCCTGTGGCTCAGTGATAATTCCACCAGCTTTTACACACCCTCCTGCATGCTCTTGAGAACAAGTTTTCAGCAGGTTAGGACACTTCCTAAGAACTGGAGGTGTTCAGCACTAATAAAGCCCTGCCTGTAAGCTCTACGAAGCTGCCTTGTATGCACATCTGCGCTCTTTGTTAGACATCGATTAGCATATTATTAAGAACACCAAAGGAGAGCTCCGAGAGTGTGGCTTTTTATAGCTTGCATATGTCACATTGCTGGACAGCTGAATTTGTTGGAGCTCCCTGTAAATAATGCAAAACTTTCATTTATGTGTAGCAATATTCTATTTAGATTATGATACAGACTTCATCACCATAAGTCTAAACACTTTAATGAACAAACTCATATTTTCCCTTCCACCAGAGTATTTATTCTTGTGTTATGTATTCAAGGGTGTCAATAGATGAACACATAAATCAAATCATCTTACATGGCTTAAAATTTAAATTAAATCAAAACATAAATTTGCTCTTCTGAATGATCTCTATACCTTAATGCATTGTACTGCATTAAGAAATCAGCTCTCCCACCGGATTCAAGAAATGGATGTTGTAGTTGTCATTCGCATTTTGCATGTAGAAAAGAAAGGGTGACTCTCAGGCCACGTGAGCAAATACTTCTTTTGTAACAGGACAGTAAAGAATGTGCAAGACCACTATCCAGCTAAAAATGAAAAGAATTTTCTTTCAAATTTATCTCCTCCCCAGAGGTAAAGAATGATGTGCTTCCTTACAGGTAACTCTTGCAAGTCCACTCCTGTATACCATCACATTTCTATATTGGGATGTTCAGATATTATTATACTGAAACATATTTGGAAATGTCAAACTTTTAACCTTAATACTAGTGTGACTCATCTCCTTCTGCTGTCCATGAAAATCGATAACCCCTGCTTCCTGCCAGATTAGCTTCTATTCTGAATCACTCTCCACTGAAGCTTTTTTCTCTGTCTCTCACCACCTGTGACAGAAGGATCCTGAAAAGACTTGGGATTTAGGGCTACATCCAAGTTTATCCCCACAGTTTGAGGGTTGTGTTTGACTGGGGGTTGGATGGAAGATGACTTAGCTGTTATTTTCACTGCCCCTCGACCCACATTTGTGCCCCTCTGAGGGTCAGAAGACACAGTTCTTAAGGATAAGGGGATTTTCTCAGCTTCTTGGGGAAAATCTAGAGTTATTTTTAACTATTAGTTATTTTTATTTTAACTAGTAGTGTTACGTTTTTCTCATAGTCCAAGATTCTGCGGTACTGATGAAAGACAGAAGCTAGGTCCTGTCCTGTACCCTTCTTTTTATACATTCAGCAGTATAAAACATCTGTATGCTTTGTATGCAGAGCTGAGCAATAATTTATTCAAAGTACTTCACCTCCTCTTCTATTTCTGAACCAACTGTGAGTAACTTAGCATTCAAGTGGCTTTGGAAAATGAATCTAGCAATCATTTCATGGAGAAATTGGTGCAAGCGTGGAATCTCTGAAAAGGGAAAGTGTTAATGCTGTGCCAGTGTCACTGAAGGGGCGCGTGATCTGGGTCACTTCATTTTAGCTAGTCTAGTGTTGTTCACAAGCAAAGTATGCAAAAAGTGAGACAGACCTTAATCATCAAAGAATTAACGAGTGGTAGAATATTTAATGTTTGTCAACAAGTTTTATTGAAAACTGATGAAAAAGAAGGATTAGCAGGGGGATTATTTCTTTGGCTAATAAATGTAAATACAGAATACACATGATGTATGTTATATAATTCTGTAAGGGGGTTAATTTAGTACAGTGTGGAATTCATAGAATTGTACAATCAGAGAATACCAGGTTGGAAGGGACCTCAAGGATCACCTGGTCCAACCTTTCTTGGCAAAAGCACAGTCTAGACAAGATGGCCCACCACTCTGTCCAGCTGAATCTTAAAAGTGTCCAGTGACGGGGAATCCACCACTTCCCTAGGGAGATTATTCCAGTGGCTGACTGTTCTCATTGTGAAAATTTTCCTCTTGTGTCCAATGGGAATGTCCCCAAACGTAACTCGTACCCAGTACCCCTTGTCTTTTCCATGTGACTCCTTGTAAAAAGGGAGTCTCTATCTTCTTTGTAGTCACCCTTTAAATACTGGAACACGGTCATAAGGTCTCTCCTAAGCCTTCTTTTCTCAAGGCTGAACAAACCCGGTTCTCTCAGCCTTCCCTCATAAGGCAGGCTTCCCAGTCCTTTGATCATCTTAGTGGTACTTCTCTGAACCCTCTCCAGCCTGTCCCCATCTTTTTTGCATAGCAGGGACCAAAACTGAACACAGTATTCCAGGTGCGACCTAACAAGTGCTGAGTAGAGTGGGATAATGACTTCTTTATCTCTGTTGGTGATGTCCTTGTTCATGCAATCCAGCATCCTGTTGGCTTTTTTTGCCTCAGCAGCACACTGTTCACTCATATTGAGCTTGTCCACATCGCTTTCCACAGAGCTGCTCCCCAGCCAGGTGGATCCCAACCTGTGCTGCACTCCTGGATTATGTTTTCCCAGATGCAAGACCTTACACTTGTCCTTGAACTTCATAAGGTTCTCTTTAGCCCACTCTTCCGGTCTATCCAGTTCTTCCTGCAGGGTGTCTCTCCCTTCCAAAGTGTCCACTTCGCCACTCAGTTTGATATCACAGAATCATAGAATCGTCTAGGTTGGAAGTGACCTTTAAGATCATCGAGTCCAACTATCAACCTAACACTGCCAAAAACACCACTAAACCATGTCCCTAAGCACCACATCATCAGCAAACTTACCAGGGTACACTTGATCCCATCATCCAGATCACTTACAAAGATATTAAAGTGTTGTGCCCAGTATCGATCCCTGGGGAACCCCATTTGTGACAGGTTGCCAGTTTGAAAAGGAGCTATTTACCACCATCCTGTGGGTGCGTCCTGTCAGCCAGTTCCCCACTCACCACACAGACCACTTGTCTAGACTGTAACACATCAGTTTGTCCGAGAGGAGGCTGTGGGGAATTGTGTCAAAAGCCTTGGAAAAATCCAGGTGGACAATGTCTACCACTCGCCCCTGATCAACCAAGCAGGTTACTTTGTTGTAGAAGGCGACCAGGTTTATCAAGCACGATTTGCCCTTGGTGAATGCATGCTGGCTTTTCGCAATCATGTGCTTCATTTGACCTGTGATAGCCTCCAGGAGGACTCATTCCATAATTTTCCCAGAGATTGAAGACTGATGGGCCTATAATTACCTGGACCCTCCTTTAAGGCCACCTTGTAGTTGGGGGTGACATTAGCCTTCTTCCAGTCTTCTGAGACATCCCCCAGTCTCCATGACTTCTCAAAGGTTATGGAGAGCAGCCTCGCAGTGATGTCATCCAGCCCTCTTAATATCCTCTGGTGGATATCGTCAGGGCCCGTTGATTTCTAGGAGTCAAGTTCCTGTAATAGTTCACATGCCAGCTCTTCCTTCACTGATGGTGGGTCTGTTTGCATGAACCTGGACTGTTGTTCCCAAGGCCTGGGGCCCAACACTGCTGGTAAAGGCAGAGGGGAAGAAAGTGTTGAGAACCTCTGCCTTTTCAGCACTGTTGGTGACTAATTCACCTCTGCTGTTTAACAGCGGACCAATAATTCTGATTTTAAATCTCTTGATATCCAACATGAGCAGAGCACACAGTCAACAAACTAATAATTAGCTTAGTGACGTATCTAAACATGACTGGTTAATAGAGAATTCTCATCAGATGCAGTATCAGTGTCCCCAGTGGGGTTCTGCAAAGGTTGTTACCAGGCCAGATGTTATGCAAGTTTTTATTGATTATCTAGAAGAAACATGAAGCTCTTGATGACTAGATTTTCAGATGCCACAATGATAGACAAAGCAAGAAATAATGAGAAGCTATTTGTATCACACAGTAAGCTGGACTGTAGAAAGTCTGAAATCTGCATAGATTGACAGGATATGCCTCAAAGGTGTTAGGAAATCAGCTGTAGTATTTACTCTTTAAATGTTCATTTTTGAAAAAGACATCTAAATTAACTATTTTTTACTCAGGGAAGACTGGGTTAAAGTAATCGGCCTATTTGTGCAAGGAAGGCCCTAAAATATATGAAAACTGTAAAGTTATTTAAAGCAATCTGTTGTTTATACCGTACCATTATTTTCCTCAGTTGCCTAATTAATCTTTTTACCTGGCTTTCTTATTGATGCTGAATGATTGCAGTTCTTAAAATTAAATTTGCTATATAAATACCTGTCACTTCAAATTTAGTTTGTCTTCCTTGAATAATATAGAGTTGTGGAAGGGGACATTATGTGTAACTGAAATTTTTCTCAAGGTCAAACAGCTATTTAAACATTTAAGTGGTCTGTCCACATCTTCTATGGTCCCTTAAAATTATTTAATTCCACAATTTTTTCCACCAAAAAAGTCACTTAGTGAAAAAATCGAGTAAGTACTTTTTATTTTTATTTTTATTTTTATTTTTATTTTTATTTTTATTTTTATTTTTATTTTTATTTTTTTAATTTCCTGGAATGACTGTGACCTGAGAGGGATCAAAATTAAAAGGAATTTGTTAAAAATTTGCAGAAAATATTGCTACTTCATTCAAAAAAATAAATTGATGGCGTATCTCTGTAACTATTGTTTTAAGCACTTTGGTGCAATATTATGTTGGTTATATAGAAGTGGGGAAATGAAATGCGTCTGTGTCATTTCTTTTCATGCTTTCAAGGGGTCCTTTAGTATTTATTGCAATTTACTGGTCTTTCAAGGACTATAATGGAATTTAAAGCTTACTGGCACGGTTCAAATAGGCTGTTTGCTCTCCTTTCATAACCTGGAGGCTTCCTGCTACTGGCTATATATTGCAGAAATAAATAGCAATTTCACTTTACTATTATTCAAAGGGTTATAACACTCAAGGTTAATGTGCGCTATGATGTCGTCTTCATGAAAAATGTTCGCAAATCTTGAAAGTTTCATAAATTTTAACACATATAATTTGTCCAAAAATTCCTACCAGAAAGCATGGTTGTTCTTTATTCATTCTTCAGCATTCATTTCTCTTTTAAAACCTTCCATTCTGCCAATGAGGAAACATACATTACAGCATTTGCCAAAAGTGACTTGTCATGTTTATGACTAGATAAGAAGTTAAATTGTTCTATAACCCTATCAACTAATATTTTCCATATCCTAAAAAATAAGATAAATGTTTGCAAATTATTAATTAGCAACTCAGCTCACTTTGCAAATGATTCTACAAAAACAAAAGACTAAGTGTACCGTATTATTTGTTCCAAGCAAATAGTTTGGGTGACTCTAACATATCCCAAGAATTAGATTGTAGGTAGATGAAAATATGCATTAAACTTCATGACTACAGTCATGGGAGCTGCCACTCTTACAATGCACAGCTACTCATTTTTTCCTATATGAAGGATGTAACGGACCTGATAGTCACATGAATTTGTTGTATAAGTCTATACACCTCATATATGTTTTTCCCTCTTAATAAACACAGTCAATGGTGATATTGCCTTATAGGTGTAGAAATTTTTTTTTCAGTTACGTTCACCATTCCTGAAAATGTTTGCTTTCTAAGCTTTGTTCTTGCTGTTTCCTGAAATGAAATGTTAATAGGCAGGTTTTCAAGGTCTTCCCTTGCCTTAAGGTTTTGACTAGGATCTTAAACTGGAAGTTAAGGATTCCTAGGACATTATTCAAAGTAAGATAATCTCAGATTCTCAGCTAGGTGCTTCTGTGACACTCCTCTTTTTTCATACATATCCACTGTTGTTTGAAAACTTCTATAAGGCAGATAATTATTCTTCATTTGCCTATGCAAATGCTGTGCCACCAGATTTTGGTTCTTTTATTTTAGGAAGTTCAAGGCATGTTTATTTTGGGTAGTGTCAGCCACACTGTATTCAGTATGCCTAGACAGTGCAGAACTTCTGCCAGAGCAAAACACTCAGTGCATATCTGCTATTTATTCAGGTTCATTTAAGGTACTACTGAGTTAATGTTTCTTTTCATTTAGTTGGTGCTTGTCATGGCAGACCCTTTCAGACACACAAACAGTGGTGCATATGCATGAGTATGTCTGTAAAGACCTCTAGATCGCACACTTAAAATGGGCTAGCCTTTGCTTCCTCACTCATTAAAGTCAACGATGAATGCTTTCGAAAATATCCATCCATTCCTCTAACTGGTAAGTCAATAGTAGAGAAAAACAGCTGTCTGCTGCATCCACGTAATTCAGTCTACTACTCTTTTAAACTAAGTGGCAGAAGCCTCTGATCTGTTCTTTAAGGCCTTAGGTTCAGTTGTCTGCAAATTACTTGTTATAAGGCTGATTAGTTACACAATCTTTTTTCTGAGGTGGAGGCAAAATAAAATGTATCTATTCAAACACATTGTCTCAATGACATTCTTAGACAATTGCAGTTTGGCAGATGAACTGTGAAAAAGTAGGGCTTGCAGAAGCTAAGCCGCTTGCTTTTAAATGAGCAAGAAAGCTCTGAAATAGCCACACCAGAACTCTCCGCAGGGAAGTCACCTCAGGCAGTACAGGAAACCATAGGAAGGTACATTATCTTTGAGAATCAAGAGATTAGCCCAATGGCACCTTCCTTTCCAACAGGCAATACGGAGAATTTTATACATTATTACCAGCTGTAGCTGTAGATTTCTCACTGTCATTGAAATCTGCCTGAATTTCTGTATAATATATCACATTTGTTGATTATGAGACTTTTTTTAAGAATAATTTATAGCAAAAATGTTTGCATGACACCAGAACAGTTACTGACAGAACTTTAGCATGCTCAAATGCTAATTATCCCCTCCCCACCACTCTTTACTACCTTTCAGCCCTCAAGTGAGTATATGAATATCACTGCAAGATACTAAAAAGTATAAAAGCAGACACGTTTTTAAGAACAGGTTCCCATGGAAGGGAAAATATTAACTGATCATTTTTTCTGCAGTTCTTGGTTACTTTTGACATATGAGTTTGATATTATGTTCTTCACTTCCTCTGTAACTCTGTTATACAGAATAAATGTGCCAAGGTGTGAGCCCATGTGACAGTAATGTTTAACCTTTTCCTCCTCACTCTTCCCATTCATTTTTCTCATAATATCACTATCTAAAGAAATGAAGCAGAAACTCATAGGCTAAAAATCCATGCAGTCACTTACAGCTTGGCACTTCAGCATCTGCCTTCTGCAGCAGTAGCAGATGGATTCATTTACCAAAATCGTACTTGGTTTCAGTTCTCAGTCTGTCTGTCAAAACATGTTCAGCTGGAAAACGAAGCCTGCATAATATATGTTGTTCATGTAACCTGGAAGAAAGGGCACTTACCGTTCTCTCCCTAAAATCCAACTGTTTTTTCACCACTAACAACTACAATGATGTGGGATATTTTATAGCACCACCCCTTCTTGTCCAGCTTACTTGTGGCTTACATGTCAAAGAGAAGAGAGTGCTACACTTGCTGAGAGACATCCCCGATTTAACCCTCCCCTTACTTAACCTTACACATGTTTGAGTCTGGAAGGGTGGCACAGAGAGTTCACACAGTCTGCAGGCTCTCTGGAAGGCGGCAAGGTAAACTGAAAACAAGATCACCAGGCTAACAACCTGCGTGGAGTCTCCTCTTTCAGAAACACTACACCATCTTCTGTCATCCAATCTCCATACAATATAAAGTATAAAGGATAAATCAGAAACCAGAAGCAAATTACTCATAGGATCATAGAATGATTTAGGTTGGAAAATACCTCATAGGTGGTCTATCCTACCCAATTTTATTGTAATATTTGAAAAGAATCTTACTGAGTATCTGCACAGGAATAAAAGGATTTTCTGTAGTATTACAAGGGGTTTTTTTAATGTTGTTTTTGTTTAACCTGCTTCAGGGGTGGAGAGAGATCAATCACCTTTAACATCAAATCTTGGAAGTAGGAGCAAGTAGACTGTATATAACTACAGTTACTGCTACAACCCTTACTTGGTCTCTGTAAGATAACTCAATAGTTTAAATCACTTCAAGTTTCTTTCTCAGCTTCAGAATATTTCACCATGTCTCTGTACTCTAAATAGTTTGAGCCTGAGGTTGTGTCAGAATTCTTATCAGATTGTATTTTCTCTCTTTACTTTATTTGCTATGGTCAGATCAACATGAGAAGAATATGCAGTTTATCCCAAAGAATATCCACGAGGCAGAAAAAGAAAAAAGAGGAAAGCGGTATTCACAGTAGTATCAGAAGAGGAACAAGGAGGATGATAATGGATACTAAACCTCTAAGGTATGTGAATATTGAACTGAGAAATGTGGAAAATAAGCATAAAGGGATAATATTCTCAATATATGGCAAGTTTACAATTCAGCTGGTATAACAGCGACTTGACTTGGGATAATCCATATGACTGGAAAATTAATACAAAGTGAAAAAATTTGTTCAAGTAATGCAGTCAGGAATAAAGGATGATGATCACTAATGTGTACATTTGCTCTAGGTCAATATTTTAAAGCAAGATATCTCTGCTGAAAAACTGAGCAATGATGAAAATATAAAAAGCTGTGCATGGATATCATAATGTAGGTCTAACATAAACCAGCAAACCAAGATCATGTGGATAAAGGAATTAGCAGATTCACCCAGAGAACAAAAGCCCATGGTAATGAGGGATATTAGTTCTGCAGACAATTCCAGGTATAGAGCCAAATTCAGTCTGTCCAGCAAGCTCTTAGAATCCATTGACAGCAATTGATTTAGAGGTAGAAATGAAAATGTGTTGTATGTTTTACTAAAACTAGGAGGAATGAGCTAGCTGAGAATACCATTCTTAGAAGGCTGCTCAAAGTAGCAATTAAATTACAATATCTGTGATTTTTAAAATGAGACAACAATTTAAAATGTTGTGGTCTTCATGAAAATGGACTTTACTAAACTGCATGAGTAGTAGATGAGCTCTCCTAAGGAGCTTGATCTGAGAAAACAGAGTTAAGGAGAACTGGATGTTCTGTAAAGAAAAAATACTGAAGCCACAGTTGGATGATAACTTTCCCTCATTGCAAGTGAGAAATTGAAAACGTAACACAACCCCTTGAAAAAAAATACAAATTGTTCATTGACTTGAGTGCAGGAGAAAAACATGCACTGAAAATTAGATGAGGTTACAAAGGAAGAGTACAAAATTGTAGCAGAAGCATGCAGGGGCAAATTTGGAAAGGTCAAAATAGATCAATGTTACTACCAAGGAACACTAAAAGTAATGAGAAATCCTTCTACAAGTGCATTAGTATTAAGAGGAAGACCTAGGAAGGGACCGGTCCACTTACTCTGCAGAGAGGTTTTAATGACTATTTTACTCCTATGTGTAGTTGTAACAAGGTATCTATCACTATATCCATGATAGAAGGGTAATATCTCAAACTCAAATATGCAAAGGAACAGGTTAGATAGTAGTTAGATGTGTTAGAAATTTTCCTGTCAACTGGGCTGAAAATTTGATCCAAAGTTATATAAGTGAGATCTCTAAACTATTACCAATTATCTGTGGAAAATCTTGAAGGATGTGTGAACTCTCAGAACCCTAGAAAACAGCAATTCAGTTGGTTTGGGTTTTTTAAACTGCAAAAAGTAGTAAGCCTGAGATTTATAGACCCGTCAGCTCAATTCTGACTCCCAGGAAATTTTTCAGAACAAAGCTAAAACTCCTGAGTATGTAGTTGATAATAAGCAAAGAGTTAAAGGAAAATGTGGATTTGTCAGGAGTAAAAGATGTGCAGTGAATTTAATTTTCTTTCCAAAGCATAAAGCTAAATTCCCGCTACTTAAGAAACTGCATAGGATGACCCCCTGCAGTCTTTTCTAACGCTTTTATACAATGATTCAGAGCAGTATGTCTATTTTCTTCAACAGAAGATGCAAAGGGGGAAAACAACCAGGAGGGAAATGCCCATCTAGCTGTATTAAAAGCCAGGTTTTGGAAATTCTTATTGCAGATTAAGAAAATGGTCTGTGTAGTAGCATTTCTTAAAGTTGTGAATGGTAGTTCATTCAGTTGTAGTATAATGGTAGCTATTCCTAATAGAGAAGTTGTTATATATCTTTAATTCACCCTTAATACTCTCAATGCAACCTTTAATTCTCTGTACTTTTTCCAGTTGCACCTTTCTTTTCAGGGTGGAAAAGGGAAGACCAGAAATGCATATAAGGCATACATTCAGTTGTACCACAGGGCTATTCAACACCATAATGATGTTCTTTGTTTTGTTTTGTTTTCTACTATTTCTTTCCTAATAGTTTCTTAAACTCTGATTGCTTTTTTGAATACACCGAGCTGATGTTTCTGGAGAACTATCTATTAAAATCCCAAGTCCCCATTACTGAGTAATAGTGGTTAACTCAGAGACCAACACTTGAAATGTTAACTAAGGATTTTTTTCCCTTATTATTTCACTTTCTATACCTACATTGAATTTAATTTGTTATTTATTGTCTTTTTTACTCAGTAGTTAAGATACATCTGCTGTTCTTCACAGCCCATATCTTTGCTACCCTAGGTACTAATTCTTGAATAATTTATGTTGTCAGCAGATACTGTTACATCAGTAGTTATCAACGTGTTAATATCATTTAAGTATGTGTTGAATAACACCTTTTCCAGAGGGATCTCTTTTGGATTCCACTATTGAGCTCTCACTAATATGAAAGTCACCTATTCCTAATCTTTGGTGAGAAATCAATACAAGTGGAAGTGGTAAAATAAAGTCCTTTATTATTTATTTTTACCTGATTCAGAAATGGGCACGTACCTTGTTTCTTGCAAGGTAGGTTATCATACAACATATCTACCAAATGAAAATATTTTATGCTTTTGGGGAACAAAGTCTGTAAAGTCTCATTGTGTATAACTAGTCTTTGAGAAAACTAAATTCCGTTCTTCACAGCTGTTGAAATATAATCCTAAATGTAATAGTGGCAGTGTGTTCCTTCTTATGGTAAGGTTACTCCTGTAAAAATTGTTATCTTTATCATGGGCTGAGTTACTAAGCACACACAAATCAATGAGAGCTGCAGCAGCTTTGAGAGATCTGAATGCCTAACAGCATATCTAGCCAAGTAGCAATTTTAGTTTCTGCTGTGACCTTATGTGTGGATGAACAGAGTTTAAATAAATCTCTCCACAATAGGCAAAGATAACTAGTGAATCTACCAGTGAAAACCAGGTCATTTTCAAACCAAGAGCATGGTTTCACTCTATAGGTAAAAGTGGAAGTTCTGAGCCATGGAAAAAGAAAACCACACATAACCAAACTCAGCAGAGGTATACTGGTACAAAATGAATGAATGTCAAAAGAAAGTCGCATCTAAGCCAGCCTTTAGCCAAAACTGAGCTATGCAACACCTATGAACTGAAAAGATATGAAACCGGATATAATGAATATCAACTTGCCTTGAACCCAAATATAAATGAACAAAATAGTGTAACTATCAATAGTATGCATGTATTTAGTAACACTTTGGCAGCAATATCAGACACAATGTATAAGCATTTTATTAAGTATGTGAGCAATGTGATCACCAAAGGGACAAGGGTGGGTGTAGTTGCACCAGAAGCCATCCAAGTAACAAAAAGTTGCCAGACATGGAATAAGGTAAGTACAAGTGACTGCAAATAGGCAGAAATCCCCCAGAATACGCAAGGATGACTGACAGGACAAAAGAAAACAATACAAGCAGAAGCAAGAGCAGAGCAGAACCCCTTATTTGGGAGGGGACAATAGCATTAGAATATCAGGGAAGGAAAAAGATGAAAGAATGCATTTCAACTTCAGTTTTGACTGGTCTCATAGATGAGCTCTTACACTGGGCTGGTCACCTTCTTCTTCAACTACGAGTCACGGAGGGCCACAGCCATCAATGTTAACCGTTCATCATCAGCCCCATGGCACTGGGTATTTATAGCTTGAAAGATAAGAGTTAACAGTTTTGTACACATAGTGACGATCAGCACTGGGTGAGATTTAACTGAGCACAAAGTGTGTTGTTAATGAACAAATTTAGTAAATTTTAGTCTTAAAGTTTAAAATTGGCCTGACTTATCAGGATTTCAAACATTCCCATCACTGTGATTTCTGATTCTCTGAATATAGATAGATATAGATGTATGTATATATATATTTATCCATTTTCAATAAGATCCAGCTACTCCCTATTTAATCACATTATTAAGGAAAGAGCTTAGTGTCTGTTAATGTCAAGTATATCAGGATATGTTTCAATGTTGATTTCTCTCCATTTATATCTGTAGCATTTTTGCAAACATCTCGCCACTGTTGGCTGGCTCACAAACTACAAAGGTTTGTGCCACTTTGCAAATACACAGGAAAGCAACAAATTTGCCTCCATCTCCAGCTGAACTATCAGTTCCAGTGTGTGCTCATCATTATCCACTGAGGCTGTGACTGACGGGCTGGGCTGATGTTTGGCAGAGAGGTTATAATGAAACCAGGCAGCTTGATATACAGGGTGGAAATTCTCCACATGGCAATTTCTCAGATGGTCAAGTCTGCACATTCTTCCTGAAGATAGCCGGAGTTTAAAAAACTATAAATAAATAAAAAAAAAAAACCCAAGCATAAAAAAACCCCTCCAAGAATCCACTTCATGTACAACTCCAGCCCCATAAAAGGGCAACACATCACATCACACTATCACATTCTCTCTCATTAGCTTGCCACTGAGAGAGGAGCTCAGCAGCAATATACAATATGTACCTGCCGCGTGGGTTTATTTTTCATTGTTTGAACAATGAGAGGATATACATTACATCAAGTCTTGAGTTTGTAGTCCTGCTAAATCACACTTGAGGGAACAATGAAAACAGTATCTATTTAATAAATATATGTTGATGTTTCATACCTAATTGCTTCCAATGGGATCCTAAATGCATCCCATGGAGAGGAGGGAGTACGTAAGTCACAAAAGGTAGAAAATATCTGAGTGATGCGTGTATTTCTCGTGAGTCGTAGATAAAGCTCTACAGCAACAGTTCTTTTTGTCACTTTGCTACCTACTGCTGCTGACAGATGGACGAGGGAATGGGAGGAACGAGGGACAAGTGCAAGGAGCAAACGGAAAAAAAAGCACCACTAGGAATTAACATAATACAAATGAAAGCATAAAGGAGATTGACATTTCCAAAACACCTGATAAATAATTTTTTTAGATGGACATATATGGACAGAAAGAGCAATAAATCCCACAGTTCTTACAGGAACACATCTTACTTATGCTAGTTCACTGACAGTTTATTTATTTATTTATTTATTTATTTACATTCCTACAAGCACCTCTCAGGTTCTACACCTACACACTACAGACAATGCTGTGTCACAGGCTTCTGCAAATGCACTGAGTCCCAGAATTTTGGGCTTATTTCAGGGCTAATGCATTCAGGTTTTTGACCGTTTAATGAAATTTGTGTTTCTCTTTATCATAATTTGTGAAAACTCTGCTAGTTTCCCCATTTCTAAGATAACTTATATGAACTGAATCTCACACAGATCCTTACAAAAGTGGTAAATGTAAGCCCCTCACCACCCCCTGGTTCTGACAGCTATACAAAATAGGCTTGTATTTGAAGCTGAACACGGGAGTTAGTAGAACTTGGATCTAGGTGAAGTCAAATAGTTCTGGAGAGCTCAAGTAACCACAAGCTCTCAGGTTCTGCAAAAAGACCCTGGTAGACAGTATAATTAAGTAAACAATAGTTATCTCATTCTGCAGCTCTCAATCACAAGACCTCACACAAACCTACCCTGTTCACTTGCAACACAATCACTAAAAAGAAAGCTGCTTTCTTTACCTCTGGAGCACAGAGATAAGCTTAGTATTTTAAAGGGAAAGAGATTCACACCCTAACTTAATTCTTTCAGGAATGGCCCGTTTTAGCCGTATATATGCCAGACTTTAGTCTCCCATCTGTGGCAGACGTCTCTCTCCTCAAACAGTAATCAGCTGGTTACAGGTAATGAGGTTGACTGCCAGACAGTTTGGGCTACACAGGGCTGAGTTATTTTCCATAATTGGGTTCACCTGCAAACTAAGGCTGGGAACAAAGGTGATGCCCTCCTGGTGTCCTGCATGGCCCTGTATAAGCATGCTGAATCTTAGAAGAGTCATTTTAGAGCTTGGCTGTCATATTTCTATAGAAAGATGCTTGCTGCAGGTAGAAACGTTCAGGTACCACGAGTGTGAGGCTTAGTCTAATTCTGAGACCCTCCATGAAAGAAGCTGAATGCTGCAGACATGCAACTTTTCCGTACAGATTTTCTGCCTTTTTAAGGCAGAGTGACAGTTAGAAAAGGAAGTCCTGTAATACACAGAAAACTATAACACTGATATTTCCAGGTTTGAGGATTCCTTTTTCCTCATCTT